>PVKU01000381.1:67072-511721 GCA_004027475.1 Anoura caudifer | reverse complement strand
TCATAGCAGCACAATTTACAATAGCCAAGTGTTGGAAGCAACCTAGGTGCCCATCAGTAAATGAATGGATCAAGAAACTATGGTACATTTACACAATGGAATTCTATGCAGCAGAAAGAAAGAAGGAGCTCCTACCCTTTGCAACAGCATGGATGGAACTGGAGAGCATTATGCTAAGTGAAATAAGCCAGGCAGTGAAAGACAAATACCATGTGATCTCATCTTTAACAGGAACCTAATCCACAAAACAAACACACAAATAAGCAAAATATAACCAAAGACACTGAAATTGAGAACAGGCTGAAAGTGACCAGAGGGGAGAGGGGAGGGAATTTCAGAGGAAAAGGGGAAAGGTTTACAGGAACAAGTATAAAGGACACATGGACAAAAACTAGGGGGGTGGAAATGGGAAGGAGGTAGGGAGGGCTGGGGTGGTGGGCTGGGAAGGGAGTAAAAGACAGAAAACTGTACAAGAACAACAATTAAAATAAATTATTAAAAAAAGAAAAAACAAAAACAAAGTGGAGCAACACAGACTACTGAGAAAGTATAGTCTTCAAATAACTGTTGAAAATTCAACATGTTTGATCCTAATGCATTGGAGGGGAGAATGGTGGGCAGCAAGAACCAGGCAGAGACCAGATGCAGAAGCCTTGTATTGATTTGTTAATGAATATAAACATACTCAGTGCAATGGAAAAACCACTGAAGGGCTTTACACAGGGGAATATGAACAACTCCACATTTTAACATTATCTTAACTGACTGCAGGATGGAGGACGACTTAAGAGGAGGAAACCAAAGGTGGGAGACCAGCTCTTGGAATTGTTCAGGTGAATGAAATACAATGGTGCTTTGAATGAGTGTTGGTGGCAGTGGCTATGGAGAGAAGATAATATCACATTTGAGGACTTCCTGGGGATAATGGGAACACAGAACATGAGTCAATGATGACACCGGAATTTCAGGCATGGGCAGGTGGTATTTACTACAGTGGGGAAGAAGCATGGTATGTGCGGGAGGAAAAATCACATTTGGACATGTATGTGCTTGAGGGGCTTTTGGAACACCCAAATAAAGGTCTGGAGTAAGGGATATATGTTTGGAGTTCAGTGGGGAGACCTAGCCTGAAGTTGTAACTCTGCATATACGAATGTAAATGAAATCCATGGAAATTGATGAGATTGCTTTGGAAAAGTATATAGAATGAGAGGATTAAAGGCTTGAGAACTTAGTTCTGAATAACAACAGGCTGTGAGTAAAGAAAAAAAATCCTGTACAGTAATCTGAGTCACTCCTGATCACTTTATGGGGAAGTGAGGCAAGAATGATGATAAAAGACAAAGAAGAAAGTATTTTAAGAAGAAAAGTATTTCTCTGGGTCAACAACTTTGCATGGCCGTGAGATACTCATCTGAAAAGTGTCTGTTCTCTTCAGGGCTCTATCTTAAGGGTGCCCTTGGTCGGTGTTACAAGACTATTCTCTTCTCTTGCAGCCCAGGCCTTTACTGTATTCTCTGCCCTTCCACAGAATTCCATTTATTTTCTAAGACTCTGTTAAGTAGAATATGCTTCATAAAAATCTTCTCAGTCTTCCAGTTGAGGATATTTTCTGTCACTTTATGTATGTATATCTGTGACTTTATGTATCTTATGTAGACTTTGTAATAGGCTTTCTATCACTTGGGCATACATCTCCTAATAACCTGGAAAGCTCCTTGAGAACAGAAACTTTGCCCTGAATAAGAGGATGTTAAAATTAACGGGGTTTGTACAACTGGTCATGAATAGTGTTTTCTAGTCTTTGTCGGATTTTAAGACAGTCATTCTGATATAGTTCCAGGGCTCCGAGTGGCAGGAATTACGTTTCATTTCTGTAAATGGTTTAATTCTCAATGTTTAGCTCATGATAAGTAAAAAACATCAGTGGAAATATTGCATGTTAATGCCCTGGCAGTATAGCCCAGGTGGTTAGAGTGCCGTCCAGACACACCAAGCTTGTGGGTGTGATCCCCGGTGAGGGCACATACAAGAATCAACTAATCAATGCATAAATAAGCGGAATAGCGAATCAATGTTCTTTTTTTCAATCGTTCTTTTCTCTCCCCTTTTCTCACTCTAAAATCAATCAATAAAAATATTTTGTGCTTTCTCTCATTTTTTATTTTTCTCCATTTAAAATGATTTCCATCATGGCATGGTTATTTCTTTATCTTTCCACTATTTAAATAAATAGTGGTAGAGACTTAAACAGTGGTAAAGGCAAAGAAATTTCAGAACCATTGGACACTTGTATCTGTTGCTCTAGCCTGAGGGGGGGACGACATGGGGAAGTGCTATGTGCTTGTATTTCCTTCCGCCTTCCACTAACGCCCTGACTCGGAGCCTTGGGAGCATGGTAGCACCTACGCAGGTTTTCCTTTTGCCTCTGTCCCGTGTGGCTACTGATGCCACAGGCAGCTCCTTTAATGACTTCAGCTTATTTATGTCTAGTCTCTTACACACCATTTCATTCTTGCTTCTTAACCCACAGTTTGAGAAGCAAGAATGTTTAAATTAATTATACCCTTTGAACATGGACCTTCTCTCAGTGGGAGCTGAGGGGACACAGCAATTCTTTCACTGCCCCCGGTTCTAAATTCTGAAAGCAGGCCAAGGGGAGAGACGTTACTGGTTTTCTAGAAGTTATACCCTGCACCCAACATGCATCCCCTCACTTTTCACGTCCTTATAAGGATTTAGGTACAAATTAGGGGAAATGAGTGCCTGCTCATATGAGGAGCCCTGTTTTCCTGCCATACCCAGGGAGAGAGATCTGACTCTGTCTCAGGAAAAGCTCTCTATAAACACTCTCCTTTTTTCACCCAGCCATAAAGAGTTACATGTAAAAAATAACCACTTAAAACCCTTTGTCCCATGTTTCGACTGCTGTCAAAGCTTTGGCTTAGTTCACTTCAACAAGAATAAACTAGGAGAAAGGTCTGGAGTTCTCAGGCAATGGGACCGCCTGCCCTGCTTGTTCAAGGTCATTAAAATCCCAGCTTCTGCCAAGAGGCTAAGATCAGAGCTGTCCTGTTCTTGGAGTGAACTGCAGTTTTGCTTAGGTCACAGGCTTGTTTGCAGCCAACAGCATCAAGATGGGCCCTTTTTAATAGTGTTAAGTAAAAACAAGAACAAAGGGTGGGTGTGATAATTATAAAGTTGTGTTGATAATGAAGATCATCTGAGTAGGAAATGGCAAATATATTTACACTTGTGAATTATTGAAAATAAAAAACAGCCTTCCTATTATCCTTCCAGACGAAAGAGAGACTTTACATTCCAAATGCTATTTCTTTAGATATTTTATTTTATTTAGTGAGTCCTCAAAATCCTTCACATTTATCTGGGGTGCACTGTGGCTATGTTCATATGGCCCAAAAGACATGATGAGTTGCATGATTATCTTGTGAATTAAAGGCAGTCAGAACAACCTATTAAAGCAATAAAAGCATAACTTTTTTCAAGTCATCATGGGTTGATTGATTATTTTGAACTGAAATGTTCAGTAACCCTTCCATTCGCTTTGGTTAAAGACAAAAGAAGCTCATTCTTATCTTGCTATATTAGTTGTTTTATCTCTGGTGAACTACAGAAATTACACTGGTACTTTTTAAAAATTATTTCTTGCTAATACTTGTGTTATGACCGATTCAAAAGCAAAGTATAACAGAATGTGACTCAATTTTCTTTTCCGTATAGAAACAGTTATAAAAACTGAGGAAACATTTCACGTTTTGCTCTAAACAAAAGACAAGCCAACATAATAGAATATATTTGTGAATAATTCTGAGTTAAGGCACATGAACCTACTCATTCTTATCCCTTTCAAAATAGATTATAATAGTAAAATCAGCTCCCTGTAGGTTGTATGCAGCTACCTAAAGTATATCTTTTAATCAAAAGTGTGTTAATAATGTTTAGAGGGTGAAAACACACAGGCATTTTTTTTATGGTGCTCAGTTGCCGTTCTAGGGGAAGCAGAAGGGCAAGAGCCTGGGGGAGAAGCTTGGTGGGTGGCAGAGCTGTGACTGTTGGTGGAGAGGAAGTCGGGGTGTAGGAAGGGCAGTGATGGATGGTAGTGGTGTGGGTCACAGGTGTTGTAGCATGTGCACACAATCTTTCCAATGGTGTACTATTTAATCATCCTTTTCATAATGTGAGACATTTTATTATCTTACACATGGTACCTCAGACATCCACAAAACTTTCCCAGGATCTCAAATGGGTCGGTGGCACTTGGGGTCTGAACACCTTTTCCTGAGCCCACCGTTTCCATTTGTTCTGCTAGGTTTATAGCGCAGTGGTTATGTGTGGCTCTACTGTGTGGTTGCGTCCAAGAATTAGGGTACTTCAAGAGGGTGGAACGGGGCCAATGTCTTTTTTAAATCTGAAGGAGTATATTTAACTGGAACATAATCAGCAAAAGAAAAAAGCAAGCAAAATATGACCAGAGACATTGAAATTAAGAACAGTCTGACAGAAACCAGAGGGGAGGCAGGAGGGGACAGTGGGGGGAAGGGTTTTCAGGAACTACTATAAAGGACACATGGACAAAACCAAAGGGGAAGGTGGAAGCAAGGGAGGGAGGTGAGTTTGGATGGGTTGGGGGGTAGTGGTGGGGGGAAAATGTAGGCAACTGTAACTGACCAACAATAAAATAATAAAAAATAAATTAAAAAGTCTGAAGAGAAAAAATCTGAAGGAATATATAGGTTCTGAGAAGTTTGATTTATGTGCATACTTAATCTATTGAAACGTATACTGATACTGACTCTTGGGCATTTCATTCAACGAATATATATACTGAGCAGCAGCTCAGTGCCAGACAGTGTTCTAGGTGCTAAAGAAAAAGCAGTGAATCAAACAGACACTTCCCAAGAACTCTGGTGAGGACGTTCTCATCAGTTTTGATTTAAGAAGTGAATATGTCTGGGGAGATTACTGTTAATAATTTTAAAGTGGCAGGAAATTTTTAAAACACATCAGTGATATTTTACGTATCTACTAGCTGCCAGGAATTTGCAGTTAAATATAGAACAGTAACATTTGGGAGAGAGCACTACCAAGAAGTCGTTAGCTATGTTGCCTTGTGAGCCTAGCTGTGAATCCATTTCATTTAACTGGATGGCAACAGCCTTATTACACACATGTCCTGTGTTCCACAGTGTCCCTCTGGAATGGCACAGATTAGCAGCCTGAGGCTTCCAGCTGCACTGAGTGACTGGCTCTCATCACCTTGAGATCTGCCTCATTGCTTGTCCTGTGTGTGTAGCACCTGTACCTCAAATTCTAAATGTGATTTTAGTTTTTGCCTACCTGCACTGGAAGGTGTCACAAGGCAGGGAGGCAGAGTTTTGAAACTACCAGGCCAAGTTGCCATAAAAAGTAGATCACCTCTACCTTTTTCTTTACTTCCTTCTCTCCTACAATTTGCAACAGTGTACTCCCATGAGTTCTCCCTCACATTTCCCAGACAGGTATCCACTTTCTCTCTGGGAGCATCTTAACCCTTTGTCTGGTCCTCAGGCAGGGAGGATTCACAGGTAGTAATACCCCATAATACGCTCACGCTCAACCTGGCTGCCTTTCAAGAGAAAATTGTTCTTATACCGAGAGTGTCCTCATCGCTATCTGCGCCTTGGACAGTGGAGTCAGGATTCCATCATCTCTCCCCTAAGTATGATAGTAAATATGGTTGCTGGGTGCTCTTCACAGGCATTCAGTAATTTCGAACTCAGTAGAATTATAAAAATTCATTTTAAGACTAGAAATCATTTGAAAGAGTGAGCAAGTCAAGTGCAGAGTTAAAAGAAGAGGGGCAAGGGAACATACACATTTTATTGGCTGGTCTTTCTGAAGCCCTGAGGCGCTTGTAGCTCTCACTGTTTACCTTCCAGCCTTTTCTCTAAGCCTTTTAGTTGGAAAAAGGACTTCAGTCCCAAATGTTTCCTTCACCAGGTAGAAAAAGAAATATCAAATTATTCTAAACACCACTGTGTATTTAATATTATCCCAGAAAATCTAATATAAACTGAGATGATGATGAGATAAAATTTGGATGAAAAAATCAGAAAAGAAGACTTTTAAATCTTTATAGCTAAGTAATAAAGTTGCCTTTATAAGGACTGTTCTCTTAAATTCTTACTTCTTATATCTTAATCTTTGCCACAATATAACTCACAGTCTAGTGGGGGGTTCAAATAAATAAGCAGTCCATCAAATATGATGGGAATAGCCCTGCCTGGCTGGTGTGACCCAGCGGACTGAGCTCCAGCCTCAGAACCACAGGGTCTCCGGTTCGATTCCCAGTCAGTGCACATGCCTGGGTTGTGGGCCAGGTCCCCAGTAGGGGCAACCACACATTGATGTTTCTCTCCCTTTCTTCCCCTCTATCTAAAAATAAACAAAATCTTTTAATAATATATAATGGGATTAGCGTCATTGCTGGGGAAGTACAAAATGCCACAGGGGCACAGAAGAGGGTGCAGACGTGGGGATTTGTGGACGACTTCCTAGAGAAGTCGGATGCTTACACTTACGTCTTTACATGATCACACCACATACAAAAGTGAAGACTGGGCTGCCGGGAGAAGAGCAGAGGCAAGGAGATGACTTAGGAGGCCAAGTAGTAATCTAGACATAATGAGATGGTGATCTGAATAGGGTAGTAGAGAAAAGAGGACAGTGTGAGGAGATAGGAGGTCCAATCTACATCAGCATTTGATTGGACATAAGCACTGGTGGGGGAGGTGCTGTTGAAAGTGATGCTCAGTTTACTGGTTTGGTCAACTGAGCGGACAGCAGTGCAGAGAGAGCAGCTATAGAAAAGGCAGTGATAGTGAAGAGATGACGGCCTTGGTGTAGGACATGGTGCACCTGAGTTACCTGCGGGAGAGCAAAAATAAATGTTACGTATATCGCTGAGTATCCATGCCTAATGCTGGGAATTCAAATACTACTATCATCAGTAATAGGCTCAGCCATAGAACTCAACAGGGCCTGCTTCAGGATACTGCCAGATATTGGGTTACTGTGTCTGTGGTTTAGCTTGCTTCGATGATTTAAATGATAATGTTGATAATATGATTAATACCGATTTTTAAGAAAAAGGGAAAGAAATAAAAACCCAAGTATTCCAAGACACTGATACAAGTTTCTTGAAGCACTTTATAGAGCTTCGGGTATATGGTCTGGAATATTTTATGGGAAATAACACCTCGAATACACTTTTTCTTGTAATTTCTTTTGGTGTAGAATTGCATTTTTATGTGTAATTTTAAAATATTTTCTAAAAACCGTGCTGAGATTTTGGTAGTGGGATTTAAAGACTAAATAAAATAATGATAAAAAATTAGGGAGATCCTGGGAGTATACACTCCCAAAAGGAAGTGTTGATCATGGTCTTTGCAACATGAACTTAACACACACACACACACACACACACACACACACACAAATACGATACTATTATTACTAGACACTCTGATTATAGAAGCAATGCCTTAGTTTTATGCATTTGGTTTTCGAAATATTTCTGTTCTACAGTTCACTTTAAAATATTTTGTGTTTACAAAAATACAAGCATGTTATGAATCCACACTTTTACTTTATTAGTGCCTCTGTGGATTAATCGCCATTAGATAATTTTGCATGGGTGCTTTCGGGAATGAATGTGGAGAGTTCATAGAAGTGCACATTTCAGAAGAGTAATTTTCCAGTTCAAGTGGTTGTTGGATTCTGGTATATTTATATGTTTATATAAATATAACTCCACTCCTTTTTCCAAAGAACTCTATATATCCAGAGATTCACTGGCATTTGGCCCTCTTCACCACCCCTGCTTTTACCATTTCTAGTAAGTGCCTCTTTTGTGTATACCTGGAAATATGATTTAAAGATTTGGTATGACTAACATGATACTCTTTTAAGTTCACGATTTTATGATTTTAAATATTTCTGCAGATGATTTTGTTTGTATTTGATTGTATTAATGACACTTCCCCAACTTTATTGGCATGTAAAATATACACAAGAAGACTCACCCGTTGAAGGTCCAGGCTGGTGAATACTTGTAACTGTATACACTTTTATAACTCCCACCATAACTGAGATATAGAAAATTCACAAAACTTTCATCATCAATTTCAGCCCATCTCCTTCTCACTATAGTTTGTCTTTTTAGGAATTTTGCATAAATGAAATAATAGTATGTAGTCTTTTGTATTTGATCTTTTAAACTCCCCATAATGCTTTTTTGGATTCATTCCTGTTGAATGTATCAGTAGTTCCTTTATTTATATTGGAGGATAAAATTTCAAAAGTATAGATACACCACAGTCCTTGCATACATTCATCAGTTGATGGACACTTAATGTTTTTATTCTAAGTTGTTAGCCATTTTGAATACTGCTGTTATAGACATTATAGTACAAGTACTTTTTGTGGACATAGTTGTTTTCATCTCTCTGGTATAAAGATTTAGCAGTGAAATTTCTGAGTTTTACGGCAGGTCTGTAACCAGTACATGATAAGGTGTGGTGGTAGGTGAGACATGGCCCGACTGTTTCCCAAAGTGACTGTAGCATTTCGCATTCCATCAGCCATGCGAGAGTGCTGCACCCCCACATCCACAACAGCTCTGGGTGTTGGCAATTATTTGAATTTTAGTTATTCTCCTGGCCATTTATAAAGTTTTAAGTTATGGACAGCGTGTGACTAAAAAAGGTTTCTCTACTCAAAAGAAAGAATAAAGGTAAATCTTATTTGAGCTCTCATTCTGCTCAGCTACCAGCACAGACTTGGAATATATACACCCTGGTTTTATTGCACAGAATACTTTCCTTTTCATGAAGTGAAATATGAAAGCATATTGGTCTCAGCTTGATAATTCAAGTGCTGGCGTTTTAATGTGCCTCATCACAAATCTAGTTTATTGCTGTGTCATCCCTCAAATCTTGGACACAAATGCTTTTGTTTCCTTTCTAACTTGGAAATCGTGTGTATGTCTCTATGTGTTTTCTTATGCTCAGTGTGGGTTGGTAATAAATTCTTTTTTTTCTTTGCTCATTATTTTCTTAGCATACGTTTAACTATATATTATATGAGGTCACCAGAGCTGTTGGAAGCTAATTTTTTAATGATGTATAATATTGTTAAGAAGATCTTTTTCTCTTCAAGAATATTTATGCTACTTGAAAGATACAGTTCCACTAAGTTATAAGGCGAATGACAGTATTTGACAGATAATGGTTAGAAGTCTGCATAGAATTTTCATGAATTAAGTAAGGTAGCTATGATCATTCAGTGTGAATATATAATTTTGAAGTGATGGCTTTGTTTGTCATAAAAGAGTGTAACACTTAACAAACATGTTTCTGGCTTCTTTTGTAATGAAAACTTAACACTATACAAGCTGTTAGTTCTATAAGGAGTCCATAATTTAGTGGAGAAGGAAACAAAAAACCCTAATAATTCAAGTTGATATATGATTTGAGAGAAATCATTTATTCCCACTCCTGATGTTTTTAATTCCGTATGAGAGGAACTTAATATCCTTGTGTAGGGAACTTCTTGTTTTTCCTCTGCAAAGAGCCAGAGTGAGCTGCTCCACATTGGTCCTGGGTCCACATTTCTTAATTAGGCTGCATGACAATACCTTAGGACTTGAACGTGGGTACGTGGTTATTCTGCTCTTTCTGGACCAGTGGGAAGCAGAGGTCCTAGAGTAAGTGCAATCAAAGCGTGAACTCTAAATCAAAGCATGAACTCCAACTTTCTCTTGTGCGGGCTGTTCCGAGGCATGACTGAGAGGGGAGGAAGGTAACAAGCCCATTTGGGCTTTCTGTATGTCTTCCACTTAGCCTTCATTAGTGATGATGGTGATATTTTGGTTTCAATTGCTGACTCTTCTGCTTTACTTCTAAGTTGACTCAGAACACATATGGGCAACAGAGTGCCATTCATTGGAACTCCTCAAAGAGTACAACTCATGGTAGATATCAGGAGGTATGTTAACACAGGCTGTGGCCTAAGTGTCATCTCTTATTAGTTGCTAAAACTTTTCCTTTTGCGGGTGTTTCCTTCATCAGATGGTCAGCATGGAAGGCTGTCTTGTTCAAAGCATTTAGTCTTCCTACCGTGGGAGTAGGCTCTATCCTGTACTGTTGAGCGTAGCTGTGGCCACGTGACTTGCTTTACCATTGAAATGCGAGTGGAAGTGACATGTGATGTTTCTGGGCAGAGGCCAGCAGTTGATTTTCACATTCTTTCTCTCTTCCTTGCTTCTGTAATCACGGAAGCATGGATTAAAAGCAAGCCTTTGTCAGTCTGGGGCAAAGACCATGGGGAACAAAGCCCCTTGCTAGTCTGCCTTGAACATGCAACATATATGAGAAGTAATTTATTGCTTTAAATTGCTGAGATTTGGGGGTTTGTTAGCACAGCATAGATACTAGGCTGACACACAGTTTCTTATTCCTTGAATAAGTATTTACTGATCAAACAGAGCCAGACCTTTGATATTAATGTGAAATCTCATCATGTTAAGAAAAGCTTTCTCTGGAGTAGGGATAGGTATTAGCTCCACATAAAATACGTTTATCACGTAACACACACCTACTTCTGAAAAGTCAAATTGGCTATTCATACTTGTGCGTATCATTTTACCCAACAGGGAATAGGTAGGTGACCGCTGGCCAAATTTAAATGATGTCTTCTTGGTGAGTGATCGCTTCAAACAATAATGAGACTATAAATCACCTAGTCATGAAGCCACAATACCTTCCATTTTGTTAGTAGAAGTAAAAATTCACTGCTCATATTTATCCTCACATTATTGTTTCTTTCCCTATACCTGACTTTTTTTCCATCTGTTTTCTTGTGTTTCTTTTAACAGACACAAGTAATAGCCACTTAGAATTCCCAGGGTGCTTGTTCAAAGAAAGAAATGTTCATTTATGTTTTAGAAGTGGCAAGGTAATCATATCTTCTCCTGTTTTAATTCTGTCTCCATATTATTACCGCATTAAATCATGCAAAATGGGCAGAGTAGGAGCTAATTTTTATCTTGCCCAGGGCTCTGGCTCATCATTTAATATTTCAGAACTTATTACTTCACCAAATAGTAGAATCACCTCAAATTGCATCTGCAGACATACTCTTTGTAGGTCTCCTAACTATTGATTAAACACACCTAAAATTTGTGTGTTCTTATTTTGGTTCCTGGACTTGTGACTTTAGGGAGGGTGAAGTTTATCTGTTTATTAGTTTGGTAATAATTAAAATTAAGTGATATGCTATGCAATATAAATAAATGCCCTAAGTGTGCTTCAATAGAATGAACTGGTATAAAAATGGAGTTTCTACAGCACATGGTATTGTAGGTGGGTTGCATTCAGAGTAACTGTGTTCAAACCAACAGTACCATACATACTCACATGACAAAAGATAATTGTGTAACATACATGGGAAATCTGTTTGGCATAAAACAAATTATAATATTTCATAAGAAGTAAGTATAGTGTTAAGTACACAATGAAGTATTTTTTGATTCATTACTCCAGTGGTAATTAAATGTACCATTTAATACACATTCCCACAATGCTACAATATGAACATTCATTTTAAATAAAGATAGGCATAAAATTATCAAGATATCAAGAAATAGTCAATTTGTTGTTATAATATTATGACTATATGAACTACACTGTACTTTACATCCCTGTGTCTACTTTTATAACTGGTAATTTATACTTCTTAACTCCTTCATGTAATAATAATTATTTTTCTTTATTTTTTAAAGTATGCTTTATTGATTATGTTATTAGAGTTGTCTCATTTTTTTTCTCCCCTTTCTCCCCCTTCACCCTGCACTCCTCCTCCCACCAGTATTTCCCCCATGCCCCCCTTAGTTCATGTCCATGGGTCATGCATATCAGTTCTTTGGCTTCTCCATTTCCTATACCATTCTTAACTCCCCCCTGTCTATTTTGTACCTACTAATTGTGCTTCTTATTCCCTGTACCCTCATTCCCCTCCCTTCCCCTTGCTGCTGATAAACCTCCATGTGATCTCCATTTCTGTGATTCTGTTCCTGTTCGAGTTGTTTGCCTAGTTTGTTTTTGTTTTTCTTTTAGGTTCAGGTGATAGTTGTGAGTTTGACGTCATTTTACTGTTCACAATTTTTTATCTTTTTCTTAGATAAGTCCCTTTAACATTTCATACAATAAGGGCTTGGCGATGATTAACTCCTTTAACCTGACCTTATCAGGGAAGCACTTTATCTGTCCTTCCATTCTAAATGATGGCTTTGCTGGATAGAGTAACCTTGTCTTTCATGACTTTGAATGCTTCTTTCCAGCCCCTTCTTGCCTATAAGGTTTCTTTTGAGAAATCAGCTGACAGACTTATGGGAACTCCTAGTAGGTACTTCTTCTTTTCTCTTGCTGCTTTAAAGATTCTCTCCTTAACTTTAATCTTGGGTGATGTAATTATGATGTGTCTTGGTGTGTTCCTTATTGGGTCCAATTTCTTTGGGATTCTCTGAGCTTCCTGGACTTCCTAGAAGTCTCTTTCCTTCACCAGATTGGGGAAGTTCTCTTTCATTATGCTTTCAAATAAGTTGTCAATTTCTTATTCTTCCTCTTTTCCTTCTGGCACGCCTATGATTTGGATGTTGGAATGTTTAAAGTTGTCTCTGAGGTTCCTAAACCTGCTCTCATTTTTTGAATTCTTATTTCTTCATTCTGTTCTAGCTGAATGTTTATTTCTTCCTTCTGTTCTGGCTGAATGTTTATTTCTTCCTTCTGTTCAAAATTGTTGATTTGAGTCCCAGTTTCCTTCCTTCCACTGCTGATCCCCCATATATTTTTCTTTATTTCACTTTGCATAGCCTGCACTTCTTTCTCTATTTTGCTTCTGTACTCAGTCATTTCTATGAGCATCCTGATTACCAGTGTTTTGAACTCTGTATCTGATAGGTTGGCTATTTCCTTGTCCCTTAGTTCTCTTTCTGGAGTTTTGATCTTTTCTACCATCTGGGGCATATTTCTTTGTCTTGTCATACCTGTTATGTTGTAAAGGGTGGAGCCTTAGGTATTCGAGCCAGGGAGGGGCACCCCACTTCCCTGTGTTGTGGTGCTATATGAGGAAGGGTTAGAGAGGGAACAGCTCAGCTCTCATCCCATTTTCAGTCACTTGTACCACTACCCACAAGCAAATTGGGGTCTTCTGGTTCTCATTCCTGGGTGGTTGGGCTTGTGTACCTTTAAAGACCCTGTGAGTCTCTCCAACAAACTCTCCTTTGAGTCTGGGAGCTTCTCCCACCACTGCAACCTCCACAGGTCTTTACAACCTCCGCAGGTCTTTACAGCCAGAGGTTTTGAGGCTTTAGTTTCCCATGCTGGAATCCTGGGTTGTGTTGTTTGTCTAGCTCCCTAGTTGTTCTTCCCGGCTTATCCACATGGGAGTGTGGGACCCACTGGTTGTCCAGCCACCACTTTGCCTGCCCGGTCTGTCACTTCTCCTGTGAGTCCTCTCTGCCCCTGCTGCCTGTCTCTGCCCCTCCTACCAGTCTGGGTGAATATTTCTTCTTTAACTCCTTGGTTGCCAGACTTCTATACTATTCAATTTTCTGGCAGTTCTGGTTGTTTTTTGTTTTTAAATTTGTTACTGTCCTTCTTTTGGTTGTGCAAGGAAGGAAAGCATCCACCTATGCCTCCATCTTGGCTGGAAGTCCCTTCACATAATTATGTATAGTGTCAGATGGGTACTAGACTTATCAGGATGATTAGTTCACATGTTATATAAATGTCTAATCACTATGTCATACACCTGAAGCTAATATAATGTTATATGTCAATGGCAACTCAAAAATAAAAAAAATCTTGAAAATAATAACTACAGCAGAAAAAGAAATACTAAATTCATATTGCTGAGGATAGTTTTCTTAGAAGATTAGGAGTTACATTTGAGTTCTGGGTATCTCAAACAACTAAACAAAGATATCCATTTAATAATAATGTAGTCTTGCACACGCAAGTAGTGGTACCTCAAAACCAGTCCTTGTCAACTATAGATGATCCCACCTCCACCAGAAGGCTCAGGAGTAGAGAGAGCATTCTTACTGAGAAATTCTCCAGTGCAGATGTGCTTTTTCTTCATCTTAAGTCAAGTGAGAGAGGTTAAAGTGAAAGAGTTCAGAGAGCTTGGTGCATGCCCCTTGATTGGGCGGAGACCTCTTTTCTTATTAAGAAATCTTCAGGGAGACTATGACTGACTGGCTGCTTAGATTATGAGGAAAGAAGATGGCTGTACTGTTCAGGCTATACAAAGGATACATGAGTGTTTCCACTGACTGGATAAGGGCCATGTCATAGAGTTAGACTGAGTGGTCATCTTTGATTCTGCTTACAAGCATATCCTGGAAAGACAAAGTGATCCCACCAGGGAAGAATGCCTACTTCTGGGCTAAGGAAATGGTGGAGAGACACGTTCACCCAAGCCAAGGAAACTCTCTTTGGGAGATCTCCAGTGCCTGGAAGATGGATCTTTTAAGGACACCCAAGAAAAAGAACCAGCTCAATCTATTAAGGCCTGAGCTAAGTTTTTCTAAATAACTGATAAACCTAGAGAACACCAGTGCCAGCTGAAGACAGTACCAGTAAGGTGACACCTTTGCTTCCTCTACCTAGAGGCACAGGGCAGAATAAGTAGGGCGAGAGGGGCACCTGTGCCTGGTGCTCATCGTGGGGTACTACAAGACTGCATGTCTGCAAATCTGGTCCAGATACTAGAGCATGTAAGGAGAATGGGTATACACAGGTGCCACTCATGCTTTTAGTGCTGATGGTTTTTATCTCTCCTTCTTAGGGAAGTTGTTGGCAGGGATGGGCTATCAGAGTAAAGGGAAAAGAAGCCAACCACATTCCTTTCCCCAACTGTGAGCCTCCCAGTGCAGCTGTACCAATCTGGTGAGATGCGAAAGGAATCTGTGCACAAAGTTTAGAGTTTTACTCTTGCAAAGCTCCCCTACTGATAACTCCTCAGTAGCTTTCATTTCTCTCCCACTAAAAACTAGCATATTTTTTCATGGCCTACCACCCTGCTGCACAAAGAATGGTCCTTGGACTGGCATGATCAGTATCATCTGGGAGTTTGTCGGAAATGCCTAATCTCAAGCCACATCTCAGTCCTATTAAGTCAGAACTTGCGTTTTAACAAGACCCCAAGTGATTCACGTGTTCTTAAGGGTTCGAGAAGCACTGACCTATAAACCCTTCCCTGGTCATGTCAAAACAGGATTTCCATCTGTTTTGCCTACTGGTGCTTCCTTAGTTTATATAACAATGCCTGCCCCATAATAGGTGATCAATAAATATGTGTTGAATGACTGCATTGAATAAAATAATTTAAATTAAAAATATTACCAATTTCTCAAAGTGTTTCCTATGATTAAAGAAAGGCAATATCCCTGTAAAGTATATTGTTTCACTAGCATTTATGTTTTCATCAAGAAGGCTACTGAACAAAATATGCAAGTTATTCTAACTGGAGACTGTGAATTATTACTCATCTCCAAAATTTATTTTTTTATTAATCTAATTAATTCTTTTTATGATCATTTATCCCTTCATCCCCTCTTCCACGTCCCCCACCCCCTCCCCCTGCATTCACTACACTGTTGTCCACGTTCATGAGCTCTTCCACAATTTCCATAAAGGAAAGTTTTATTTAAAACAATTTAGTAAATTCTTTCACATTTAGCCAAATGAACTTCTCTCCTGAGAGGTTAAGGAAACACACAGAGATTCATCGAACACAATTTTATCAAGGCTAGAGTTTGGACATTATGTGTTCTGCCTTTTCCCCTCAAAGAAATGAACCTGATCTTTTATTTTCTGTTTCCATCCAAATTTGAATGTTTTGGTGTATACGAGCTCACTTGGTCTTGGTGAACAGATCTGCTTCTAAGAAAGGCTAAATATGCTCATAAAGAAGAGTCAAAAGACTTCTCGGACAACAAGTAATTTTTAGAAAACAGCATTTCAATGAGTTAAGTGTAAGCAAATCAGAAACAGATGGATTACATAGCTATTGAGACCCACACATTTGAAAAACAAATTAAAAATTTATTGTGCTTTCTATCCTCAGATATAAAAATAACATGTACAGTTTGAAACAAAATTTTTCTAGTTTTTACCATGTTTTGACTTGAAGGTCATGTTTGCTATGTGCTTTTTTTATGGGAACTATTTTCTATTTATAAATTTTCTCTTTATAATATTTGCAGGGCAATTGAGTTGCTCTAATCTCTCAATTTTTGAACCAAGGTCAATATTTTGTTAATGTAATCAGGATAGTCTAAAGTTATTCATGTTTTGTTCTATTTTAATATAAGTCATGGCAAAGTACTTGTTTTGTTTTAATGTTCTTTTGGTTACAAGGAACAAAGATACATGTAGTCTAGTTCAAGAAGTCGGTATTCTACAAAGATAGGGACATAAAGAAATAGACAGGGCTACGTACATCAGCATCTCCACAACCCAGCTTTGGGGAAAATTGCTTTGGGTGGCCACTAGAAATGGCTAATGATTATCTTTCTCATGAGGTTTTACTAATGGCTTCTCTTGTTATCTCAATCATTTTCCCTTACTTTGCTTATCACTAACCTCATAAATTCAGCTTCAAATGACCCACATGTCTCTGGCCTGAGTTTACTCTGTAACCTTTCAGCTCAGCTGCCACAGCTGTCTGACTCAGTCTTTACAGTTTTGAGTTCTTTTTATTTAAAAAAATTACTGAATATGTTGAGGTGACATAGATTAATGAAATTATATAGGTTTCAGGTGTACAATTATAATCTGTGAATTGTATTTTGTAGTCACTCTCTATCAGAGTACTACTCTGATACAGAGAGAGAGAGAGAGAGAGAGAGAGAGAGAGAAAACATCAACTGGTTGCCACCTGTATGTGCCCTGCCTGACTGGGGATCGAACACCTAGGTGTGTGCCCTGACCGGGAATCAACGGTGCACCATTTTGGTGTACTGAACAATATACTGAGCTGCACTGGCCAGGGTCCAGTTTACTTTTGAACCAAACTGCTGATCACCGAACCCCATGGGTGAGCTCTGTGGTGCAATCTGCTGTGGCTGAGACAGTTGGGTTCCCTGTACAAAAGGTGTGTGGACAGGTGTTGAGACTTGTGCTTAGCTTTACATGCATGAAATACAGATTCCAGGATTCACCAGCCAGAAGATAATTTCCAGAAAGAGTATTTTTGCCAAATATGTTCTTTGGGAAGTAAAATATTGTTTCTCTCTTCAATAATTGAAATGTTTTATATTTTTGAATTTAGCATGCCAAAATTGGAAAGGGTGTGGATGGCTTTCAAAGTACAGAAGTTCATCTAATATGTCTGAATTTTCAGAAAACAACATCAATTATGTAACTGTTTAGGAACACGTCTTTGGAGATCATTTATTGTACCGCTTTAAAATACAATCACTCTTTTTTTCCCTAAGATCTCTGAAATATTCCTTGAAAAAGGATTCTGATTTGATACATGCTAAGGTTATAACAGGGTTTACATTAAAAAAAAGACAGACTTGAAAGATTGGAGGAGATCCAGGGAAAACTTGATAACAATTGGAATATGTTTTATTTTGCCTGCGGAAGACAAAGGAGAGAGTAAATAATAATTCAAAAATATATGTTTGCTGTTTAGTTTAGACAAAAATCTGCTCTGTCAGCACCTGAAGTTCAGAAAACCTATAAAAGGGAGAGACTAAGGAGCATAGGAGAGCACACAACACAAAATGGGCAGGCAGACCTGTGTCCTGGCCTTGGCTTCGCCAGTTAGTAGCTGGGTTGCCGTGGTTCCCTGGAAGTGGGAACGAGCTTGGACTGCCTGCCAGCCTAAGTCCTTCCCAATCACAAAGAGAAATCTCAGAAAGGGACATCCAGGCCACTCGCTCCACTGGACGGTGGTTCATTTGGAAGATTCTTATCCTTTCCTTCGGCCCACTGAGTAGATACATTTATGTGAAATGTTATAAAGAACAAGAATTTCTTGCACATCTGGTATCATGTTCAACCCAGAATTTAAAGTTTTATCACTCACGCAATAGCTTTAAGCTATACTAACAACAAACACACAAACCAACCAACCCAAAAAGAAAAACAGGAAAAAGAAAACTCTTATTCAGATGGCAATACTTGAGCTTGTAACTCAGAAACAGAGCAAGGTATAGTTTTATACCCCCATTGAAGAAAACTAGAACCCCAAAACGTTCCTATGTTGAATAGGAACTAGAGATGCAAATCGTTATATCCAACTAATGATTTATTAATGGAAAGCCACATAGCTTGGCTTGAGACTAATTACAATGAAAAAAATGGGCAAAATTGCCAGTGATAAAAATAAAGGGGTGTTGATCATAGCTCAGAATGGGTATAGACCTAACAATATAGATTAAAAACGACTCTCAGGCTCCAAGAAACACAGGATGTTTCCTTGCAGCAAATCAAGCATTAGGAGATAGTATCACTGTTTCGAAATAGGAATTCCCTGAAAGCAGTCACTAACATCGGCATTTGTTCCCAGCTCTTCGTTTCAGGATTATACTATTAGGGACTTTTTACACTCAATAGTTGACTTGAGTCACTTTCTCTCCCACAATAATGCCCGCCACAGGAATCAGTCCACTGTTATAAATGTATCCATCAAATAGGTGCCTATTTAGATATTCCAAGGACATTGTACAATCTCAGCCTCTGGAAGAAATGGTGGCTTCCCAACAGCACCAGTCTTCTCTAGCAGAGCCAGTGTTCAGCAAGGTATAATTTGAACAGCTAAGAAAGGCCAACCTATTATTCATGCCCAAGGGCAATTGCTGTTCAGATTAAGAATTTTGGCTTTAAAAAACCCAGATATTTATAGGATGGAAAACACCATATCATCTTAATAAGAGAGTTTATTACAATAAGAGGGATTAAGTATAATAAGAGGGACGGAGTGTAATATGGGCATTTTGGCCACAAGACAGGGAGTGTAAAAAATTCACCAAAAATAAACCTTTTTCCTTAGAATGAGTCATATTTTTAAATGTATCAGCTATAACTTTATGATTTTATATATTATATGGTATTTTGGAAAATACTTTTTTAAGATGCATGATAGTGCAATGTACTTTTACTATGCTAGTATCCAATGTGATCGCCAACATTATAAAGTAACATAAAATTACAACCTATTTTAATCTTGAATTATTAAATAAGCCATAAAGCAAGGGAGTCCAAGTTTATTGACCATAAAATCCAGAAGTTCTTTAGCATTATTTATCCACAATAGCTATTGGTAATATGAAAGTACCAATATGATAAATACGTGCTTAGAGGAAATGCATATAAACAGAAGATGTAAATGATACTAACTGATTTTGCCCAGGAAAAAAATAAAGTAAAATAAACGCCGTGCCACAGCTCAAGTAATGACAAAGTTGACTGGGCGCACTGGTGTTATAAATCTTTTTGCTTGACTTTTTGGTGTGCATGCCAGGAAGATGAAGAGAAGGCTGGTAACCTGTCTCAGAACATCATGTTTTTTCAACAGTTTGCTGAGTTTCATCCATCCCAATTTGCAAAACCTACTGACATCTTCATCCTACCCCTAATCAATTTTCCTTCCTTCATCCCTGCGGCCTTCTGGATTTTGCATCTGCAATTTGATACAGATCCACTATGAAACTCTGATGAGGATTTCTGGTAGTATCCTAGTAACCAGAGACGTAGCAACACCTCCAAACCTATCTCATTTTTCTCAAGAAATCAAAGTTACCCTCAACTCTTTTATTTTCAGTAGACTCCTCAGTCTTCATTGAATTGCTTCCTTTCCTCTACGCTTTCCTCCTTGTGTTAACTTCGAGGTTACACTTTAGCCCTTTACAAATCTCAGGTCTTTGTCACAACCCTAGGAAGCTCTTCCTTTGAAAGTTACTAATAGCCCCTAATTGTCTAAATCAGCTTCCTGTCCCCGGAATGAAGCTTTACCCACTGTGATAGTTGTGATACCTGATACTTTTAGCCATCACTTCCCTTCTTGCTGGTCACCTGTCTGATTTTTCTAACCACTCTATCATCCTCATCATTTCCTCTGCTTCTCTTAACTGTCATTTGATATTTACCGCTTCATTTTATTTTGATAACATTTCTAGTTTTACATCCTTACTTCTAGAATATTTCAGGCCATGTTGCCCTCGTATACAGCTTACTTTCCTGATAATTTCTGAACTCATGCAGTTGCCCCTCTCTCCTCCATCATTATTTCTCACCTGGACTCCTGATCTAGTCTCCTGTCCACTATACCTGCTTACTCTTCTCTGTCCCATAATCCATTCCTCACACAGCATCCAGGGACATCTTTTAAAATCATAGATTGAATCATTTCACTCTTTCACTTAAAACTCTCCAGTGGCTTCATGTAGCACTTGATATGAACATAAAAGCTTCTGAACACTGACATCAAAGCCCTATGTCCCATGGCCTCTGCTTACCTATCCAAATTCTCCTTCTCTCCCTCTTTCCTTATCTATAAACTTCAGAAATTTTGGACAGCCTCTCTCTTTCTTTTTCTAATATTTAACACTTTTCCTAGACTTTGCACCAACCCTTCCCTTTGTTTAGAAAGTATGGATGGTTTCTTCTTGTCATTAAGAGAATAGCAATTTAGGGTTCACCTCCTGAGAGAGCCTTCTCCAGAACATCCATCGATAGTAACCACCCTGTCAATTAGTTTCACATCTTGGTTTTCAGGAGCATTTATCCTGATTTGACTGATTCTTTCCTGGTTTATACACTTCAATACTGCCTTTGTTTATTTGTAGTCTGCTTCCTTCCCACTAGGATGCATTTCCATTGAGGGCAGGCCTCCTCCTTTCCCCTCTTTTTTTTTTTTTTTTTCTTTGAGAGGGAAGGAGAGAGAGAGACATCAATATGAGAGAGAAACCTTGATCGGGCATCTCTCATGCATGCCCTGACCGGGGATCAAACTCATGACATTTTGCTGTATGGGCTGATGCTCCAAGCAAGTGAGCCACCCTGGCGAGGGCTTCCTTTCTTTTTAAAATTGTAGTGGTCCCAGGACCTGGAACTGCCCTAGCACATAACAGCCTCCATATATATTGGCTGAATAAATACCTGTCAGAAATTTTGAGAGTGAAGCCACTATGGAAACCAGTAGAGAGTTTCCTCAAAAAAATTAAAAATAGAAATGCCAGACAATCCAGCATTCTTACTTCTGGGTATTTATCCAATGGAACCGCAACAAGCATCTCGAAGATGCTTGCTAACATGCCCATGGACACTGCAGCACCATTCACAATAGCCAAGATGGGAAAACAACCAAAATGGCTATGGATGGCTGAATGGATAAAGCAAATGTACATACGATGGAATGTTATTTGGCCTTAAAAAAGGAAACTCTTCAATATACAACAACACGAATGAACCCTGAGGACATTCTTCTCGGTGCAGCAAGCCGGTCACGGAAGGACTCCTCCTGCTGGTCTCACCTGTGAGAGCCATCTGAAACAGGCAAATTCAAGTGATGAAGGAGTAAAGCAGGGGCTGCAGGGGCTGCAGGTGGGGAAACAGATTTGCTGATCAATGGGCATAAAGTTTTAGTTAAGCAAGAAGAATAAGTTGTAGAGACCTGCTGTACACACTGAAACTATAGTCAATAATACTGCATTAGACACTTAAAATTTGTTGGGAATAAATCTAATGTTAAGTGTTCCTACCACAAAAAGTAGAGAATACTTCTTTAAGTTTCTAGCATTCTCTAATTATTCAAAGTTATTTTTATTTCAAAATTTCAAAAAATAGCATCAACTTACCACCTGAAGATGGCACAGATTGACTCTCTGTTAGTCGTGTTGGGATGGGACTACCAATCCACACTTTGGCTCACACCAGATATAATCAAACTATAAATATCTTTGTGTTGCCTCTCTTGATTGTCTATGTTGTCTGACTGGCCTCAGCTGGGCAGTTTTTCTCTTGGTCTTGCTCGGAGTTTTTCATGAGTTGATAGTTGGATGCTGGAGTCGTTCAGAGACTCAAACTGGTACCTGGAAAATCTGGCCTGTTTTCCTTAGCTGCAGTTAATGTCAGGGCATTTCTTGTCTATGCCATCCATATGGTCTCTTCAGCAGGGGAGCTGGACCTCTGCCATGATGGCCGAGGATACCCAAAAAAATCATACAACAGGGAAAAAATTGCCAGGCGTTCTTAGTACCTGTACTCAGAATTCCTGTGATGTCACTGTTTCTCTTGGTGAAAGCAATGAGGAGCTCAGCCCAGATTCAGGGCAGGAGGGGCACAAATGTGAATGGAAGGAAGGGATTGTTGGAGGCCAGTGTTAGAGCTGAGTAACCACAGGTAGGCACATGTGGAGTAGCAGGACCAGGCAGTGAGGGACAGGAGTCAGAGATGACACCTGGGTTTTGAACCACAATTCCCACTTCCACGGTACAGTATTATCACATATTACAAAGCATGAAAAGAAACTTGCATGACAAGGGGTTATGAAAAAAATCAACATGAAATGTATTTCTTAGAATTTAGTTGGTTCCCCAAACCTAGGAGTTCTGTTTATTATTTAAGGAGAATGTAAATGAATATGGCTCCATTTATTTTTTTTAATAATCAGACCTAAATTCTTTTATTATTTTAGAGTTTTAACTAGATCTCTTAAATTCCATTTTTAAAGCATCTTCCATCTTATGTATGCTACTGTAGGAATCCACAAGCATGGATGGAATCTCCCCGTGGTTTGTCTTTGACATTGGTTTTTCTGAAGTACTCCTTTTAAGACTTGTGGAGTAATCCTGAAACACCCACCAGATAATCTGCCCTGCGTGTTTATGACCGAGTACCCAAGCCATGGCTTTAATCACCGCAGCACCCCACTGTGGG
This sequence comes from Anoura caudifer, assembly GCA_004027475.1. Lineage (NCBI taxonomy): Eukaryota > Metazoa > Chordata > Mammalia > Chiroptera > Phyllostomidae > Anoura > Anoura caudifer. Next base: position 488,706 of record PVKU01000381.1, on the reverse strand, counting down.
CATGGAATGCTCAGGAGAGCTAGCATCCTTCGTTTGCGGTTTGAAACCCTCAAACAGGCCTGTAATTGACTCCCTGCCTTCCAAATGGGGAGTGATAGTGGCAACAGGGTCTCACATAATGCTGGTTTTGGGTTATTTTGTGATCGGTCTGACACATTTTTGGGGCAACAAGTCCAGATGTTGGCAGGAACGAAAGCCAGCAGATCTGGAAAGAGATAACAGAGAGATGTAGGTGTGCAAAGGGAGACAACCGGACTGGAACAAAAAGAAACTTGGTGACGCGCTGTGCTGGAGCAGGGGTATGATCTGAGGCCGGGGTTACCGTGGTTGCAGACAGGCTATCCTGCACGGTTTACAGTGAGGCAATGAGAAGCGCGATGCTGATGTAGAATTGAGGGCTGAAGGATTGGACATACTGCTTTTGTCAATTTTTTTCTCCCTGTGTTTTTCCTAAACGTGACACCACTTTCCACTATATAACAAATACACAAATAAGTCAGATTTTGACATTTTAATTTCTTTAAACTGTACATGCCATGAGAATCAAGAGTGTATTTTTTTGTTTTTCTTTTAAACTGTCTCTGCTCAGGGAATCCAGAAGACACTGTGTGGATCATTTGTTTGAGGACCTACCAGGAGCCAGTACCTTTATGCCTTCTCTGATGTTAGAGTCCAGCCCTGAACTTGAGTTGCGTGTCACATATTGTAGGACACTGTCTGTGTCTTTTGTTCTCGGCTTTGTTTGCCTCTCTGCCCATAGTTCCTCAAGATTGATTTCATTCAGCTTCCAGTCCTTAAATATCACCTAAAGCTGATAACTCTCTAGGTGGGTTGGGGAAAGGTGATGTGTTGCTCAGATTTCCCTTCAGAAATGAAGGGCTTATTGTACCAGCCGCTGACAGGGTTGCCTCCAATGTGGTCACCTCATGTTCAGAGAGCCAGCTCACCAGGAGTCACACCCTGTCGTCGGGCACATGACAGCCAATGACTAATGCAGGTCATGGGTTTTGGAACCGTGCTTTGCCCTGCAACTCAGAAATGTTCTGGAGGCTCATTCCATCTCTCATTCCATCTTCAGAACTCCTGGGTTGACCTTAAGTTATAGTTTAAGATCTACTCTTGCCCTGGGCTTTCCCCTTCTCTCCCCTCTCATGGGAGTTGATCAGAGAGCACTTATAATAACCATGTATGAGGGGAATCCCCAAATACTGGAATTTATTTATAAAAAATTGGGTATTAGCCCTGGCTGGTGTAGCTCAGTAGGTTGAGTGCGGGCCTGTGAACCAAAGGATCCAGGTTCGATTCCCAGTCAGGGCACATGCCTGGGTTGCAGGCCAGTTCCCAGCAGGGGACACACAAGAGGCAACCACACATTGATATTTCTCTCCCTCTCTCCTTCCCTTCCCCTCTAAAGGTAAAATAAATAAAATCTTTTAAAAAATTGGGTATTTGTTTTTATGTGTTTAAGCTTCAGTCACCTTCAAAATACTCACCATTTGATGCCATATACCTATCAAGACCTTTTCCCATTGCTCAAAACAGTTTTTGAACTAATTGATTTTGATGCCTTTTAGTGCTTCTGCCATTTTTTGTTTTACTTCTTCCACACAGGCAAAGCATTTTTCTTTGAGGACATTTTCCATTCAGGGAGGCAAAATAAAAAATTTGCTCATGGTGAGATTGGGTGAATAGGAAGGTGGGGCATGGGGGTCATGGCACTTTTGATCAGAAACTACTGAACACTGAGAGCAGTGCGGGCCAGTATGCCTATAAACCACCCATATCATGGAATGGGCAAACACACTGAGGGGATCGTCAAGACAAAAATTCACTGAAGCCAAACGAAGCCTCTCACAACACCAGCTGGGAAACTGATACAGATGGGTTCCTAGAACACGCACCTAGCGGAGGAAGCCTGTACTGAAAGGGGCTCACCCTCCAGAAGATAATTCCAGGTTTTTTGGTCTCTCCTCATATGCACAGGTCTATCTCAGGATCTGCTTTCTGGAGAACCTAACCAGAAACATTCTTAAATTCTCATGGCCAACCTTATTTTTCCTTGAGCTTCAGATTCAAAAATCAAACTGTGTAATCAACATTTCTGCTTACATTTCTAAAAATCATCTCAACCTTACCATGTTGAGAACTGAGTTTCTGAAAGCCCCTCCTGTCACAACACAATTGCCTAGTGAGTATCCCTGCTAGCCACCTAGATACTTCTTCCCCAACCCTAACTATCGTCTCCCATTTTGGTCTCTTCTTCGAAACCCAGATCCCACTGATGAACATCTTCTCGGCCCCATCTCCTCAATGCATCCCAAATCCAACCACTCTTATCATTTCTACTGTTTCAGTCCTATCCACACTGCTACCAGTTCTCATCTGGCACATGCCCATGATCTCCTAACTATGTCCCTGTCTCCCCTCTTGCCCTGTAGATATGTCTCATCTAATGCTTAAGTGAGACCTTGTTATTCCTGAGTAACTCAATGGTTTCCCACTGCAGGAATCAAATGCATCCTCTCACCAAAGCCCCACATACGGAGCCAGTACTTACATATATTACCATCTACTGATGTCTTACTCTTTTCCAGGCATGTTGGCCTTCCCTCTATCTATCGTAAACACTAATTCCTTTGTATCCCAGAGCATTTGTATTTACAATTTTTGCTGCTTGGAATGTTCCTCTCCAAGTTCTGTGCTGGCCTCCTTCCCCTTCTTAATCTCTAATATCATCTTTTCGGAAGGGTCATCCTAACCACCTACCTATAGCAACTCCCAGGGTGTTTTATTATTTGATTTCATTCTGTCTTCTTTATAGCACTCATTAGCCCTGATGTTTGTTGCAATGGACTCAGCTGTGCCCCTATGAAATTCATATGCAGAAGCCCTGACCTTCGGTGCACTGCTTCTGGAAATAGGGTCTCTAAGAAGTAATTAAGGTTAAATGAGGTCATGGGGTGGCCCCTAATCCAATAGGATTGTGGGCCTTATAAGAATAAGAAATAACTGAACAACAATAAAGTAATTTATGAAAAAAATAGTAAATGAATAAATAAATAAAAGCAAAAAAGAATAAGAAATAAATATACATATATACAGAGGAGTAAAAGTAAGTTTACTGTACTTAGTAGGCTAAACACTTTATTCTTGTATTATTATTTATTAATTATATTAGTTTCCATATAAATAATAATAAAACTTTTGCCACACCTTGTATATTTTTTTCTCTCTCTCTCATCATGTGAGCAAACTGCTAGAAGGCAGCCACCTGCAAGCCAGGAAGAGCACACCTTTACTAGAACCCAGCCATGCTGCTACCCTGATCTGGGGCTTCTAGTCTCAAAACTTCAAGAAAATAAATTTCTGTTGTTTAGGTCACTCAGCCAATGGTATTGTTTTTTATGGCAGCCCAAGTAGACTAATATATTCGCTCATTGGCTTATGTGCTTGTTATCTGTCTCCCAGAAGAGGATCTCAGGCTTTGGGGCAGGGGCCCACCTGCCTTGCTCATTGCTGCATCTCCAGAGCTGGGGACAGTACCTGGTGTGCTGCAGGCACTTAGTAAGAATATATTAACGGGATGGGTGACAGTTGCCTCAAGAATAGGTTGAGGAAAAGATAGGTATTCAAATTTAAGTGCTGGTATTTCTAGCAGGCTATACATCTAGGGAAACTTCCCTAGCTTAGATCATTCAAAAATATAAATCCACCATGAAACATTTATTTAAATTTCTATAATTGTTAGAGAAGAAGTGAGGATCTAAATGACTGAAAACAACAAGTGTTTGAAAGACTTAGTAACTGCTTTGGGAGATATCCTAAATCATTGAGAAAGAGAGAGAGAGAGATTTATGTGTATTCTGGTAAAAATAAAAGTTGGATGATGGAACAAATCCTGGAAAGACTTCTAATATTCATACAAATGAAGGGAAGACTATGTCAAGCTGGTATAAGTTTATCAGACTTTGATTAAAACAAGCCAACTGGGAAAGGCTTTGAGAAATTCCTAAGAGCAGGGCTAAGTTTGGAAGGCGAGGAAGGATTTTCATGTGCGTTGAATGCAAGAGAAAAGGATTCAGATCTACTTTTTCACACAAATATATCCTTCTTTCTTCCTCTTTCTCCCCCCCCCCCATTTTCCTTTCTCATTTGTTTGTGATTCTTTTATCCATTCGGAAGATATTTCATGGACTCCCTTCCATGTGGACCATCCTCCAGGGGACATAATTGGAATGAATGATCCTCACCTGCAAAGAGCTTGGGGTCAAGTCGGGTGCGTGTGCTCCTGCGTCTGTGAGTGACACATGTTTGTGGGAGAGAGTATGCAGGGAAGGGAAGTGGGAAGAAGAAGAAAGAAGGTCTTTACGGCTTTGACATTTAATTTTAAAGTTTATCATTTCCTTTTGCTGTCAGTTATCTATGAGGTATCTGGAAGAAACACCTATGCATTTTGTTTGTTATGACTTAAGTAAACTAAATTTTTTTTCTATCACTTAAAGGAATCCTGTCATTTCTGGTTGACCAGAACTGATTTTGTTATTTGAGGTATTTTTTATTTTTATTTTTTAACATTTTACTTATTTATCTTTAGAGGGGAAGGGAAGGGAAGAGAGAGAGAGGGAGAGAAACATCAATGTATGGTTGCCTCTTGTGCGTCCCTTGCAGGGAACTGGCCTGCAACCCAGGCATGTGCCCTGACTGGGAATCAAACCGCAATCATTTGGTTCACAGGCCCGCGCTCAATCCACTGAGCTACACCAGCCAGGGCTATTTGAGGTATTTTTATACATGTTCTAAGGATAGCTTTTCTCTCTTTGTAGTTCTTGCAAGTTTAATTCTGGTCTTAATATATAGTTTGCTGTTTATTAAAGTGGTAGATTTGAGTTCAGTAAAACAACTACTTTAAGCATTTTCACCCTCATTTTAAAAATGAGGAACTAAAAGTAGAATTTATGTTCTCTCTCATTTGTAGATATAGAAATGCCATTAAGATCCAACTGGTCTCAAAACCTGGAGTTAGAATATAGGACTGTTTGAAGGGGAATTTGCTGTTAACAATGAGTGAACTGAACATGAGAGAAGTGTTTGAGATGTGTACTTCATAGTGGTTGAGGTTTACTTAATCACGGTATTTCATGGTCAAAGATAACAAAGATTTGGTGGTGTTCCGCACAATATCAACTCCTTGTATTTTCTGATCTGCTCACTAAAGTTGAATTTTATCATTTTCTTGCTCAAAGATTCAATCCCCATTAACAGAAACCCACTAAAAGGAGTCCACTTTGTGGCTTCGGTGGCCTACCAAACCAAACATTTGCAGGTCAACTCAGGAGAAGAAAAATGATCTCTTTCAAGATGGCTATTACTGCACAAGCAGGATATCTTTTTATAAATGAATTTTAACTCAATAGTAGTATCATCTTTCTCTATAATCCCTGCTAATATGAAACACCAAATTGCATTGGCAGCATGTGACAACATAGCTAAGATTATTGCTTTATCCACGTATTAACATAAAATATTTATTGAATAATAACTTGTAATTCCCTTTTTCTTATATTTCTTGGCCTCTGTGCCACCCATTTTCCCAAGGTGTTAAGAAATAGAAAATGTCACAGATATTATATAACAGAGAGTGTTCTTATCTGGTTTTGCAATTCTAGCATTTGCTGAGCTCACAGAAGACACAGTGTATTCATGATGAAGAATTTGAAGCTCAGGAATTCAGTGAGATGTTGTGTAGGCAATCTGTTGGTCTGGTGAATCTCAGTATATGAGGTCTGTCCAGGAGGTATCCAGCCATGTAATGGGAAACATAGAGACATTTATTGAAAAAGATATAAGACACAAGAAACACTGTATGTAGGACAATGACTCCTCAGTCCCTTTCAAGTGGGCACCTTGGGACCTCACACAGTTCTCCCAATCACCATCAGCTGCCCTGTCATATTTTCCTGAATCTCATCAGTGGTCTGAAACCTCTTCCCTTTCAAAGGTCGTTTTAGTTTTGAGAAAAGCCAGAAGTCACAGGGCACCAAATCTGGGATGTAGAGGGGCTGAGTCACCTGGGTGATTTGATGTTTTGCCAAAAATCTCTGCATGAGATGTGATGCATGAGTGGATGTTTTGTCATGATGAAGCTGCCAGTCACTAACTGCCCAGAGCTGCAACCTTCTGAATCGTCCAAATAGTTTCTGTGGAGGAACATTCAAGTTTAATGCAAAATTTGATGCATATTCATTGCTCTACTTGCTCAGGCATTTTGAATGCGAAGGCCACAGACCACACAGGCTCACTCAATGGCCTCTACCACCCCCACTGTCTAGTACAGTGAAGCCATCACTTTTCACACATGTGCATTCCAGTCCACTCTCCTTGGTTGCCAGGTTACATCACTATTGTGCAGACCATTCTTGTTATATTAACAATGGCTGGACTTTTTCCAGACAAACCTTGTCATAAGAGGAAGGTACAGAGGTGAAGAGGAGCAAAAGGATATCACACAGTGATGATCATAGAGTGATGATGATAGGAAGGATTCTTTGGCTATTCGATTTTACTATTATTATTTTATAATACTTACTTGAGGATATATTTTTATTGATTTTAGAGAGAGAGGAAGGAGGGAGTGAGAGAGAGAGAGAGAGAGAGAGAGAAACATCTTTGTGAGGAAGAAACATCAATCAGTTGCCTCTCATATGTGCCCCAACTGGGGAATGAACCCACAACCTCGGTATGTGCGCTGACTAGGAATAGAACCCGCAACCTTCTGGTGTATGGGAGGACATTCCAACTGAGTCACATGGCCAGGGCACTTCAGCTATTTTAGAGCTGCAGGTAAATAGCAGTAAGCTGGACTACTAGTCATGATAGTTAAATAGTTTTCTGGGGACCTTTCCTATTGACAGTTCCTGAGATCTCTAATTGGCCCGTGATCAGGAAAAATGAAAATTCAAGTGCCGTGTCCAGTGAATTTTCATGGAGATAGGAAGAAAAACTCAGCAGTCAGCAATTTATAAATATTTAAATATTATTCAGAATTTACAAATTCTGAAATATATCTCAGGAACACATTTTAATGTCACAGAAGGTTCACAATATTTCATACTTTTAGAGCCTGCTGGAATCTACTCTGATTCTAGTAAGTATTGCTTTAAAGTATAATAGAATGAAACTATACCTCTATCTTATACCACTCATAAAAATTAACTAGAAATGAGACTAAAAATTTAAATTAAGTCTGAAAGCCAGCCCTGACTGATGTAGCTCAGATGGTCAGGCATCGTCCTGTGAACCAAAGGGTTGCTGGTTCGATTCCTGGTCAGAGTACATGCTGGGGTTGTAGGCCAGGTCCCTAGTTGAGGGCATGCTAGAGACAGCCAGTCGATGTTTCTCTTGCACATTGAATATTTCTCTCCCTTTCTTTATCTCTTCTTCCCCTCTCTCTAAAAATAAATAAACATTTTTTTAAAAAGCTTGAAAGCCATAAAACTCCTAGAAGAAAATGTAGAAAAAAGTTCCCTGACATGGGTCATAGTAATGATTTTTTGAGTATGACACCTCCAGCACAAGCAACAAAATTAAAAAAAAAAAACAAATGGAACTACATCAAAGTAAAAAGCTTCTGTACAGCAAAAGAAACAATCATCAAAATGAGAAGACAAAGTGGAAAAAAATTGCAAATCATATATCTGAATATTTAATCATATTAAATATTCCAATATATAAAAACTTATACATTCAATAGGAAAATACCCCCACAATCCAATTCTAAATAGGCAAAGGACCTGAGTAGATATTTTTCCAAAGAAGACATATCAATGGCCAATGGTACATGAAAAGGTGCTCAATATCACTAATCATCAGGGAAATACAAATCAAAACCACAATGAGATATTACCTCACACCTATGAGAATGTCTAACATCAAAAAGGTGTGGGGTAACAAATGCTGACAAGGATGTGGAGAAAAAGGAACTCTCATACAATAGTGGTGGGATTATAAACTGGTTCAGTCACTATGGAAAACAGTATGGAGGTTCCTCAAAAGTTAAAAATAGAACCACCAGGAGGAGGAAGATGGAGTTATAGTACGAGGAAGCGGATTCCACTCCCCCCTACATAGGGAGGAAAACCTAGCATATCTATGGAGGAACAGAGCAAACAGCCAACAGTACCCCAGCATATATGAAAATAAGAGACCAAAAATTGCAGCAGGCACTGAAAATCCAGATGTTAAGGAGACTGCCTCAGGACAACAAGGTCCCACAGACCTAAGGTGCGGGGACCAGGGTGGCTGCAGCCCCAGGCCCCGCATCTGCTGGGTCTGCCACAGGGTCCTTGCAAGAGAGCTGGTCAGCTGCTCCCTCCCCAGCCAAACAAGATTGAGCAGCACCAGGAGAGACCTGGTTGCTTGAAGTAGCAGAGAGGGGAATAAGGACTAAGTGGCAAACACACAGGGCCTCCGTGGGTGGCATTGTTGTTTTTTAAGTAATTTTTTATTTTTAATTTTTATTATTTTTTATCTTTTAATTCCTTTTTCCTCTCTTTCCTTCTTTCTTGTTTTAGTCCTTCTTCCTTTCTTTCCAATTTCATTTTGATTCCTCCCTTCTTTCACTTTTTTTTTAAATACCCACAAGTGAGACAAAAAACCAGGAACTGTGAAAAGACCAGAGTTGGACCCAAAGAGGGGGCATCCCAACAGCTGTGACAGTGAGACAAATTTCACTTTGCTACTACAGAGAACCTGCAAGTTGTTGCATATTTGTATTATTACATTTCCCCATTATTCTTATGTCTTTTATTTTATTTGTTTTTTTTTCTTTTTTATTTCTTGTTTCTTTAATTGAATTTATTAGGGTGACATTGTTTAATTTATGTCTTTTATTTTAATAGTATTTTTATATTCCTCTTCTTTCTGTATAGTCTTCTTTGCATGTTTCATTATATTGTATCATTTGACAGGTTCCCCTTTCTCTCTTTCATAGTGTATTGCTAATTTACTGTCCTTCACTTCATTAGTGTTCCATTAGCACACTACTCAAGGTACTATACCCCCATTCTTGTTCTCCAGATCCCATAGATTCTGTCATATGCCTGTGGCTCTAATATCATTGTAAATAATATCTGTTCCATACAACTGTAAATAGTTCACAACACCCCTCCCTGATCTTAGCCCACTTCACAGTTTCCTGAACTCTATTACTGTAGGGGTTAACTCTATTCTCTCACACACTACACCTATTTACTATCCTTTACTCTCTCCTTACCTCAGAATCTGACCTCCCACAACCTCACTGCTTTCTAGATCCAACTCACAATCCTTCTCTCCCCAACAAGAGTCTCATCTTCTTTCCATCCTTTCTAAAAAGTGGCTAGTTGGGTGGACGATCACGGTTAACATTATACATAGTCAAAGGATCTCCTATCTCTTCTCTACAAGCTGCTACTGTAAATGTCATAGAATACTCTCTTGCTGTCTTAAATCATTTTGCTTTCCCCCTCCAACTGATCACAAAAATGAGTAGGTTGAAGTGGTGAATGCTAGGATACCCACTGGAAGAGGAAGCCCAACAACAAAGGAACCACCAGCAGATAACAATAGAAGAAGGTGAAGGAGGGAGTTGAAACCACACAAACCTCAATCCAGGACCTAATCTGGAAATACAACTAAAGGTGGAGAAACTACCCAGTACAAACAACTGAACAAGAGCAAGAGAGAATGCTCAAAACGTGTACGCGCAGAAGAACCAGCTTCAGCACAACCTGCCCTCACCAGCACAACAAAATACAAGAGGTGGTGGACAGAGTGATGATCAGTTAACCAGCTGGTGGGAAGGACCCACCAAACAAAGACCCAACAACAATCAAAACACAAACACAAACACAGAGCCAACTTAATCAACAGCCCAAGGCAAGTGAGCTCAGGAGATCAAGGAGACTGCACCACTGAATCTCACAGGTATTCTACCACAGAAGTTCACACCATAAACCCAAGGAGCCAGATCAGATCAATTTAAGAAGCTGAGGCTAACAACAAGAGTCTCACAAACAATGGGAAGACAAAGAAACAATCCCCAAACAAAAGGAAAGGAGGAAGCATCAGAAAGAATGCTAAAAGAATTAGATGCAACTCAACTATCAGATATTGAGTCCAAAGCAATGGTTGTCAGGAAGCTCCATGTGCTCACAATGAGCTACCAGAAACTATAGGGCAACTACAATGAACTCACTGCAAAGTATACCAACATGAAAAAGGAAATAGAAACTATCAACAAGGGCCAAGAGGAAATGAAGAATACAATTTCCCAACTGAAGAATACAGTAGAAGGAATCAAAAACAGAATTGATAAAGCGGAAGTCGGATCAGTGAGCTGCAGGACAAAGTAGAAAAAAAACACCCAGAAAGAGCAAGAAAAGAAAGTGGCTCAGAAAGAATGAAGAGGGATTAAGAGAAATGCAAGACAATGAAGCATAATAATATCTGTATAATAAGGATACCAGAAGGAGAAGAAGAAGAGCAAGGGATAGAAAACCTATTTGTAAAAGTAATGATAGAAAACTTCCTTAATTTGATGAGAGAAAAAGTCGCATGAATACAGGAAACACAGAGAGTCCCAATCAAGAGGAACCCAAAGAGGCCCACTTCAAATCACATCATAGTTAAAATGGCAAAATTCCAAGACAAAGAGGGAGTCTTAAAGGCCGCATGGGAGAAAAGGGAAGTAACATACAAGGGAGCCGAAATAAGGTTAGCAGTTGACTTTTCAATGCAAATGCTCCAAGCCAGAAGAGAATGGCAAGAAATATTCCAAGTAATGAGAACTAGAGGCCTGCAACCAAGACTACTTTGCCCAGCAAGGCTTTCAATCAAGATAGAAGGCCAAAAAAGGAGCTTCCCAGACAAAAGAAGTCTAAAAGAATACACCTCCACCAAACCAGTTCTGCAAGAGGTGCTAAAGGGCCTGCTTTAAGGAAAGGAAGGAAAAGAGAGAGAGAGGAACACAGGTACAAAAATGGCAATGAATAAGCACCTATCAATAATAACCTTAAACGTAAATGGATTAAATGCTCTAATCAAAAGACATAGAATAGCTGAATGGATAAGAAAGCATGATCCACACATATGCTGCCTACAAGAGACCCACCTGAGGACAAAAAACCTACACAGACTCAAAGTGAAGGGCTGGAAGGAAACTTTCCAAGCAAATGGGCAGAGGAAAAAAAAAAAAAAGCTGGGGTAGCAATACTCATATCAGACAAAATATATGTCAAAAAAAGGACCATAAAGAGAGACCCAGAAGGTCATTTGATAATACTCAAGGGAAGAATCCACCAAGAAGACATAAGCATTGAAAACATATATGCACCCAACATAGGAGCACCCAAATACATAAAGAAAACCTTGGAGGACTTCAAGAAAGATATTGACAGCAACACAATTACAGTAGGGGATTTTAACACTCCACTGTCAAAAATGGACAGACCTTCTAAACAAAACATCAACAAAGATATTGTAGCATTGAACAATGCCCTAGACCACATGATAGGACACAAAACAAGCCTCAACAAATTCAAGAAAACTGAAATCATACCAAGCATTTTCTCCTACCACAAGGGACTGAAACTTGAAAACAAACCCCAAGAGGAAAAAAACAAAAACACTCAAGATCATGGAGATTGAATAGCATGCTATTAAACAATGAATGGGTCAAGAATGAAATTAGGGAAGAAATCAAAAAGTTTTTGGAAACAAACAAAAATGAACTCACAGCAACCTAAAACTTATGGGACTCAGCAAAGGCAGTCCTAAGAGGGAAGTTCATAGTGACACAGGCCTACCTAAAAAAGGTAGAAACATTTCAAACAAATGACCTAACCCTATGCCTACAAGAACTTGAGGAACAACAAACAGCCCAGAGCAAGTAGAAGAAAGGAAATAACCAAGATCATAGCAGAATTAAATAACACAGAGATTAATAGCACAGTTCTAAGGATCAATGAATCCAGGAGCTGGTTCTTTGAAGAGATAAACAAAACTGACAAGCCTTTAAGCAGGCTCATCAAGAAAAAAAGTGAGAGGACCCAAATAAATACAATCAGAAATGAAAGAGGAGAGATTACAACTGACACCACAGAAATACAAAGGATTGTAAGAAATTACTATGAAGAACTGTATGCCCAGAAATTTGAAAACCTAGGTGAAATGGACAAGTTTCTAGAAAAATATAATCTCCCAAAAATCAATAAAGAAGAAGAAGCATAAAGCCTGAACAGACCAATAACAGCAGATGAAATTGAAGCAGTAATCAAAAAACTCCTGACACACAAAAGCCCTGGACCAGATGGTTTCACAGAAGAATTCTGCAAAGCATTTAAGGAAGAGCTAACCCCTATCCTTCACAGACTATTCCAAAAGTTCAAAATGATGGAAGACTCCCAAACTCTTTTTATAAAGCCAGCATCATCCTAATCACAAAACCAGATAAAGACACAACAAAGAAAGAAAACTTCAGGTCAATATCACTGATGAACATAGATGCTAAAATGGTCAACATAATGTTGGCAAACAGTGTCCAAAAGATTATACACCATGACCAAGTGGGATTCATCCCAGGGATGCAAGGATGATTCAACATTCACAAATCAGTAAATGTAATACATCAGATAAAGAAAAACAAAGACAAAAATCACATGATCATATCAATAGATGCGGAAAAAGCATTTGATAAGGTACAGCACCCATTTATCATAAAAACACTCAGTAAAGTGGGAATAGGGGGAGCATTCCTCAACATAATAAAAGCCATATATGAGAGACCTACAGCCAACATCATACTCAATGGGCAAAAACTAATATCTTTTCCACTAAGATCAGGAACAAGATGAGGTTGTCTACTTTCACCAATTGCATTCAATATAGTACTGGAAGTTTTAGCCACAGTGATTAGACAAGGAAAGGAAATAAAAGGCATCCAAATCAGAAAGGAGGAAACAATGGTATCATTGTTTGCAGATGACATGATAGCGTACATGGAAAATCCTATAGACTCAGCCAAAAAGCTACTCCATCTAATAAATGAATTTTGCCAAACAGTGGGATACAAAGTCAATATCCAGAAATCAAAGGCATTTTTGTATACCAACAATGAAACAGCAGAAGCAGAAATCAAGAAAAAAAATCCCATTTTATATAGCAAAAAGAAAAATAAAATACCTAGGAATAAACCTAACCAAGGAGGTAAAAGACCTGTATGCAGAAAACTACACAACACTGAAGAGAGAAATCAAGGAAGACACAAACAAATGGAAACATATACTGTGTTCATGGATCAGAAGAATTAACATCATCAAAATGTCCATACTACCCACAGCAATTTACAGATTCAATGCAATAACTATTAAAGTACCAATGGCATATTTCACAGACACAGTACAAACACTGCAAAAATTTATATGAAATCATAAACAGCCCTAAATATCTGCAGCAATTTTGAGAAAAAAGAGCAAAGTAGGAGGGATCACAATACCTGACACCAGACTGTATTACAAGGCCACTGTAATCAAAACAGCCTGGTACTGGCACAAAAACAGGCACATGGACCAGTGGAATAGAACAGAGGGCCCAGAAATAAACCCAATTCTCTACAGTCAATTAATATTGGACAAAGGGGGCAGAAACATAAAATGGAATAAAAATAGCCTCTTCAACAAGTGGTGTTTGGAGAACTGGACAGCTATGTGCAAAAAAAATGAAACTCGAGCACCAACTTACACCATACACAAAAATAAATTCAAGGTGGATAAAAGATTTAAATATAAGCCATGACACCATTAAAGTCCTAGAGGAGAACATAGGCAGGAAAATCTCAGATATTTCATGCAGCAACATTTTTACTGATATGTCCCCTAAAGCAAGGGACATAAAGGAAAGAATAAGCAAATGGGATCTCATCAAAATAAAAAGCTTCTGCATGGCTAAAGAAAACAGTATTAAAATAAAAAGAGAACCAACTGTATGGGGAAACATTATTTGCCAATGATACCTCAGACAAGAGTTTAATCTCCAAAATATGTAAAGAACTTACACAACTCCACTCTAAGAAGACAAGCAACCCAATTAAAAAATGGGCAAAGGACTTGAACAGACACTTCTCCAAGGAGGACATACAGAGGATCCAGAGACACATGAAAAGATGCTCAATATCACTAGCTATCAGAGTGGTGCAAATTAAAACCACAATGAGGTATCACTTCATACCGATTAGAATGGCCATCATAAACAAAGCAACCAACAACAAGTGTTGGAAAGGTTATGGTGAAAAGGGGACCTTACTGCACTGTTGGGGGGATTGCACACTGGTACCTCTATGGAAAACAGTATGGAATTTTCTCAGAAAACTAAAAATGTATCTACTTTTAGACCCAGCAATCCCACTGCTAGGATTATATCCTAAGAACCCTGAAACACCAATCCAAAAGAACCTATGAACCCCAATGTTCATAGCAGCACGATTTACAATAGCTAAGTGTTGGAAGCAACCTAGGTGCCCATCAGTAAATGAATGGATCAAAAAACTATGCTACATTTACACAATGGATTTCTTTGCAGCAGAAAGAAATAAGGATCTGCTACCCTTTGCAACAGCATGGATGGAACTGGAAAGCATTATACTAAGCGAAATAAGCCAGGTGGTGAAAGACAAATACTATATGATCTCATCATTAACAGGAACCTAATCCACAAAACAAACAAGCAAGCAAAATATAACCAAAGATACAGAAATAGAGAACAGGCTGACAGTGACCAGAGGGGAGAGGGGAGGAAATTTCAGGGGAAAAGGGGAAAGGTTTACAGGAACAAGTATAAAGGACACAGGGACAAAAACTAGGGGAGGGTGGAAATGGGAGGGAGGTGGGGAGGGGTGAGGTCGTGGGCTGGACTGGGAGTAAAAGACAGAAAAAAACTGTAAAGGAACAACAATTAAAATAAAATTTAAAAAAATAGAAAGAACTGAAATACTGTGAAAACCCCCCTTTAGATTGGGATTAGTTTCACTTACAGTGAAAATGATATATAGTTTATTGTTCACATATCATATTGCAATATTAAATCTTACATGGTAATATTTGAAAGGTGCAATAAAAACAAATTGAAGTAAAAGATACAAGTTATAAACAGTAAGAGAAAAAAATGGAATAAGAAAACAAAAGTATTCAGTAATTCCCAAAAAATTGAGAGAAAAAGAAAGAGGCCTAGAAAAACGTAACAAAATGCAAAAGGATGGTGCAAAGACAATTCAAATATTTTAATATTTACAATAAATAAAGCTAGAGCTCATTATTCATATTTAAAAATTAAAATTCCAGAATGCACAGAGAAGAGAAAGAGCCACAATATAATTTGGGAAGATGTAAAATGAAAGGATTTAAAAAGAACAAGTGAAACTATATTAGTATCAATGCAATATATACTGAAAAACCAAAAATATCAGTAGTGATAAAAAAGGTAATTATAATACATATCATTAAAA
The DNA here is from genome assembly GCA_004027475.1 of Anoura caudifer. NCBI lineage: Eukaryota > Metazoa > Chordata > Mammalia > Chiroptera > Phyllostomidae > Anoura > Anoura caudifer. The sequence goes on along the minus strand of PVKU01000381.1, from coordinate 473,171 downwards.
AGCTCAATTGAAAAATTTTATTTCACCAGGAAGATATCATAAATCTAAACAACACGCACCTAATAAAATCATCTCAATGTGTTTGCAAAAAATTTACAGAAACATTAATAAGCACATCGCAATTATGGACAACTTTAATACTCTTCTTTGCTTTCAAAGGTCAAGTAGATGAAAGACAGCACGTTATAACAGTTCAGCAACATAATGAATAAAGTTAAGTAATTAAACATGCATAGAATCATTTATTCATTAGAGAACATACGTTCTTCTCCAGCACATAAAAGACCTTTTTTAAAAGTTATCCATGTATGTATTATTAACCCAAAAAGCAAATCTCAACAAACATCAAAAACCCGATGTCATCCAAACCACATCACACTGGTATGACAAAGCTCATCTCAGTCCAGTTATGTTAGAAGTAAATTGCAACAAGTTAAATTAACATATCGAAAATCACACTTCTAAATAATTCATAGAACAGGAAAAGAAATTGTAATAAAATACAATAGTATGGAGAATTGGATGGTGATTAGTTCATCACATATCAAGACTTGTATGTGATATGCAGGAGAAGAAGCACATGGGAGCAATAGAGAGTGTAATTACGCTAATATTTGTAAAGAAGAAAACTAAAAATGAGTGAGTTAGACATCAAAATTACTAAGAAAAAGAAGAATAGAATAAATCCAAAAAATGCATAATGGCTATAGTAAACAAAAATGGAGAAATTGGTAAAGGCCAAAGTAATTTCGTTAAAAGAGTAATTGAGCAAAACTTTTATTTGATTGAGGTAAAAAAAGAAAAGTTACAAATAATATTATGGATTAAAATGATCATAACTAAATATAGAATAAAATTGAAAATGTATTAGATTTTTATAGGAAACTTAATAAAAAATATTTTATTGCACTAAAAAAAAGAATGAATTCCTAGCAAACGTACAGTACCAAAATTGACCAAAGGTAAAATAGTTTGAATTGTCCTATAATAATTGAATCTATAGGTAAAAATCTTTCCACAAAGGAAACAACTGGCTCAATGGTTATATAGATGAGTTGTTTTAAATATTCAATGAAGAGAAAATAATTCTCATACACTTTTTCAGAGACTACAAAGAATGGCCATAGTCCCCAAGTCATTTCATGAGGTCAGTATAACCTTCATGCCAAAGCTAAGAAGTACGTTATGAGAAAGAAGAGTGCATTTCAATCTTATTTAAGAAAATAAATAGAAGTCATTTGCCCCCCCCAAAAGATAATGCATAATGAGCAACTCAGGTTTATACCAGAAAAAGTGACTTAAAGAAATCTAGGAATAAACTTAACAAAAGATAATAAGACTTCTATAATAAAAATTAGAAAATATCACTGAGAGATATTAATGGGCCTATAAAAATGAAAAGAATACAGTTTAGGAATTATAAGAGTAAATATTTTAAAGATATCAGTTCTTTCCAAATTAATTAGTATTTGGTAAAATCCTCACTGAAAATAATAATAATCCTGTAAATTTCACTTACTACTTAAAAAAGTAAAGATCCTCTTAATCAATGTAGGAAGTATTTTATTTCTTTCAAAACTCCATCATGACAAAACTTCTTATCAAACTTGAAATAGAATATATCATGGAGAAGAACAGAAGGATCAAACTTACCAACAACCTATGTCAAAATCCAATTCTTCATAGGTAAATTGGCAGCAAGACAAGAGTATCCACTATAACCTCTTCTATTTAGTGTTTTAGTGTAGGTCTTAGGTAGCACAGTAAGATAAGAAATAAATATAAAATTAAAAAACAATACCTCTGATGAACCTAGATGAAGAATCCTCAACAAAATATTAGCAAGCCAAATTTAATAATACATTAAAATCATCATACACCATGGTCAAGTGGGACATAGCCTAGATATGCAAGACAGGTTCAACATCTACAAGTCAGTTAATCTGATGAACCACATTAAAAAAAAGAATAAAAATTACACAATCTTCTCAAAAGATGCAGAAAAAAGTTTGATAAAATCCAACATTTGTTTATTATAAAAACTCTCAATTAAGTGGGTATAGAGGGACCATACCTCAACATAATAAAGGCCATTTATGACCAGCCAAGAGCTGATATCATACTTGAGGGTGAAAAACTGAAAGCTTTTCTTCTAAGATCAGGAACAAGACAACGATGACCATTTTTGCCTTTTGTTCAACACAAAAGCAATCAGGCAAGAAAAAGAAATAAAATGCAACCAAATTGTGAAGGAAGAAGTAAACTGTAAGTATTTGCAGATGGCATATACAGAAAACCTTAAAAACTCCATAAAAAAACCTGTTAGAACTAATAAACAAATTCAGTAAATTTAAAGAACACAAAATCAATACACAAAAATATGTTGCATTTATATACACTAATTACAAAATATCAGAAAAAGCAATTAAGAAAACCCCACTTACAAAAGAATAAAGTGTCTAGAAATAAATTTAACCAAGAAGGCAAAAGACCTGTATATTGATAAGAATAAGGCATTAATGAAGGAAATTAAAGAAGATTCAAATAAATGGGAAATATTCCATGTTCATGAATTGGAAGACTTAATATTGCTAAGAGGTCCATACTCCTCAAAGCAATATACAGATTCAATGCAATCCCTATAAAAATTCTAATGGCATTTCCCCCTCACATTTGATAGAATGGCCACTATAAAAAAGTAAAAAAGGGTTCTGGCCAAGATGGAGGCATAGGTAAAAACCCTTTGCTTCCTTGCACAACCAAAAGGAGGACAACAACTAATCAAAAATCAATAAACAACCAGAAGTGCCAGAAAATCAAGCTGCATGGAACTCTGACAACCAAGGAATTAAAGAAACAGTCAACCAGAATGAGACTGGTAAGATGAGTGTATGGAGAGAACCCCAGGTGAGGCAGCAGATCACAAGGGCAGACCGGCTGAGAGAACCTGCAGCCAGGTGGCTGACCTCGCAGGTGGGTCTGGCTGAATGGAAAACTGAGACTCAGAGCTGACTGTGGGCTATGCGGGGGTTGTCGTGGTGGGTTAAACTGCTGGTCTCACATGAGGGTTCCTTGGAAAGTGGACTAGATCTGATGCAAGTTGCATTGTTCCCTCTCTGGCCCCTCCCCCACAGATAATGCCACAACACAGCAAAGAGGGTTGCACTGCCCTGGTGAATAGGTAAGGCCCCACCCTATTAAAACTAAACAGGTGCACCAAGACAAAGAAATATGGCCTAAATGAAAGAAGAGAGCAAAACTTCAGAGAGAGAGAGAGCTAAGCGATGAGGAGATAGCCAACCTATGAGATGTGGAATTCAAGACATTAGCAATCAAGATGCTCACAGAAATGACTGATTTTGTTGGAAAAATGAAAGAGCACATGAAGACTACCCAAAGTGAAATAAAGCAAAATATAAAGGGAACCAACAGTGACAGGAAGGAAACCAGGACTCAAATCAGCAATTGGGCACAAAAGGAAGAAACAAACATTCAACTGTAACAGAATGAAGAAGCAAGAATTCAAAAAAATGAAGAGAAGCTTAGGAACCTCTGGGACAACTTTAAATGTTCCAATATCCAAATTATAGGGGTGCCAGAGGAGAAGAACACAAGCAGAATTTGAAAACTTATTTGAACAAATAATGAAGGGAAACTTCCCCAATCTGATGAAGTAAATAGACTTCCAGGAGGTCCAGGAAGCCCAGAGGGTCCCAGAGAAGTTGGACCCAAAGAAGAACACACCAAGGCACATCGTCATTAAGTTACCCAAGATTAAAGATAAAAAGAGAATCTTAAAAGCAGCAAGGAGGAAGGAAAGAGTTACCTACAAAGGAATGCCCAAAAGGCCATGAGCTGATTTCTCAAAAGAAACCTTGAAGGCAAGAAGGGGCTGGAAAGAAGTGTTCAAAGTCATGAAAGGCAAGGACCTACATTCAAGATTACTCTATCCAGCAAGCTATAATTTAAAATGGAAGGGCAGATAAAGTGCTTCTGAAATATGGTCAAGTTAAAGGAGTTCATCATCACCAAGCCATTATTGTATGAAATGTTAAATGGACTTATCTAAGAAATTGAAGATCAAAAACTATGAACAGTAAAATGACAACAAACTCACAACTATCAACAAATGAACCTAAAAAAAGAAAAACAATGAAAAAACAACTATGTAAACAACTAGAACAGGAACAGTAGCATAGAAATGGACCTCACATGGAGGGTTTTCAATAGGGAGGGGGAGAGAAAGAATGGGGGGGAAGGTACAGGGAAGAAGCATAATTGGTAGGCATAAAATAGATGGGGAGAGGTAAAAAAATGGTATAGGAAACAGAGAACTCAAAGAACTTATCAGTACAACCCAGGGACATGAACTAGGGTTGGATGCTGGAAGGTTGAAGGGTGCAGGCCAGAGGGGGGATAAAGGGGGAAAATGGGAAAACTATAATAGCATAATCAATAAAATATACTTAGAAGAAAGAATACCCTTGTACACTGTTGGTAGGACTGTGAATTGATGCAACCAATATGAAAAACAACATAGAAGCTCCATAAAAAATTAAAAATAAAACTACCATATGAACTAGCAATTCCATGTCAAATCCAAAGAAAACAAAAACATTAGCATAAATATATATAAATAAATAAAATGAAATACTATTCAGCCATAAAAAGAAAAGTATCTTGCCATTTGTGGAAACATGGATGGACCTCAATGACATTACGATAAGTAAAACACATCCGACAGAGAAAAACAAGTACTGTATAATCTTCCTTATAGGTGTAGATGGAACCCCAAGACAGACAAAACCCAAGTTCATAGATAAAGAGAACAGATTGGTGGTTTCAAGAGGTGTTGGATGGGGTGGGAAAAATGGGAAAGCTTTTTTTTTTTTAGTTTAAATAAATTTTTAAATTACCAGTGTCGAGGCTATGATGCAATTTTTCTAGAATAATGCCCTGGCACTCCAATTTTTAAGAGCTTCCACATAATATTTAGATGAAGGCTTGTTTGAGAATTATCACTGTAGAGCCCTAGAGATTTTCTAGCTCATAAATTTTTAATTGGAAACATCTGGATGAGATCCAGGCTCCACTGAGCAGTTTCTGGCTAGAGAATAGGCCACTCAACTCCCAAACAGATCTGTATGCTCAGAGTAGAGTAAAAAATGGATATATCGTTATGCCCCAACTCATTTTCTTTTTTATCCTAAGGTCCCTGGATGGTCTCCCAAGATGTGGGTAGCTTGCCTACTTCCAAATCTGGGCACACCATTAACTTTGTCATTTGGAAAAGGAGATGAGAGATGAGGGGAGAGGAGGGAAAGGGAGGGGAGGGGAGAGGAGAGGAGAGGAGAGAGGATAGGAGAGGAGGAAAGGAAAGGAAGAGAAAGAAAAGAAAAAGAGAAAAGGAAGGAGAAGAAAAGAAAGGGATATAAAATATACAGACATTGGAAGAAAGAAGTAAAATTATCATTATTCCCAGATCATATTGTTTTGTACTTGGAAAACTCAATCATATCTGTAGACATGCTATTAGAATTTATAACACAGTTTAAAATGCTGGCTGCATACAGTATAACCTAAGTGCAAAAGTAAATTGCATTCTCACACAAGTATATAATTCATAATTGAGCTAAATAGGTATCCAGGAGTAAAGCTAAAAATGGTTACTTCAGGCATATGTACAAATAGTTACCAACTTTTATGACAGACATGAAAGAGATATAAAGCAAAGGAGAGATAAAACCACGTTCATGGTAGAAAAACTAGTGCCATCCCACCAAGATGTCAATTTTCTGAAAATTTATTTTAAGTACAGTACAATTCCAGCAAAATATTTCTTAAATTATTTTATTGGGGTTCAAGTACAGTTGTCTGCATTTACCCCCATCCCAGCCATCCCCACTCCCCTGCTTCCACCCTCTCTTGGTTTTGTCCATGTGTCCTTTAGAGTTCTTCTTGAAAACCCTTCCCCCACTTTATCCCCTCCCACCTCCCCTCTGGTTACTGTCAGATTGTTCTTAATTTCAATGTCTCTGGTTATATTTTGCTTGCTTGTTTGATTTTGTTGATTAGATTCCACTTAAAGGTGAGATCATATGGTATTTGTCCATCACTGCCTGGCTTATTTCACTTAGCATAATGCTCTCCAGTTCCATCCACGCTGTCACAAAGGGTAAAGTTTGACATATTTATTAGTATATATAAAAGAGCAGGATCAAAACTAAGCCACACCAACTCTGATGAAATGCAATAGAATGGAAGTTGTGCTCACCAGAAGGCAAGGCATTTCTGAAGTAAACATAATTAAGAAAGTCTGGCATTAATACAGGGATAGGAACATTGACCAATAAACAGTGCAGAGAAGAGACCCATAAATTTACAATAATTTGATATCTGATAGAGATGTCATTACAAATTACTGGGGAAAGGTACACCATCAATCAATGGTACTGAGACATTTTGTTAGCCTATAGGGGGAACTGATTACACCATACACACAAAACTATTTCCAAATGGACTAAAAATTTAAAAGGCAAAGATAACTGTTAAATATTTAGAGGCTAACATAAAGTTGACTATCATTGTGAGTTCAGAATATGAAAGTTTTTAAAGAAGACATCAAGTCACTAAACAAAAGAAGAAAGACTAAGTTTAACTGCTTTAACATTAATAAGTACATTTTATCATAATACATCATGAAGAGAATGAAAGCAAGTCAAAACCTGAAGAATATATTTTCAAGAAATAATCTAAAATGAATTTGCATTAGGAATATATAAAGAAATGTTACAGATTACTAAAGATTGACAAAATCCCCAAAAATCAAATTGTCAAAAGATATTAACAGACATTTCAAGAAAGGAACTACATAAATATAGGAAAACAAAGAAAATTAAGAAAACGTAGGAAAACTCAACCTTATTAGAAATCAGGAAAATGTAAATAAAATTCACATGAGATACAACTTAACATGCACACATTACCAAAAATTTAAGAAGCCACAGTGCGTGCCCAGTGTTTTGAATTCTCACAGGCTGTTGTGGTAGAGTATAGGGTGGGGCAAAAGTAGGTTTACAGTGGTGAGTACACATTATTTATTAATTATTACATAATTTCCATCATTCCATAATTTTTCATATAAACAACTGTCAACCTACTTTGCCCCACCATGTACATTGGTACAACCAACTGGAAATGATTTTTTTCCCCATACTGCAATTTGAGAAATCTACTTTTAGATATATAAATCTGAGAAACTCTGATTTATGTTCACCAAGGGAAATGTACAAGAATTTTTATAGAATAATTATTTGTAACAGAATATAACTGGAAACAACCCAACTATCCATGAGTTAATACATTAGGATGTATTTACATGGTGAAATAATAGACAGCACTGAAAATGAAGGAACCACAACCACACATACAACATGATTGAATCTTACACATAATAAAGAGTTTTAGATTATGTACAGTATGGTATTACTTTTATAAAGTTCAAAGCCAAGCAATATTAAGAAAATGTTTGGATATACATATGCACATGTAATAGAAGCATAATAATAAGGCATGGCAAACACAAAATCTGGAATAGTGGTCACATGGGAGGGGGTGGGAAAGAGTCCCAGGTATTGTACTATTAAGCTTCACAACGTGTACATCTGTTACATATATACTTACATGTATATCAAATATCACAAAGTAAAATCATCTAAAGTATTTGTTATTCAGGTTAACGGTTTTAATAAAAAATGAGAATAAAGAATTCAGTAAAATTTTTAATGATTTTGAAGATGGCCAATATTCTCATCGAATCACTTGGCCTTCCTTAGTTTCATTAATACTACCGGAAAAGTGCATTTCACTAACATGATCTCTAACTGAACACAAACTATAAGGTCTATCACAGAAACAATTGTGAAGTTCTTGAAATCCAGTACCACCTGCCTACTTGTAAGTAGCCATAGGAAAACTGGGCTGAACCATCAGCTGAGTAGATTCCCAAGTTGCCTTTGGTATCAGGATTCTGGGTTTATAAACTAGCATCTGCCACGTCTTTATGTGCAAATTTTCATTTTTCTTGAGTTTTTCTGAGTCAAAAAAATCAGTTATTCCCAATTTCTTTAGAAAATTATTCAAATAGAACTACTGGGAGCTTGTCCAAAGGTACCAGTGTCCTTAAGCTACGTAACCAGTGAATGGATTTGTTAGCCTTTGCCACAATAATGTGCAAAAAGCTTTCAGATTCAGTGGCTCACAACAAGCACTGGATTTTACTCATTTGTCTGCTTCAAGTTGCGAATCTACTAGTCTTAGCTCTATACGCCTCTGCGTTTTTGGATCGAAGGTCTCCTCAGGCCCGTTCTTTTCACGGAAGATCACAGGAGTGCAAGGAGCCAAAGCAAATCAAACACATTTATGGCCTTCACTGCCCTCGTAGCCACTTACATTCCATTGGCTAAAGCGAGTCATTCATCAAAGTCCAACATTAATTCTGTGTGTGTGTGTATGCTCTTTTCCTCTTCTAACATACTGCAACATCATGCGAGCAAGTGAAGAAATGAGAATAATCCAACTCACCTAAAACACTCATTATATGATTCAAAATTGAAATAGAAGGGTAAAGAGGAGCATTTAGAGTAACTATAAAATATTTTTTTTTTTTTTTTTTTTTTTTTTTGCTTAGTTACAACTTTCAACCTCATTTCAGAGTTAGGAACCATGCCTAAGATTATAGAAATCAATAAACTCTCTCAATTTATATATCTTTACAGGGAAGGTGTGTTCAAATGAGATTATGTGAGTAAGTAAGACAGTCACATAAACCAAGTATTTTCTCCTGCCATTCTGACAGTAGATTGGAGAGAGTAATCTGAAGTTCAGCATGACGAGTTTGGGGTCTATCGGAGTATGGCAGCCAGTGGGGATGTGGTAGGAAGGGCTCCAATTTTGAAACCAGTCAGGTCTGGTTCTGGTTCGGCCCCTGATGATTGTCAGGTGTGAGCTGGCAAATGGCTTAGATTCTCTGCGACTCTAATTCTAGTACAGAAAATGGTGATAATGTCACCCTTAAGGTATTGTGATGATCTTTGAACAGGTATGTGGAATGCTTAACACCTGATAGTCTGTAACTCATAAAGCTGCAGTTATCATTCAGGAAACATTTATAATATAACCCAAGAAGTTTTGTAGACTTTCCTGGATGTCTTTTACAACAGAATTTCTTTTCTCTAAGATGGCAGAGATATAATTTCACTTGAAAAAGGATGATATTGTCCTAGGAACTCTTCAAAATCTGTGATTCAGTGATTCCAAAAAGGACATTATTTATTCATTTCGGAGAACCATTTGCCACACTGCCACATAGTTTCAGGCGTGCAAATAAAGGGATCCCAGCTGGTTGCTTTATTTTCAAATAACTACAAAGGAAACAGTAGAATTTTGGCTTCTTGGAATTTTCCTTTGAAAATTTTCACAACCATGTGTGGTTGGAATCTGGCATTTACCGTTTGCTTCCATTCTGGAAATTTGTACAGTGCTCTAGCCTTTGGTTTGGGTCACATAACTTTTCAATTCTTAGTCCTAGTCTTCCACTTGTATAATTTCCATCCACTGTGAAAATTCCAGATACTGCAATGTTTCTACACAGGAAGATTCTATGCGTAGTAATTGCCCATGGATTAGAGGAGTTCACGCAGCCAGATTACTCAGAAATAATGAGGAAATGAAAAACTTACATAAGAGATTGTTTCATGTGAATGACTATGCCTGAATGTACAGGATACAATCAATCAAATGAATTTTGTAACAATTGGTTTTGTGAACAGAATAAAAATATACAAGCCTAACACAGTTCATACACAGAAAAACCTATCAGTTTCCAAATGGCCAGATGAATCCTACCAATCTTTAAATTAAAAGTTTCTTGTGTTGGGGGCGATTTTCAAAGCAGCTGGTTAAGATCATCTAGGTGATTTGAAATTAGACATTTATTCCTCGCCCTGTCAGTGTCTCATTGCATCCAGGACAACGGCTACACCTATACTTTGAAAAAGATAAGTGATCTTAGGAAAAAGTTTATAAAGGAACTAAACCTCAGAAGATTTTCTTTCTTTTTGGATTAAACTTTTGGGTTATTTTGCCTATATCTTGACTACAACTTTTTCAAAGCTGAATTTTATATTTCTATCTCCTCATAGGGCCCTTTGCAGACTTAATAACTCTGTAGTCTACTAGGTCTAACTCTGATCTTTGATCCCTACTCTCTTATACCTTGACATTAACCCCTTCCCTGCCTAGAAAAATAGTACCTGCCTCTGACTAACTTGTAATTTTGTATATAAAATATTATTTTGTAAGCCCAAAGTCATATTTATTTTGTTTGCCTAGACTGATGGATAGCATGATTTATAGGACTTTCTCGCTTCAACGCTTCCCTCCCTCCCTCCTTCCCTCCCTTCCTTCCTTCTGTCCATCCACCCATCCATCCATCCTTTATTCATCCCTCCATCTATCCATTGAGTGCCAGCTATGGGCCCGACATTCTGCTGTGCCCCAGAATACAGAAAACAAAAGATCAGAGAAGAAGTATTTACAGCCTATCAGCACTTGGATCCAGGCTCTGTCACATACCAGCTGTGTCACCATGGCCACGTTCCTTGAACTCTGTCCTTCAGTTTTCTTATCTGCAGATTGGGAACAATAACAGTGCCCTATGTCAGAGTTGTTTTGAGGGTTAAATAATGTACGCATGTACACTGCTTAGAGAGTCCATAGATTATTCTGTAAACAAGGCTGGTCCTGTGCTGGGAGACCTGCCCCGTTATCGTTCCTCTTCTGGTCCTTGGCCTTCACTAGATTGACCACCTATTCTCACAAAACTATAGGGCCAATTCATATTGAAAAGTAGTCAAACATTGTAAAACCCATTAAAAGATAGCTTCACAGTAATCTGGTTCTTTTCACTTGCAGAATCTTTTTAAAATACATCTTATTGATTATACTATTACAGTTTTCCCAATTTTTCCCCTTTGCCCCCCTCCACTCAGTATCTCTATTCCTTCCAGCAACCCCCCTCAGTTCATGTCTATGGGTCATGCACATAAGTATTTTGGTTTCTCTATTTCCTATACTATTCTTAACATTCCACTGTCTATTTTGTATCTACCAATTATTCTTCTTAACCCCTGCACTTTTCCCCCCATTATCCCCCTTCCTCCTCCAAGCTGATTACTCTCCAAATGATAACTATGATTCTGTTCATGTTCTAGTTGTTTGCTTAGTTTGTTATTTATTTTTAGATTTAGTTGTTTACAGTTGTGAATTTGTTGCAATTTTAAGGCTCATAGTTTTGATCTTCTTCTTTTTCTTAAATAAGTCCCTTTAACATTTCATGTAATAATGGCTTGGTGATGATGAACTCCTTTAGATTTACCTTGTCTGGGAAGCACTTCATCTGCTCTTCCATTCTAAATGATAGCTTTGCTGGACAGAGTAATCTAGGTTGTGTGTCCTTGCTTTTCATCACTTTGAATACTTGCCAGTCCCTTCTCACCTGCAAAGTTTCTTTTGAGAAATCAGCTAATAGTCTTATGGAAACTCCTTTGTAGATAATGATCTGATTTTCTCTTACTGCTTTTAAGCTTCTCTCTTTATCTTTAACTTTGGCATTTTAATTATGGTGGGTCTTGGTATGGCTCTCCTTGGGGCCAAATTGTTTGGGACTCTCTTGGCTTCCCGGACTTGTATGTCTATTTCCTTCACCAAATTAGGGAAGTTTTCTTTCACTGTTTTTTTTTTTTTTTTTTAATCAGTTTTTAATTTCTTGCTCTTCCTCTTCTCCTTCTGGCACCCCTAGGATTCACATGTTGGTATGTTTGGGGATCTGCAAGAGGCACCTTAAACTATCCTAGTTTTTTTGAATTCCTGTTTCTTCTTGCTCTTCTGGTTAAATGCTTATTTTTTCCCTTCTGTTCCAAACCACTGATTTGATTCTGAGATTCATTCACTCCACTGTTGGTTCCCTGTAGGTTTGTCTTTAGTTCACCTAGCATAACCTTCGCTTTTTCCTTTGTCTGATTAATTTTGTTGCCGCCCTCAGTAAGTTCTTTGAACATCCTGATCATCAGTGTTTTGAGCTCTGCATCTGATAGATTGGTTATCTCCCTTTCGTTTAGTTGTTTTTCTGGGGTCTGGTTCTGTTCTTTCATTTGGGCCATATTTCTTTTTCTCCCCAACTTGGCAACTTCACTGTGTTTGTTTCTGTGTATTAGGTAGAGCTGCTTTGACTCCCAGTCTTAGTAGCGTGGCTTATAGTGGAAAAGGTACCTGCGAATCATGTGAGCAGAGCCGTGGGTAATTGCCAGGGTGAGACAGACCACTTCATCGCTTTGTGGCTCTGTGTTGGGGGAGGGCTCGGGGAGTGGACAGTACTGCTGCCTGGCCTCTGGAGGTTTGCCCAGCACTCGTGCCTTGTGACTGGCACCCTTCTAGCTCTTTCCCTGGTGCTGCATCTCAGAGGGGATGGGTCTGCATATGTTTTAGGCCTGTTGTGGGCCCTTTAAGCAGAGTCTCCTGAAAACCTAGCAGTTTCTTCTGCTGTCCTAACTTACACTGGTTTTTACAGCCAGAAGTTATGAGATTTACCTTCCTGGTGCTGGAACCCTGGGCCATGCAGTCTAGCCTGGGGCTGGATTGCTGGCTCCCAAGGTGTCCGTCCCAATTGTTGTCCATCACATGTCGATGTGAGAGCATTTGTTCTGCCTCCGCCATCTCTCTGCATCTCTGTACCTCTCCACCTGTCTCCGAGTCTCTGCATCTCCTACCTGTCTGGATGGATGTGGCTTCTTTAAATGCTTGGTTGTTGGACTTCCATACAGCTCAGTTTTCTGATGGTTCTCGGTGTTATTTACTTTGAAATCTAGTTGTAAGTCTTTCTGCTGTTGCACGAGGAAGCTAAGCATGTTTATCTATGCCTCCATCTTGAATGGAAGACTTTTTTTTTTTGATGGACTTTGAAGGTCAGAGGCAGATATAGCTCTGCTTTCAAGGGATTACTTAATATAATATATTCTGTGTCAGAGCTAAAAATGTTATAGGCTTATAAGGTATTAAAATTTTGTTTCACTTGATAATGAGGACTTTTCAAAAAGGCTGATTGTTGCTTGTGGGCTAAGAGATACAAACTGGGTGTTCATGTGAGCAGTCCTCATATAGTTACACTTCTTTGCCTCATGTTTATGCAATCTTCCAACATAGACAGTATGTTAATAATGATGGCTAAGGAGTATTCAGCCAAACATGTTTTGGCAGAATTAAAACAATTTAAGTTACTCATCAAGATTTGTCCTCACGATCCAAATATATCACCATATTTGTATGTGCTCTATAACAAACCATTATTTTATTCATTAATCTATTAAATTGACATTTATCACCACAGGCTAAGCACTCAGGATACAGACACAAAAGATACAGTTGTAGACAACAGTTTGTGTCTTTAAGAAGCTGATCATCTAATGGAAAAGACCAGAAGTGAACATTTACTAAACATGTGGTAGCTCTAGCAGAGGCCTACGAGGGCATTAAAGAAAAACCTAGGAGAGGCCAAGAGAACATATATCCTTTATAGTCTCTTATGGTCACTGAGTTTTCCTCTTTGGTTTATTAAGTGATATGAAAATATAGATAAGATGCTATAGCACAGCTAATTATACAAATTTGAATCTTGCTTTTATAAATGAAGAAACAAGTAAGAATTGGTTTCCCACATTTTAAAAAGAACTGAAAAAAGAACTCATTGTCAATGGGTTATTAGCTCTACTTTGTATCAAATAAAAGTTTTATTTTTTTCTAAAGTAACTGATTTTTTTTTGGCTTGTTTGTTTTATTCTTTTGATGCTGTGTAGTCACAACCACAGATATGTGTAGTTCGTTGTCTGAAAAAGTTTGAGGGGATGAGTGCTTGGAATGTGTCGTAAGAAGAGGGTTTGAGAGAAGTAGGGAGAAAAAGGACCTCTAGGTTGGGAAGAGTCATTTCTTATTTGCAATTTTATGAGAAATCAGAGTTCTTAAATCATAAAAAATAAACAAGTGATTAGAGGAGGAGAATATGATTTTCATTATATCATGAATTGTATGATTTTCCTCTATTTTTCCTCTGTTGCCAATTCAATTTGGTATGATTATGAAACAATATTATTAATAACCATTGTAAGCCCTTTTATTTCAGAAGGTCATTTTGGTTTACCCAATAAATGTTTCATGTAGGACTAAGTGATATGATTTAAGAGTTTATTTTCCTTTGCCCAATACAATTAGTTAGCTAAGTCTAAAAATCTATTACTAGAATTTAATTCTTGGTATTCAAGACTTTATAGTATAATCTTTGGACATTTATTTCATATAGAAAACAATTCCCTTTAACACTGTTGTATTAAAAGCCCATAAGATGACATTCAGGGTAGAAAATTTATGGAAAGATGAGTCACAATGCTTGCAGTTTTCCATCTAGAAAGGAAAGCCTCAAATATGAACAATATCTATAATCATATAAAATCTTGCCAAAGCAATGATTTCTTCATCCATTAAACAAGAACATTACCCATCTGCTGTGTTCTGAGCACCATGTGAGATTCCAGGGACACAGCCGTGAAGAAGGCCTCACAGTTTGGTGGGGCTGACAGATACTTATTAAGAAATTTTGAGCCTTCACTATGGGCTAGATACTCTAAAACCAAAGACAAAAGATCCTCCTGCAAGATAATGACAGTTTAATGAAGAAGATTAATTTATGAATTAAGCAACAAGTGTCATGATATGGCACTAACTGAGGTATAGTCAGGACATTACGGAAGGACAAAGGAGAGGCCAAGGCAAGTGCAGCCTTCATCCTATTTACTACTCAGTTCCTCTTCTGTGTTTCATTACGCACTGTGTAAACACCAGCAACATTTCATAGCCCAGCTAAAGCCCATGCTTCACGAGCCACAGAGGAAATGAGAATGTAGAAGAAAAATAATTAATTTCCTTTGGTGTCAGCAGGAATAGCTTCATGAAAAACTGAGTTTTTCTCCATTTAAGCTGAGTTTTTCATGAAGGATTCTTAATGTTCTAGGAGAAAAAGATTCCAGATGGAGAAATCCTTACGAGCTGGTTGTACAGAGGAAGGAAAGGATAAATATTTGGCAAATGGTGAACAGTCCTACATGGATAGATCTGGGGTTAAAGAGAATTAAGCCAGAAAAACAGCATTTATTAAGTGATTTTTCAGGTCTTCAAAGGCTTTACATGTCTTGACAAAATAAAAAGATAGGCTTTGTTTTGAAAACAAACTTCAGCATGGGAGAAAATAAAATGAAGAGAGCGGGGACCTACTGGGAGGTGTCAGAGAAATACCCAGAAAAAAAGTGAAAAGGCAAAAGCCCTGGGAAATTGGGGCAAAGTTTACCTCAAGTAATTTCACAAATTTGCTTCAAGCTAGGTATAATGCTTATTTATGGAATCTCTAAATTTTTGTTGAGAAATCCGGTGCAACATACTCTACATGACGTGGAGAAGGAGAAATATAAAATGTTGCATAGCCACAGGGAAGGCAGATGCATTGAAAACTCACAGGACCTAAGAGTATATTAAGTGCCAAAATAGAGGACACATGGCGTTCACTGAAAGAAGTGATTTCTACACCAGAGTTGTAGAAAGGGGTCACGGATCTGCCAACGATGCCGGGGCTTGCAGTCCATAGTGTGTTTTTGGTAAAATTTTAGTTCCCTGTGGCTTGTGTTAAACGGAGTCCCCTGTGGCTTGTGTTAAACGGAGTCCCCTGGAGAAAGGAGAGCTACAAAAGAGACACTGACCTGTGATGTGCTTCCTCTAGGACCTGGGCAGTTCTACTGGAAGCTCTCCATCCCATCACGGAAGCACTAAGTCAAGTTGATGCAGCCCTGCACCTGTATCTAGGCATCCCTTAATTATTGGCAGCTGGGAGCCCTGTGGGCCAGGTAGAGCTCTGGGCAAGGCAGTTTCCTGCAGGTGGAGGTGGACCCCAGTGATGGACACAGCAAGGTGCTGTCAGTATTTAAATTCATAGACAGCCGAGATAGAAACCAGAATCCAGGCTGAGGAGTTTCCTTTAGTTTTTTCCCTTGCAGGCTGCAGACAGACATAGGAATTTTAGAAGATAAAATGGCACACGTTGATTCTAACTTTAGAACATTTTTTTCTGGTAGCTACGTAGTGGGTGCTCTGGCCAGGTGATAACTGCTGGGAGGAGAAACTGGTTTGGAGGCCACTGTAACCATTAAGGGCCAATTCAAACCCGTGAGAAGTTTTGTCAAATTTCCATGAGCAGAACAATTGTTCTACCTGCCATTCCTTCATAACTCTTGTTATATCTTAAGTTTAGCCCCACCACCATGGGACATTATCGTCAGTAGTTGATTCTGTGTTTGCCTCCCTGCTGACTGTGAATTCCTTTGAGGCAAAAGCCATATACTTCTATCTGTATCTCCCAGGGGCCCAGCATGAGCCATGAACAGAATGGGCGTTTGATAAAAGTGTTTTGAATTGAACAGTTCAGGGAAGAGAGGATGAGTTTCTAAAATCATGGCTATGGCAAAGTCAAGAATGACATGGATGAGGCAGAACCTTAGGAGGAAATGTGAGGGATACCTTTTGAGATTATGGTATCACTTTCCTAATATAGAAATCACTTGTACACCAAATACACTGCCGTCCATTTATATTTATGTATTTATTTGGTACCGTTTCCTGGCCATTTCTTGCAACATTTTTCCTCTTTATATAGGTTTCTCCAGTTATACATCAAAGAGAAAAGATAAGTTGCAAGTTGATTCTATCATTTGAACTAATGATGACTTGTCATATACCTGACTAAGGCTTTAAAGTTCAAGTAATATTGGATTGGCCAAAAAGTTCATTTAGTTTTTTTCCATACAATGGCTCTAGTGGTGCTCAGTTGTCTTTAACTTCATTCAGAACAATGTTGTTAGACTGTATGGTGACAGCTGTCATACCAAAATGCATTAAAATATTAAAATTGGTGAATTTTTGCGCAGCCATTTTAATATTGAACATGGAAGAAGATAAGCAACATTTTCAGTATGTTATGCTTTATTATTTCAAGAAATGTAAAAACACAACTGAAGTGCCAAAAAAACTGTGCAATGTATGGAGAAGGTACTGTGACTGATCGAACATGTCAAAGTGGTTTGCGAAGTTTCTTGGTACTATTGACGTTTTGGCCAGATAATTCTTTGCTGTGGGGCTGTCTTATGCACTGGAAGATGTTTAGCAGCACCCCTGGCCTCTACCCACTGGAAGCCAATAGGGGGAGACAGCTGATATCTTCAAAATATCCAAATCAATAAAGTTATTGGTGAAAAATGAAAAAAAAATATGTCTTTTATTTTATGGAAAGAACTAAATGGACTTTTAGGGCCAACCCAATGTTTCTGCAATAGTGAAACTTTGGTTCTGTAAGTTATTTTTGCTTATAATCTTAATGAATGCCCTCAGCTCCTTTGCCAACTCTGTCAAAGTATTATGACCCCAGAAAAAACTGTCAAGACTTCTAGAAAGTGAAGATTGAAAGTATTTTCTTGTTTCAGGGTATGATTTAGTCAAAACAAGGTATTTCACATGAAAATTGAAATATATCTTGGCAACAGAAAACGGCCTTTGATTCCAATGGGGAAAATTTTCCAAAGCTGAAAGGGGAACATATTATCTGAGAAAAAAGACTTTATAACGTAGTGGCAAAAGCATGAGATGTATTATTAGGAAACACATCTGATGAGGAAGGTTGACCATGAGCATCTTAATGCCCCTATGTTTTATTTTTCTCGCTATAATTGAAACGCTACTATTTTCTGTTGTAGCTTATAAGAATACAAAGATGCAATGTAGGGGTATAAAGTTACAAATAAATGGCAATATTTTCTACCTTGTGAAACACTATGTAAGTCTTAGTTTTCATGATGCTTATCCTCCATATATTTCTGTTTTCAAACAACCCATATTTAGAACAGTAGACTTCAATACTAGTATACATTGTATTTAGTGTTTGATTAGTTATAACTACAGCTAAAAGTCATTAAGTGTTTACCCTCTCATCAGTACAGTACTGAGAATTATCTCATTTAATTCCCCTAACAACTCTAAAATAATTTTACCTAAACTAAATTATACTTACTTTATGAAGGAGGAGGGAACTAAAGCATATTTAGTATAAAAAACTTTCAAAGATCTGTTAAGTGGTAGATACTTTCTATATGTCTTTAGAGCCTAAACTACCAGCATTAGTAATAGAATACACACACACACACACACACACACACACACAGACAGTGATGGAGTGGTTAACTCATGAGCAGTGTTGTGTATGAGTGTCTGTGCATAGGTATTATACATACAGTTGTGCATAAATAAATATGTACAACAGGGACGCTTGATCATCAGGAAAAAATGCAGCTACAGTGAGGGCGTGTGTAACTAAAGATAATAAGCATCCAGCTTAACCTCCTTTTAATTAGAATAATATATTTGAAAATAATCTACTATGTGCAAAACACCATGCTCGATGCTCTAGACTCAATGTAATTTCAACTCCTTAACAGTTAAGGAGTAGTTAAATTTATACAGTCCTAAAATCATTTCAGCCCTTTGAAGACAACCGCGAGGCTGATGTGGCCCCCGGTGAAAATGAGTTTGACACCCTGCAGAGCAATGTTGTCCAATAGAAATATAATAAAAAACATTTTTGTGTAATTTAAAATTTCCTAATAGCCACATTGAAAGAGTAACAAAAAACAGGTGAAATAAATTTTTATAATACTATACCCATCAAATGATTTTGATCCCTCTTTCCTTTGTAGAAACAAAGGAAAAATAATTCACAAAAATTAAATCACTATACTATTTTACAAAATCATGGCTGAATATTGTTTTTAAAGTTCTTACTTCTTTTGTTGATCAATTACAACTGTCCCCATTTTCTCCCCATCGTTTTCCCCTGCCCTACCCACCCGCACCTTCCACTTTCGATCCTCCGTCCCCTTGTCTTTGTCTGTGGGTCCTTTATACATGTTCTTTGACTTGACCTTTCCCCTTCTTTCTCCCGTATTGCTGAGTTGCTTGAGCAATTTACACAAGCCTTGTGATGGAGGATTCTCATTTCTGACGGTTGGTTGTACTTTATGTGTAATCCTTGATGAAAAAAATGATCAATCTGTCCTAAATTTTTCCCTGAATTATATTTGTATACAACTCATGACCATGTCCTCTGCAGGGAGATGTTCTATCCAATTAAATTCTAAAGCCAAATGGTTATCAGTTATTCAAATTCAGCAAATGTATATGGATTGCCTGCTCTCCACCAACTACAGATAAAATTAAGAAATAGTTCTTTCATAGATGGAACTCATAGGTAGACCAGAGAAAAGATAGACAAACACACAAAGACATATGACAACATGCAAGGAGTGCTTTGTTTCTATGATGTTACTGTATATGGCACATTTGTCTTCAAACCCTGAGCCGTTTCAAACCTATTACACAAGCAAGCAAGACGCAATCGCCTAGAGTATGGAGAAAATAGTAGCTGTTGCTTCAAAGAAATGAAGTTTGAGGCTTTTCCAAGTTAGAAATTGACAAATATTTAGAATCTGTAAACTCTAATTTTGGTATGTTTTCAGTTTTTAAAATGTTAAAAATTTAAAGTGATATATGCAGTCTGTAAGTATCAAATACTATTTTATTATCAGCTTTAAACTTGTTGCTCACACAATGGAAATAGCAAAGAGCTTTGCAGGAAAAGGACTGGATTAGGAAACATCCACACATAATTATAATGAGTATTCAAGTTTTTATTTAAAATGTAGTTAATATGGATTAATTTTGGCTATCCAGCATCCAAGTGCCATTTCTTTTTGGAGAGAATGCTTCATTCTGTGGATGTACAATGATTTTCTGCCTCGTATCTCACTGAAGTCCCCTGACCTTCCAAGGATAGGTGGCTCTCTGTACAGAGAATAAAAGTCTGTCTCTTGGAAATTGTAAGGAGGGTGTTAGTTTTCTGGCCATATGGACAATTTTTGTTCCATGTAGACTTCTATTTCTTCCCTTCTCAGCCCTGAGCCTCACCCTCTTCTCCTTCCACCAAATCTAGTGCCCACAAGCCTCCTGGGGCTTCTTCAGTGTGAATCTGCCTGACTTTCTTGGGTATCCCAAAGTACAGATGACTGTGCTTTCATTTCTAGCTCCCTCACGCAGCTAACTCACTAATCATTCTTCCACACTTTCCATCTTCCAAAACTTGGTTGAAACTTTTCACCCACTGAGGTCTCCTACGTGTTTCATCCTTTTGACTTGATGCACTCTTTACTTATTTAACGTAATTTTGTAATGACTTCAGGAGAAATAGTAGATAAATACATCTTGTCAATATAGCATCAACGTCCTCACAACGCATCTTCTTTCAACAAGCTAGGACAAGCATCGCAGGATGATGAGGTTGCTAATGTGTGTCTGGCGTTGACCGTGAATAACATCATGTTCCCCAAAGCACAGGACCACATTGTTACTTAGGTAGTTGCAGTGCCAAGGATGGTATGGCAGCTCCATTCTGGATTTTTTAGGGGAAGATGTCAGGGACAATGGGGCCAGTTTTGCATCAGAGTTTGATTGCCTACTGTTAATGATGGCTGACCTAATTTTGACATCAGTGCAAGAAAATCTGGAATACAGACATGCCAAAAGTCTCACAGAAAAAAAAATCAGTTAAGTTTTTATGTTTTCTGTAACCTACTCAGTTAAGTACTTTTGCAGACATTTTTTCCCCAGTTAAATTAAAAGAACTTAATGTTCTTCCACATGGTTCAAGTTGAAAGTATATGTGTTAGCCCCCTCTCTCTCTTCACCCTATCTAAAAAAACCAAAGAACCTCAAAAATTGTACTGGGGCTGCAATTCAGATATTTCATTCCAAATTTAGGACTTAAGGTTGTTTCCAAATAGCGTTGCCCTGGTTGAATTTATGGCCTCTCGATGCCCTGGACCGTTCTGAGGAAGGACTCTGCCCAAGACTCCGATCTCTCCATAGCTGGCCCATGAGATCTGAGAGAGAGACAGCTCCAGTGAAGCCTTGGAGAGTGTGCCTGTTGTCAAGGGATATGGCCTGAGGCAGGAAAATGGGAAAAAAAGACCATGTCAGTTTCTACTTCCAAGAAAAGCAGTTGCTATTTTGATAACAGCAATGCCCCTTCAGTTCAAAGTTACCAGCTATCAAAACAAGTTGCAGTTCACAGAAGTCTGACTCCTTTCCATTACGGAGAAGCAGATCTTAGTGTAATTGAGTCCAAATAAAAACATATTTATAGAGAAAACTCGGTCCATGACGAGCAAGGAGAAATCAGCGAGAAGCTGAGCTTCTTAAATATTCCAGCAAGAACACCTCATTGTATGCAGTTTATACACTTAGGTTTGAAAAATCATTAGAAAAATTATCTCAGAAGAAAATGGTATTTTAAAAGATGATTCACTAAAGGGAGAGTTAATAGAAATCAATTATCCATCAAAACAAAATACAGAGTCGCTCCTCTTCTGTCCTCTGTGTTAACCGCTCAGAGCAGCTCTGATCTGCACAGGGTATGAGGTCTGAACAGGAAGCATTATTGTCTGGCATCAGAGCCAAGGCAGGATCCAGCCTGAACCTCCAAGTCTTTTCACAAGGAAGTATGAAATTGCAGAACAATGTGGGTGGGCAATCGATTTGATCTGACTCTCATTTGTTAAATAAACACAGACTTGAGTAGTTGTACTTCTGAGACCTTCGGCAGTGGCATTGCCAGCATATAGCACGTAGGGGAGAGGGGTTTTGACCCCGTTATAAATCTCCACGAGCACCCCCTTCCGAGTCACCCCTAATACATGTACAAGCTGAGCAACCTAAGTGAAATCAAGGGTGCTTGCTTCGATATAGCTTCGAGATAGGTCAATTACCCTCCGTGTCCAAAAACCTTTTCAGTACTGAGTGCCTCCTACAGGGACTTTCTGGCACTGTCACCCCCCTAAATTTTAATCCACATCCTGAGATTATGTGCAATGTTGGTCCTTGCTGAAACCAGAGCACAAGGGGCCTCCTTGCTTGTCAGTTTTCTTGTATTCCTGTGACATTTGCTGGCAGCTAGAGCAGGTAAGGAAAGCCACACTGCTTGTGCAGTATAAAAGATGACTTCTTAAAGATGTGAAGACAGGAAAATTCATGCTTGAGCAATTGTGAAAACAAAAAAACCCTGAAAACAATTAGTGATCTATTTATACATGGAATATGTATCGGGAATATGATATTTTACTGTATGGACTGGACAGCTCCCAAAATTTTTCTTCACAAGCTTCTTGGCAGAGATGAACAAATTCTGGAGAGAAAATCACAGAGGGAAGCTTTGTGAGTTGTCTGAAATGGACGCATATGGAATGAAGCATGCCCACTTTAGGTCAGGTTCGCTTTTTCCAAATATGTTGGCTAAAAAGTAATAGAAAGAGTACAACACAATTTTTCATTCCATCACACTCTTGCATCTGCAATTATGGTATTGGTCAGGGTAACCAGTAAAAATTCAATATTTATGAACTGACTATATTCTAAGCCTATTCTAATGACTTAATTCTAATAAATTTTCAGCCAATGTTCAAATCAATGAACTTGTGAATAAAATTCCCTCCAATTTTGATATCTGTCATCACAAAAGAGCACTTATTTTCTGACCTAAATACGTGCAAGACTCTTCTGAGTACCATAAAAAGGATGTTCAATAGAACTCTGGTAATTGATGCTAGAAAGAATCTTAAAATCCATTGAGTCTAACTGCTGTATCTGCTCTGGTGAGACTTGAAGTCTTATTCCGAATGTACCCTTTGCTGGTTTAGTGATAGCCACTGTTATAAATAAAACACCAGAAATAAAAAGAAAATACGTACAAGCAATTGGAACAGTATTTTTGATGGGGTTGAAACACAAAGGCAACAAGAAAGCTACATGATCAGATGCAGTAAATAACCAGAATTAGTTTCTCACATAGCCACTCAAAATATTCTTTCTCTAGACATAATGTTACAATAGTTTCATAGTTTTATATCCTCATAGCACGTGACTCTTTGGATTTTTTAAAACCACAACTATGTCTATTGAACTACATTTCTTAGGCTGTCACTTAACTGGACAAAACTCCTGGCCCGATATGGCTGGAGTGATTTTGTGTATGAGGCGTTGTCTGCTTACTAGACCTTGCCTGTGATTTCAATATGAACTGTTGAATGGACATTGTCTCTTACAGAACATATGAGGGGTGACCCCCCAAAAAACAGTTTATTTATAAAAAAATGTTATGTATTTATACATGTTTAAACTTCAGTTGCATTCAAAATATTCACCATTTGATGCAATGCAACTATGGAGATCTTTTTTCCACCGCTCAAAATAGCTTTTGAACTCGTTGATTTTGATGCCTTTTAGTGTTTCTGCCATTTTTTTGTTTCACTTCTCCCAAATTGGCAAAATGCTTCCCTTTGAGAACTTTCTTCATCCAGGGAAACAAACAAACAAAAAAAGTCACTCAGGGCCAGATCAGGTGAACAGGGAGAGTGGGGCATGGAGGTCACGCCATTTTTAGTCAAAAACTGCTGAATGTTCAGTGCAGTGTGGGCTCATAAATCGCCCATCATGAAATGGGCAATATAGTGAAACAGTCTTAAAAAAATTCATTGAAACCAAACACAGCATCTCACAACAGCAGTTGGTTCACTGAAACAGATGGGTTCCTAGAACACTCACTTAGTGGGGGAAGCTTGTACTACAAGGAGCCCACCCTCCAGAGGTAATTCTGTTTTGGGGGGTACCCCCTTATACAAGTTGACCTAAAAGACACCAGATACAGTGGACAATAATTCTTGTGCCAATCAAGCAATTCTCGGATGCTTGAGATAATATTAAAGAAATAAGATGAAAGTAAAGATGCAACTGACAGAGGGGCCTATAAAGTCTTTAAAAGAGTTAGGTCAACTCAGGAGGCTCATGATATTCTTGAAGATGGACATCTTCATGGTGAAGACATGGAAGAGAACTTTCCTTGGAAGAAGACAGGATGAAAGAACATTAGGTTCCAAATGTAAAGGGAACCCTTCCCCTCACCCCCCAAAAAAAAAGTTAGAGGGAGACTCAAGGATGTTCTTCATTTGACAGATCATGGTTCTCTTAATCCAGTGGTCCTCAGTGTTTTTAGCAGCACAGACTGGTTTCGGGGAAAATAGAGGTGGCAGGAAGCAGGATGCAGGAGGTTGAGCTCAGGTGAGCTTCACTTGCTTGCCTGCTGTGCATGGACATTGGGGAGACAGGAGGTGATGTTCAGGTGAGCTTTGCTTTCTGCCTGGCTCCTAACAGGAGCCTGTGGCTCAAGGGTTGGGGGCCCCTGTCTTAATCCATAAAACTTTTTGCTCCAGTGGATATGTCCAATCATAAATCTTATGAAGAGACCCTATGACCTGGCACCATAAATTGGCGTACAATTGAACCCACTCCCAGGATCTTAACCTTCTCTGCCAGGGAAGTCATCATCTGAATGGGAAAAACCATTGCAAAATTTTCCCTTCATCTAACGAGAATGACTCATTGTAGATGTATCACCAGGAAGTGTTTTGTTCCAAACACAGTTCCTAGAAATAGTGGGGCATTCCAGTCCAACAGATGAAAGCCTGGCTCGCAAGGACTAAACCAGCATGCTTTGCGCCACTTAGCTACGAATTCAAATCACCAGCTTTCAAGAAGACAAGAGGGTAAGACTTCTAAAAGAATGGCTGATTCCCAAGTCTGTGTGGGGTTACCTAGATTGTACAATATTTATGGCAAAATTTCAATCCCAGGAGATATCTTCCTCATTACTCTTGGACTTATCCTTTCTCACTGCTCTCACTTCTTAAATGAAAGCACATTTTAGCAGGCTAAACAACATTTAGTCGAACATTTAAACCTATTGTGTAATTATGAGAACTTAAAAAATTTACGCAACTTTTGGATTAATTATACAGTTATGTATATACAACACGTTAGTAAATTTGAACATAAAATTAATACTTAAAATTTTTAATTAAAAAGGCATGGTATATTAGGAAGTTTATTGAGCTGAAGATGGAATACTGAATCTGGTTCTGACTTTCCCAATAACTAATTTAGATCAGTGGCTTCACTTTATCTCTCTGTTCATCTGGGTGATGAGAGAATTGAGTTAGTTGACTGTAAGTTCTTTCCAGACCTCAGTGGAATCAAAGATCTTTGATTCTAAACATAACATGTTCCTTCTTCTATCACAAATAACCAGCAATGTAAGTCAGTGTGTACTAAGTGCTGAGTGACTTAGATATGAAGTGTCATGTTGGTTCTAACCAGCATGGGGAGATAGATTTGAGGAAGGTGTGTGATCTGAGCCAAGCTTGAGAATCTTGATAAATAAAGTATAGAGGAGTCAATGTATGGGGGTGTGGCAGAAGCTAATATATGGAGAAAGAAAAACTCAAGGTGTGTTAAGAAGTCAGGAAGCAGACCAAATGTTGGCATGAAAATCAGACACCAGATTTTGAAGAGTCTGTATTGCCGGAACATACAGAATTTACTCAGAACGACAGGCAGCACATAAACTTCTGCTTGTTTGTTTGGAGTTGGGGAGCTGGGAGAATTATACATATAAACAAGTTTTTGGAAAAGAAGCAAGTGTTGCCGCTTTCCTATTACCTGTTAGTTTCTATTCCAAGAGCATGAACAACAAAAATGTGAACTTCATTTTAAAGCACTGATTATTTATTTAGTTTTTATTCTGTGTCAGAGTGTAACATTAGGTCAGGATGCAGGATCTATTAGGTTACTATTTTATTATTTAATTCAATTTATTTGATTCATTACAGGTTAATCATGGGATGTGTTTTTTGTGTTCTACGTTATTGCCATGGACTATAATTGCATCCCTCAAAGTTCATATGTTGAAAGTCCTAACTCCTAAGGTTGTGGTATTAGCAGGTGGGGCTTTTGGGAGCTGGTTAGCTCATCAGGACAGAGACCGCAAGATAGGGAGTAATGCCCTTATTTTTTTAAAATTATTTTATTGTTGTTCAAGTAGAGTTGTTTGCATTTACCCCTCACGACTTGCCCCCCACCCCAGCCATTCCCACCTCCCTCCTCTGCTGCCACCCCCCCTTGGTTTTGCGCAAGGGTCTGATGTAGTTGTTCCTGAAATCCCTTCCCCCTTTCCCCCCTTTATCCCCTCCCACCTCCCCTCTGGTTACTGCCAGGTTGTTTTTAATTTCAATGTCTCTGGTTGCCCTTATAAAAGAGACTCCAACGAGCTCTCTCCCAGTGTCTGTTACATCGGGACAAAGTGACAAGATAACTATCTGTGAACTCGCAAGTGGGCGCTCATCAGACACCAAATGTGTTGGCCTTGATCTTGGATTTCCCAGCCTACAGAACTCTTAGGAATACATTTCTGTCATTTATAAACCACCTGGTTTATGGTATTCTGTTATAGAAGCTTGAACTAAGACAATTATTTTGAAGTCATACTTATTCCTCAAGTATTTCACATGTGCTATAGTTAAGGGCCTAGGCTGAGTGCTGAGAACAAGACAGATATATCCTTTACATTGGGATTATCAATGTCTGTTGCTTTACTTCTTGGGCTGAGTGATATTTCAGAACTGGTATTTTTGCATGTGTATTGCGCATTTTCTTGGCAATGATAAGTAAAAACTATGTGGAACATACTCATATAGTTTAACAGATACCAGAGATCTTTATTTATTTCCCTCAGGGGGTAGTTCGAGGCAACACTGTTGCCTGTCACTGGTGTTGTCAAATCCTCCGTGTGCATAATGAGAAATTTAAGGTTTGTCAATTTAAGTAAGATTTGTTCATTTGAACAACTTTATTTGCATTTTTTTTTTTTGTAGAAAATGCAGAACTGGACAGTAGACAGCCCTGTAGTTTCTGTAGGGGAAAGAACAGGGCATCAGGTGGTGTGATGGGGGCAATGGGCAACACCAGTGGAATTAAGGGGCAGTCAATGAAAACAATGAAGCTGGACCCACCAGCCTTCATTATGTTTTCAAGACTCATAATTTACATTCAGAAAAGGCAAAGACCCTTTACTAGTACCTTTGTGATCTCATTTGTGTTGCTTGCTTCTCTATGATTTTTATTGTTAACTGATTTCCCTTGTACAAAATATGAGGCAACGTGGGATCATTCGATGCGATGATGTGGGATCATGCAATGTGATATCATGTGATGACTCTGAGGCATGGTTTTGGTACCACTTTTTTTCAGTAGAACATAAAAGAAGGGTAATATCCTACTTAATTTAGAAGTTTTAACATTATAAGGTACTTAAAAGCCATCATAAAATTTACCATGGTCCTTTTACTAGGGCAGTGTGTGGTAGAAAATTTTATGCACTGTGAGCCCCTCTGCTGCTTATCTCACAGTTCCTGGCCTACGAGGTTTTGACTAACGGAGGCTGATCTGTTATTTTAAAGGATACTGTGGGGTCTATATTCTTTTGGAATCTATACAATCCTGTGAGGATGATCCAGTATATCTTTTTTTTAATGAATAGAGAAATGAATGTTTATTGTGTAGATTGTAAGATGCGGTTAAAATCAATACTGGCTCTAAAAAATGCAGAAGTATGACAGGTGAATTCAATGTAAACAAGTGTTAAGTACGCTGGAAGAAAATAAGTCAGCTCCAGTATATATTTGCGATCAGTTCTTTCAATCAGGTTTCTGCCACTTATTAGATTTGCCAACTTTATCTTTATGAGTCATATCTCAGGTTGCCAGTAATATTGGGCAAGTAGTCAAGTAGTCAAGGTGGGGCCGGCAGTTACCAGTGCTGGCCTGTTCCAGATGTAGGCAAACTCTACCTCACTACTGCACTTTCTGACCTAAACTGCCCCAGGGCCTGCCTACTTATTCCAACACTACATTTCTCTAGGGCTCAGCAGCAGTTCATATCCTGACATCTCCCCTTCCTCATCTAAATGAAAATTTAAGTGCATTGTGTATATACGTCTATTAGACAACTGCAATATAAAGACACATAATCTGCCTCCCCTGGGAGATTTCCTCAGCCACCTTCTAGGTTAGGGTCCTCCTGTCGCACTCTTTCATTGCTGTCTGTGCGTCTGCCTGACACTTTTTCCAGGTATAATTGTGAACTTATTTAGTTGGTGGTTTAGGGTGCATTTTCCTGGCTGTACTGTACGATCCAAGGAGGAAGGGGGGTTCCATCTGTATTGCTCACTGGTTCACACTCACTTCCTAACAGCATGCCCCTTGCGTGTAGGGCAACCTCCTGGTGCTGAACAAACAAACAGAATTGCAGTTAGATATGTCATTAGGCACTTCACAAATGTTGAACCAAATAGTGTCTCAATTCACTATATTAGACCTTTTCTCAAGAAGGATTTTGAGGAATAATGGGGGGAATTTTAGTCCCAGTGACAGACCCATGAAGAAAATAAGCCTTCTCAGCATCTGGATGAAGCTGTTGCTAGTTTCTAATAACAACGCACGTCCTTCTTCCTACATGTGGTCTTAAGTTAAGAGGGCTCACGGGATTTACTTTATTCTGGAACCTGTTAATTTACCATCACATTTGTATATCACTAACCAAGTGGAATAATAGCTGGATATTATAGGAAATTAAAAGGATACAATTAATCTCCTTTTGTTTCCTAAAATCCAGAAAGCCTTTGGTTAAATTAAAGTGGAAATTATAACCGCAGATATAAGCCCCTGGAGTGCAGAGCAATCAGTGATGGAAACTGGCCAAACTCCTACAGCTTCCTTATGACACGGCAGCAAATACCCTGCGTGAAGGTTGCTGCTAGAGGAGCAGATGGGGGCTTTTAGAGAGATGAGCCTGGCTTCCCAACGTCCCAGGCTGGTGCTCTGTCAGGAGAGGCAGGGTAACGTGGCATTTAAGGTTCAGACTCTGAAACCAGAACACATATGTCCAGAGCCTACACTTGTCACGTACTATTTGTTTTTGTTTTCCTGAGCAAGTTACTTAAACTCTCTGTGCCTCATTCTTCTTGTCTCTGAAACAGAAATGATAGTAGTATGCACTTCGTAGGATGATTGTGAAGAATATATTAGTAAATGCAGATAAAGTTTGTAAAAAGAGTTTGCTGGAGTAAATGTTTCCCAAATAATCATGTTTTGATGATGACTAGCCTAGAGCATGGGACTTGGACAGGGGTAGAGGCCAACACTAAGCACATCAAATAGGACAATTGCCAAATACTCATCGTTCTGGCTACAGAAATTACAAAATGGGAAGGAGCTCAGGTTAATCTGCATTTCTCAACCATTTCCAAGAAATAATATCATTTGGAGCCTGTAGGACAGTTTGCGGTTGTCAAAGCAGTCTCACAGATGTCAGCATATTTGTTATGATATCTCCTTTGCGTGGAGTCAGGGGGAGTACTGATGCTCCTCTTCAGAAGATGAAGGAACTAAAGATAAAGGTTAAGTTTAGACCGAGATGAAATGGTCTGTAAGACGCGGATCAGAGGTTGAAATTTCATTCTCCAGGAATCTAGTCTAGAACTTTCATACTTACTTCTTGGTTATTACTCTGAGGTTGTCTACGATTCAGAACTCTTACACTTTCCTGCCTTTATCCTTTTTCTAAATCTATTTATTCTGGTTATTCAAACGTATTTAAGTATATGTACTAAGTGGATAGCAACATTGGTTGATACAATGTTTTGCATCCCTGCATTTTTTATTCACATTTAATAAAATAGGTACTAAATATTAAGCACTAAGAATATAGAGATGAAGAAGACCTTGTGTTGACCTCAGAGAACTTATGTTACATTGGGGGATGCAAGATAGAAAATAAATTAAAATATAGTATGGCATGGTGATAATAGAGGGAGGTATACACACTAGGAGGATGCAGTACAGGGGAAATCACTGAACTTGGAGAGGAATTGGGGCAGCGGTTAAGGAAAGAAATGAGCTGAGCTCACACTGAATTTGGGAGTTAGCCAATGTTAACACAAAAGAGCTCATTGAATTGATCACATATTAACATCAGTTGATGCTTAGGATCACAATGGTGAATTGATGTTTATTTTATGTCAAGAACTGTTCTAAGTGCTTTGCAGGTGTTAATAAATAACAAAGAAATACAGCACTATTAAAATGGTATTATCACTTTGAATACAAACACATTTAAAAATATATCTTGACTTTGTTCGCTCTCTCCATCTTCAGTGCCATTATCATCTCTCTTCTGGAGATTTACGGGTATTCCCAAATGCCCCACCCTTACCACACTCTTACCAAGAATGCCTCCTCTCTTACCACAGTCCAAGCCATTTCCAGCAGAGCAGCCAGAATTCGCTTCTTAAATAATAGGATAATGTAGACTCTCTTGCTTAAAACTCAATGATTTCCCATTTTATTTAGAAGCCCTGAATTTTATTGATGGTCATTGAGACCTTGCATGATATGGATCCTTTCCACTCTACTTGTCTACTTCCCTTTCTCCACCCCTCCCTCCTTCCTTTTTTCTTTCTTTTCTCCCCCACTCCCTTTTCTTTTCTCATCTCTTAATGCTACATTTCACAAGTCCCTGTACACAGTGCATAGAATAGAGACACTACCGATGCTACTACAGGATTCTTTTTTTAAGCTTTATTTATTTATTTTAGAGAGAGGGGAAGGGAGGGAGAAAGAGAGGGAGAGAAATATCAATGTGTGGTTGCCTCTCAGGTGGCCCCCACAAAGGACTCAACCCGGGCATGTGCCCTGACTGGGAATCGAACCAGCAACCCTTTGCTTCACAGCCCGGGCTCAATCCACTGAGCTACACCAGCCAGGCTAATACATGATTCTTAAAAACTGAAAATGGTTGCATGGTTAGACAGTTTTGGAAAACGTTGAGTCAAACAAAAACAGCTTTTATTTGTTTGTTTGGTGTTGCGGACATGGGCCAGCAGTGTCTGCCTAATTATGGATGAATTAAAACATACACACAGACTACCGAGTCTGGTGGAGGAATAAGAACAACAGCAAGGCTTTTCTCTCAAGGGGAGCAAAAGCCTCGGCTTCCGTCAGGACAGGCCTTTATTGTAATCCTATCTCCTTACATTCCATGATGGATTCTCTTCACTATCCCGGTTACAACAAAGGAGCCAATGCCCCTCATTACATCACAGAAGAAGGATATTAGCAGATGAATAGGCAGGCAGTTACACTGGGCCTGCAAGGTACTTGCAGGGTGAAGGGGTTTCAGCAAAGAGCACACTCTCAAAACAGCCTAAGTATATTGTAAATCTGATCTCCCACGAGAGAACCTATCTGTTGGCGTGGGTCCTGTGCATCTCCGAGTGGGAGCTGGGTCCACACCACGCAGAAGTGTCTGCCACAGTTTGGGTGGTTGGCTTTTATGTTGTATAGACTTATAAATATCAAACTGTATATCTGGTACTATTCGCCAATCTAATCTTATTAACCAAAATGTTTTTTAAGGTGATTTTTATATGAATTCACTCTTGGAACATATTTCGGGAACTGCCCTATCCTAAATGAAAGCCGTATTAAAGAGAATACCTTAAATTGGGTTCAGGAGGTCAGCAAGCTTAAGACCTCCTAAATCTTACCTTATGTGAGAAAAAATGGAAGGAACACCGTTAATAATCAGTAACTGCTTTTGCCAGATGTCCATAAAAGTTTATAAATTCCTGAGGGATAGAGTGAAACCCTCTTTACCTTCTTCCTTCCATAGCTAGGGTTTCCATAATGTTCTTAAGGTAGATTCCAAGGATTGAAATGTCATTCTTTTGAGTTAATTTAGTTCCAATAAGGATTTATTGATGATCTATGATAAGAATATGATGGTAAGTTTCTTCATCAGGGAGCACCGTCAGAGTGGAGGAATTGTAAAATTTTTGCCCTGTTTTCCAGTCAGAAAGGGTGGTTACTGTTTTGATATGAGCTCAGGTGCTCCTTAATACATTCTCATAAATCAGAGAGTATACTTACCAAATGTTAATTTATTGTAAAGTTAATAATAACATACATGGGTATTAAGTATCCTTTCATGAGTTTTACCTGTTATAAAAAGGAAGAAAGGAAATTGCAGAACCACCCAGCACAAGTTCATGAAGGGAATAAAAATTATGAAGTTCTTTTCAATGAATCCAGCACTATATTAAATGATTTAAAAAGACTAAAAAAGAACTGATAGGTGCTATGGTTTAATGTTAGTGTGATTTTCTACTGTTTTTTTTTTCCTCCTAAACTTTCTTCAGTTATGTGTGCTGGGATTTAGGATGGGAGAAATGGGATGGTTGTTCTAGAGTAATTTCTCAGCAATAGAAGCCTCCTTCTCGGAGATCTATTTTTTTCCTGTTCTGTTATATTTTTTGCCACCAAACACATCTTCCCCAGAGCTGAAAGGATATAAATAGAAAAAAATGGGACAAATACTTTTGAAAGAGAACAGATTCAAAGAAGAATGTATTCTTAGACTATTTATTCTACTGTTAGTAAAAATTAACACGATTTTCAACACGAAGGATGAATAAGCCAGAGTGCATGAAAGATCTGATAACTGACAGATTAAGGTCTATAGCTACTTAAAAGAGGATCATAGCACAAATTCCAAAGCACTGTTGATTTTTTAGGGCTATAAAATAATTAAAGAAAGATATATATTTGACAACAAAATTTTAGGAAATTTTGTTGAGTCTCTACATGGAAGGGGGCAAAGGTGTCTTTTGCCTAATCCAATGGATATTCAAAATTAGGCTCACATCAGAAAGAGATTAACCTTTTTTTTTTTTTTTGCCACTGTGGCCTTACCATGAACTCAGAGATGCTTGTTCTGAAAGATCCCATTCTTTTTGTGACTTGTGAGCTCTCTGTATCTGGATGCTCAAATGGACAACTTGGTCCTTTAGTTCCTCTCCAATGCACAGAGAGGTTTAGAGAAAGGAAGAACCATTCTTGTCTTTGCTTAGTCTATTACTTTACAAATGGAGGGTGTAACTGGTCCTGAGCAAGAACATCCCTTGCCAAGAACAAATAGAAGCCCATAAAAGCAATCTGCAAAAAAGTAGTGTTAGTCCCAGAAGACAATCTTTGCACTTGCCAGTGAAACTAATGGGAAGGATCGTAGTGAATCAATTAAATTCTCTGGGCCCCATTTGGCCCCATCTACGGCTTCCACAATGTAGTGCTGAAATTTGAAATGTATGCAAAACCGGCTTTTTCAACTGTAAAGTTTTTTAATGTTTGTGTCCTAGATAGGGTCCCTCCAGTGACAGACTCAGAAAAGGAATTTAATGCAAATAATGTTTTGAAAGATCACAGACAATGTGGTGGGAGAATGGGGAAGTGAGACCAATGCAGGGTGGGTTAAGCACGTTATTGCCTTGGACATCGGGCTCAGTCCCACTGGGGGGCTCTGGAGACGGTGCATAGCTTACGTCAAACATGCCGCCTCAACAGCAAGGAAGCTGGCATGCTCTCTTCTCCCACTTGTCATGGGCTGTGGCTGCACCTGGAGATGTCACTGCTTCAAGACCTTTGGCTTACCCTGTGAGGTTGACCATGCACACCATAGAAATCCCTTAGACAGAGAGAAATGGGTACTTATAATAAGAAGCTGTGAGGGTGCACCAGAATGGTGGGAACTTGGGAAATCTGGGAAGAGTGTCACCGGAGACTGCTACAATTGTGTATCACCATGAAACAAGTTTTTACATCTAGCTTTGGACTGTGTCTACAGCTGGTTCTCTATAGAATATCTTATCAGTGTAAAGGATTAGCCCATATTTTATGTTTATTTGGGTCATTATTTTATTTGGACATATAATTATGTTATTGCCTCTGTATATGCACAATTTATCTTTTAATGACTTACTTTGGTTATCTTAATTAAGAGATCAATTGAAAGTAATGCTAAAACATTCCACCTTTATTTGAGGTGGTTTTTCTTAAATTACAACACTGAAAATGACTATGCTTATGATATTCATGATTATACATCTTGCTATTATATAAAGGGGTCTTATGAATACATTATTCTAAAAGTTTTAGTATCTTATGATTTTGTAACAGGGTGCAGCCAAGAGGGGGGCCCCCAAATAGGGATTTGGAATGGGGCCCAGAACTCAGGGTGTCCAGGAAATATTAGAAAGACATATAAGATGTCCTCACCCCTTCCCCCTCAGGTGTGAGTTGGGGGAAGGGACACATGGAGCAGGGCCATTGAGAGCTGTTTTGCATAGCAACAGCTTTGCAGCTAACCTCTGGAATGGTCATTTAATATATCTATAACCTTTAACTGGTTTCATAGATATGCTAAATAGCTGTGGCCATGCTTTGAGCCAGGGAGAAGGAGTGACTTCCACCCAAGATGGAACTGGAAGGCAACTCCACGTTTGCAGCACCTGTGTGAGAGCTTAGAGATGATTGGCTCCACGCCATGGGGCCACACCTGCCCAGACTCACGATGGCAGCCCAGTAAAGCTGGAAGGATACAGGAGTGCTGGCAGGTGTAACTGATTGTAGGAGGAGTCGGAAATGGGGCTGCAGAGGAGGATTGGCGCAGGGATTTAAACCCAGACACGGTAGCCATTGAGGAGAGAGCCATGCAGTTTTGGCCAGAGGGAGAATCATGCGCTTTTAGCAGAGTCAGGACCCCCACAGCCCTGTGAGGGAGAACCACCATATGGCTTTAGCAGAGAACCACCACTCGGCTTTGGCCAGTGGTAAGGTCATCCCTCCCTTGAGGAATCTTACCTGTCACCGGCTAACTGATCAAGCACTGGGGGCCAGGCAGGGTGAAGTAAAAGGAGCAGAGGTGGTGTTCCTGCCAGGGAGATAAGCTCTGTCTCCTTAGTGGCTTAAGGTCTGAAGGTCGCTCACTCAGCCTTAGCCATGGGGGGTGGGTTACAGCTTCTGAAACCAGGCAGGGCGGTTCCCAACAGCAGAAAATCTTCATTATTATTTTTTAATAGTCATGTAGAATGCCATTGTGTAAAGGCCCTACATCTTTTTTATCCACTCATCTACTGATGGGCACTTGGGCTGTTTCCAGACTTTGGCTATTGTAAATAATGCTACTATGAACATAGGGGTGCAAATATTCTTTCCGATTAGTGTTTCAGTATTCTTAGGACCTATTCCCAGAAGTAGGAATCACTGCGTCATAAGGCAGTTCCATATTTAATTTTTTTGAGGAAACTCCATACTGCTTTCCACAGTGGCTGCACCAGTTTACGTTCCCACCATCAGTGCATGAGGGTTCTCTTTTCCCCACATCCTGGCCAGCACTAGCCTTTTTTGATTTATTGATGACAGCCATTCTGGCAGGCGTGAGGTGGTATCTCACTGTGGTTTTAATGTGCATCTCTCTGCTGATTAGTGACATTGAGTATCTTTTCCCATGTCTATTGGACATCTAGATGTATGTCCTCTTTGGAGAAGTGTTTATTCAGTTCCTTTGTCCATAATTGGATTGTTTGTCTTCCTGGTGTTAACTTAGATATGTTCTTTATATAATTTGAAAGCCATCCCCTGACCAGATGTATCATTGGCATATATATTCTCCAGTACAGTGGGTTCCCTTTTCATTTTGTTGATGGTTTCTTTTGCTTGGCTGAAGAATATACTATCTTTTAATATGATTATTTTATAGTGTATCAGAATGAGCCTAAAAATGTATTATGACATGGATCTGGGAGGAATTATGTTGATGAGAATGCAGATTTACTTTTGATAAGGGTCGCTGAAAACAACAGCCTCGCTCAGACGGCAGTCACTTTTCTTTCCTGTAACGAGTCCGAGTGTTACTAACCCAGGTGTTCTATGGCAGCTCTCTGGGTCAAGAGTCAGGTTCTTGTATCTCGTCGCTCCTTTGCTTTTTGGCAGTTCACCCTCACCTCTAAGGCTCATGATGGCTCACTACCTTCTCTGTAGTCCAGCCAGAGGGTAGGAGGAAAGAAAAGTGAAGGACATATTCTTTTAAAAAAAGAAACCAGAAGTTACACGTATCACTCAAAAACCTATGGGCAGAACTTAGTCACATGGTCGCACTTACATGCCAAGCAAGCTGGCATGAGAAAATTAATAACTAGCATTTTTGCTGCGATCTTTCTCTTGGGTCAGACAATTTCATGTACATTGTTTTCTTGTACACACAGAACGTACCAATTCCTCAAGGGAGAAAATCCATGCACTCATGGTATCAGTTCAAATTCCTGGATTTCTGAGAGCTGCGCCGTCCTCTCCATTATGTTCAGGGTGACTCCAAAATTCAAAGACAAATGGTCTCCATCCTCTCCAATACGTATCAAGTACTCAATGCTACTTGGCAAAAATAAACAGCAGCAAGAAAAAAAAAGAAATGCATAGCAAGTACTGGTCTGCAGGAAACACCTAATCTTGCCCTGGCCTTTGGTTTGCCTCATTGGTAGCCCCTGATTCTGCTGTCTATGATGGGCTCTTTGATTGTCCTTTCTGGTCCATGACTTCTTTGTTCTCCGCATTGCTTCGTGGCTGAGTCTGACACGGCGTGGGAAGGAGTTGGTTGGGAGGCCTGTCCAGCCCTCACAGCATGCAGCCCTCTAGGGCAGGTTGGAGGTCTGGGCAAGACTGCCAGCATTTCAATTCCCATCGAAACCAAACCAACTTGCAGGATTTTGCTTCTGGTTCATGTCATGTGCAGGAAAACATTGCAAATTACAGTTTCTAGGTATCAGTTTTAAGCCTGAAATTACCGATCTTTTATTTATTTGCCTCTGTGTTCAGCCTAACCCTTCTCTTTTTCCACTAAGTAGCTATTTTGAAGTCATCATAAAAAATAAGCTTGGCTGCGAAGGCAGCATTCTTAAGTTCACTTTGGTGTCTGGTTAGTTCCCTTCATGGGATGGAGAACACTTAGCAAGGGAGCTTGAGGAAAACATCACATCCCAACCCTAATTCCTAAGGCTGTTCTTCAGTGTCCCTTCTTCTATGTCCTTGGGTCTGTGCATAGAAATGGTCAGATTTTTTTTTTAATCCTGTGAGATTTCAAATTCCTGAACTCTCAGTCAACTTGAAATGTTGATTTAGGCTACAGCAGAATGAGTCTCTCTTAGCAGTTTTGACTTTTCTACAGTATCCGCCTAGTCTGGCCAGATCTAGCCCAAATTTACCTCTCACATAAGACTTTGCTGAAAGTCATAAGATGTAGCTAATAAACAACATAAAAATTGAAAATTTCCCAACTGTTTTCCTTAAAACTATAAGATTAGTTAACATAAGGTAAATATCTCCTGTATCACAAGTGACATATTTGCCAAATATGTTGCCACAGACAGTCACACTCTAGATTGCATCACCATCGTAGAAGTATCTCACCTTTGGAACAAAATCCACTTTGGTTATGATATAGGCTTGGATGTTACAGCAGAGATCAAAACTAATGGTAGCTAGGGAGTTCTTCTTGTCTTCGTGGTCCAAGATAACTTGCTTGACCTTCACGTTCCAGTCGGTGGGAAGGGAAAGGGAGCCCCAGAAGATGAGCACATCATTCCCACCTGTATCCTTCTAGCTAGCCTTCATTCTATTCTCACAGCTAGCTGCAGGGAAGGCTACAAAAAGCAGTTTTTATCCTGTGTTTCACTACTGCTGTGTAACAAATGACTCCAAAACTTAATATGCTGAAATGAAGATGATTTATTTGCTTATGCTTTTATGAGTCAATGGGGCATTGTTTGATTTGGTCAATGGTGCAGCAGGGCTGTTACCCAGTGCCTTCATGCTCATCCAATGAGGTTCTCTCCACACGGCATTCATCTTTCAGGGCCTCTCCACAAGGCTTCTCTCTCCTGAAGAGTAGCTTTCTTGTAGCCTGGAAGCCATATTTCAAGAGAGCAAAGTGGAGGCTGCCAGGACTGTTAAGGACCCGACTGAACTGTGTAGTTCCACTTTTGCCATCTATTTTGATGAGAGCAAGTCACAAGTCCAGTCCGGATTCAAGGGGAGTGGAAATACACTCTGCTTCTTCAGGGAAGGAGTGACATGCATACACCCGGAAGGGAGAGAGTTGGAGACCACCTTTGGAGACAACATCCCGTATTCTGAATGGCAATGCACCAGATAAATATCAGGTCCTTATGATCATGAAAGAAAGAAGAATAGGCATTGAGTAATGCCCAGCCCCTCTGACAGAAAGTGTTTTTCATTAGGTTTAGGTCATTGTCCCTAAAATATCCCTGCATATTCAGAAGTTAGTATAATAGGTTCTATATTTTAAATGCATTATTTTTTTGAGAATTGATGAAACATCATTTTTTCAGCTTAATTAAAAGATATTTATGACATTTTTGTAGGAATCAGTGCTTTCAGAAGATGTCACTATTATTTTTTAAATCTATTTCTACATTTTATATATTGAAGTGTTTCACTATAACCCTTTCTCTCTTTCTTATAGAAATGTTTTAAAATTGTGTTGTTTTTATATTGATAGAATCTCTTTGATATATAAATCTCTACTCAGCTTCATCAATATTCATAGATGTACAAATTCTTGAGGTTGGGATGGGTTAACACTTGAGATGAAGATGGAGTAAGTCAAAGGTCTGAGGTCACATCAGTGTAATTTCTGCACAATGTTTGGGAAAGCTGTCACCCTAAATTTGGTTCACTAGGAATCCTATTTCTAAACAATAATTAAAAGAATGAGGTGGTTTTCTTATTTTTGTTGGCAGGCTGATAGACTAGTATCATTGCATTCAGCATCCAATTGATTCTAAAACTCTGTACCACTCAAACTTTTAGAGAACTTTTATTGTCCAGCAATTAAACTTTGATGAGCTTGTGTTCTTTACAGTCTGATCTCATTCATTGTTTTAATTATTCTTGTGTTCTAATGTGTTAATTTTCAATAAAAATAATGGGTTTGTTCTTATTTAATTTTAAAGCTATTTATCTCAAATATTGTCTAGTAAACTATTAAATAAGATAATACTTTCCATTTTCCATAATTGTGAAAAAAGACATTATTTTTGCAACAGTATTATGTTAAATACAGAAACATAATATTTCTATTGGGTACAGAATATGACAGTTGCTTAATATCTTTCTTTCACTTACAATACATTTCTGGATATAATAGGAAAGATCAGCCAGAAGGAACTTAGGCAAAATAAAAGTGATATCTGTGACCTTCTATGTGTCCCTTGTTATAACATGTATCTATCCTACTTTTCCAGGGAAATTCTATGCATAGAAATCTGAATTAGACAGGAGAACTTAAGCACCCACTACACTTGGTTTTCAGAGAGAATGATGGTACCATAAAGTGATTGTGATGTAATACATTCTGTATTGATACAGTGATACAGATGAACTCTTCTAAACATGTGCTTTTTTTTTATTTTGGTAAACTCTTTAAAGATGTAACGGAATTTAACTTGCAAGAAAATGTGAATTTCAAATTTCAACAGTGTTGTTGTTTCTGGTTTTAAAGGGCCAATGTATTGATTTCTGCTTTTGTTAGTTCTTGCCTTTAAAGTAATTTCTTCTTTCATTAATTCTTTACTTTGATTAAGTGAATTGTCAAGATCTTGACTTAAAATAAAAATGGCTTCAGAAGTCTAGTATCACGTCTACTGCCTCATTTTACAATGGTACTATGGATTTTTTCTCCTCCAATTTTAGTTGGCTTTTGTATTGTCCTAACCCTAAACGCCATTATCTCCAGATTAGAAAATTAGGTACGTAGGTGAATGTACCCCTGATAAAAACACCCAGATCATTTTCAAAATGCCTTCTTGTGTAGATGACTTTTATGACAAGACAACTCATAATTTTCCCTGGATGCAAGAACAGAAGAAGTCTAGAAGAATATGGAATGAAAGTTTCTACAAGTTCAACAGACTGGAGGAAATTATATAAATACATACACACATACATACATATACATACACAGAGGTGGGGCAAAATAAGTTTACAGTTATGAGTATGCAAAACACATTTTATTCTTGTATTATTATTTATTAATTATTGTGTTATTTTCCATATGAACAACTGTAAACCTACTTTTGCCCCACCCTGTATAACTAATAAACAAAGCCCCAAATAAGCACAAAAGTCCTCAAATCTGCCAATAGTGGCTTTCCTGCCTGTGGTGGGATATGAAATGCCATCGTTCTCTCACATTTATTACATGCCCACATGGCTTTGACCCTGTGTCCAAAGCTGGTTCATGGCTGAAGTGTGAGGTAGGATGGAGTACCAAATCAGGAACTTGGTGTCCAGGATCCTGCAGGGTATTTCCTGTTCTTCCTTTCTGTGACCTGCAATCTTAGGTGATTGTCACATAATTGTTTAGTCTACGGTTCACCGTTTATAAAATAAGAGAGTGACATTTTCCTTACCATGTTGATTGCGAATGAATAATGGCAACAAGGAATACTTGACAAAGCTGACCATTTTTCTACAACCCTCTTACTTCAGGTGCTTTGCCTGGAGAGCAAAATTGGAATTCTGGTGTCTGTGTCTTTTCCTGGTCTATTGAATGCTAGGCTCTCTCCTGCTCAACTCCCTTAAGCCTCTTAAATTTCCTAGATTCAACCAGGGCATCCACACTTGAATTTACTGCTAGGCAAGCACTTTTTAAGTTATGCTAAAGGTCAGAAGATCATAAACCATTTTTTGTTGCTATCTCTGATGGCTCCTGTTGGCCCAAGTGCATTTTAATTGCCTTTTTCCCGGTCAGATACCTGCCTCTGTGCTGTAATTCATCAGGAATGCCAGGTGAGGCCTGCTGGGGTAAATAGTAGTCCCCATTAGCATGAGAGACAGGCCCTTGTAAGGGGAAGAAAAACGCAGCACTACTCCCTAGGTAGTGTGTCTAGGTTTAATCTTAATAACAATAATATCTAAAACTGAGACCAAATGGTCTTCAAAAGTTAAATTATAGGACCACGTTTGCAATGCTTGTTCAACACTCTTTTGGATAGTGTACTCTCTTTTCGCCTGAGCACGTAAAGTTTACTCGGTATTGTTAAAACTAAAATAGATTTATTGTTGTGATTGCCAGTTATTTTACTGTCATGACTTTGAAATCTAAAACATTATTTTCTAAATCCCCGGTTGTGCAATTACCAGGCAATGGGTTAGAGTCCACGCTTCCCAGATTCTTAAAATCCATCATTTCTAAGGCAGGTCCTCTGAAAAAGGACTTATTTTTGAGATTTTAATCAAATCCAAATTGGGGGTGGGGTCATACAAAGTAAATGAGATGAAACCCTTTGGGAAATAACTACAGACTTGTTGGAGGAATGAACACAGAATTGAATTGATCTACAAAAGCATCCCCGTACCATGAGGGTTTAGACTCCGAGTGTCC
Source organism: Anoura caudifer (assembly GCA_004027475.1). Taxonomy (NCBI): domain Eukaryota; kingdom Metazoa; phylum Chordata; class Mammalia; order Chiroptera; family Phyllostomidae; genus Anoura; species Anoura caudifer. The sequence continues at coordinate 431,684 of PVKU01000381.1, read as the reverse complement.
CTTGTCATTTATGGGCCAGGAGAGCAGGCACTAGGTGGCATGGCTTGGGTGGGCCATACTGCACATGGTGGGACCATCTGGGTTTCACGAAGAGTACATTTCATGCAAATACAGTCTTTTTGAGGAGCAGAGACAGAAATCTGTCCTATGTTTATAGCACTAAGTGACAGTGTTCATGGGCTGCCCAGTATATTTTAGGGGTTTTTGGCATAACTTATGTTTATATTAGTTTTTGGAAGAAACTGGCTTTTACTTTGTTATCTTTCCAATGCCAAGTCTGAATAGAAAATGAACATTACATCAGCTTGTTTCTTGGTCCTTGGGAAAATTTCCAGGCAGAATGGACGAATTCAACCAGGGTGCCAAGGGAAGAGACAGATTATGTCTGTTAAAAAGTGTGGTATCAAGTTTTACACATTTTGTTTGGAATATGGTGTTGTTTCCACCCAATTCTGGTCATACACACACACTCAAAATTTTTAAGTTCAGATCTACTGAGCATACACAGGAATAAAGATTTGTGTGAGCATATTCTTGTTCTGAATGTTTGGCAAGAATTTAATTATTCTGTAACAATCAGCCAATTAGTCATGATTTTACTGATTAAAAAAGTCTCAGGAAGAAAGCACTGAAGTAGTGTCTGAAAGTGGATTTGTGTGAATGGTTTGTTATACTTATTTCCAGGATTGCACATTAACTAATTGTATTGGATATTTGTTTCAGTGAAATACAAAGAATTTATGGCAAAATGGGCTCAGAGATTAAAAACACTGTACATGGTCACATTCTTGGTAGCCTAAGGTAACCAAAGATTCTATGTTGAGATAGATAGCCTGTGACATGATTACTGTTATTTTGTTTTGCCACAGTGTAGGTGATTTTGTAATTTTGGTTTTGGAACAACTTTCACAACCAAAGACAAGGTAGTGTGTTAGATTTTTAAATATAAAAAAATATTTACTTGCATTTCTACATTAATAGTTAGTATGTATCTTCTGACTTGGTAAACTACTGAAATCAAGCTTTTAAAGTTTATTCACAATAGCTAAGATACGAAAACAACAGAAGCATCCATCAATGGATGAATGGATAAAGAAGATGAGAGACTGATGTATATGTAGTATTATTCACCCAAGAGAAAAGGAAATCCCACCACTTGGAACAACATGGATGGAACTTGAAGACATTATCCTAACTGAAATAAAGCAGAGAGGCAAAGACAAAGTACTGTGTCATGGTATCATTTATATGTGGAATCTAAGAAAAAAAAAGTTAAACTAAAGGAAACAGAGTAGAAAAGTGGTTGCCAGGGGCTGGGGGTGGGGGGCCAGGAGAAATAGGGAGAAGTTGGTAAAATGGTAAAAACTTTCGGTTATAAGATGAATAAAGTCTGAGAATCTCATTAAAAAGGTGGTAATTATTATTGATAGCACTGTGTTATATAATTGAAATTCACTAAAAGGGACAACTTCAATGTTCTTAAAAAAAGAAAGAAAAAATATTTAAAGTGATGCATGTGTTAATTAAATAGAAGGTGGAAATCTTTTACAATGTATACATATATCTCAAATCACCAAGATGTCCACTTTCAATGTAGTATCAATGTATTTGTCTATTATACCTCAGTAAACCTGAAAAATAAAACAGAAAAGAATCCTTTAAACCAAGAGAAAACACTAAAAACACAACAGTAAATTAAAGAGCCCTGGGTGTGTTTGGATTGTTTGAATGCCATGATTTTTGGGTGTGGTGACACATACTAGCTTCTCCCCATGGTGTTATCAAGGACCTTGCTCTATGTTTCTGTGAGGTTCGGCTTGTGGCATCTTGCCTCTGTTGGAGCAGGAGTTCAGTGTTGTTGTGGGAGGAAGTTTCTCACACATCATGCATGCGTAAAATGCCAACCAGCTGCTTTGTATCCCTCTCCTATGTTTGGTATCCCACACACCGTCTATTTTACTGAGGAAGGGCTGAGGCAATAGAAACTTGTTTTATTTTTGTGGGGCTTTCTTTGGAATGACAAACTATAGAAGGAAAATAGTACATATGATACTTGTCCCAGGTAGTTATTCGTGAGCATCATAACAAGACAAAGAGTTGCTCAAGCTCAGAAAGGCTGATAGTAAACTGGTGTGGTCGGCTACTTTCTGTCCCTGAGATAGTGCCTACCTTTACAAGACTCTAAGGTTGCTGAGTCCAGGTTGAGACAAATGGTCTGGCTTGCTTTCCTTGGTTTGATTGAGGTTGCCATAGCTCCAGGAATCTGAGATTGTCCAAAGGAGTTCGTTGTGGTTTTGTTTGTTTCCTTTTTGCTTTTTGGAAGGAATTCCAGACCAGATAGCTAATCATACGTTTATTTGCTCGATGAATAACTATTTAACATTTTTGTGGGCCATGTATGTGTTAGACAATTGATACACAATGGTGCATGATCTTCCCTGTCTCAAAAGCACATGGTCTGGGAGAACACAGGCCAATAGACACACAATTACAACAGTCTCCTAAGAGCAAATGCAGGACTCCAGAGAATGTTCAATGGGGCCACTTTACTGCTTTGGGAAGATCAGGGGAGGCTACCCAGAAGAAATGGGAGCTGCACTGACACAAATAGTATCTAACAAATGAAAGAGATGAAAAGGAGAAAAAAATGAAATATTCAAGGCAGAGAGTTTAGTTTTGAAAAAACCTAGAGATGATAGTTAAGACTTAAAACCTGCTGTGCCATCTTGGTTAAGTTCCAATAACAAACATTATATACTTTCTTCTTAGTTTTCCTCATTGCTTTGGTTAGAATTAACCCTTGCTGCATATCAGTTTTTATTTATAGAGCGTTGCCTAAAGAGTTACCTGCAGGCTTTCCCTGCAGGTAAATAGATTTCATTAGAAGCAGATAGAGTTCTAATCTGTAGAGTCTATGAAACACTCAAGGGATTCTTTGGATTAAAGATCTCTAAGTGTTAAAGAGAAAAATATTATCATTACTTTAATAATACTTTCCCAAGTTTTAAATGAGTAACTGGCTCCAACAATCACATCTCTGTAATTGTTCACACATTTCAGGCATTTAACCTCCCTTGATTTGATTGCTAGAGAGATTCAAAATTTTTGTTTTAATGCCAAAAATCTAATCATTAGAGCAAAAGTTAGACAGGAAGCCTGAACTTGAACAGAAGTTCAGTGGCTTTATAAAATATGCCATTATTGAATCTATTCACATTTAAGGCACTGTAAATTGTAAGGTGCATCATTACTTTACATAAGATTAAAAAGAAATAAAAATACCACCATTTAAACTATGACATGTTATCAGTTGTAAGTTACCCTCCAATTTCAGATGCGTTAAAATGTGAAATACTGTATATCTTAGAATGGGTGAATTATGGTTAGCAAAAATGGTAACTATTTCAATGGTGAGCTTGATGGTTATTTTGGTCTATATGATTTTTTTAAATTAAGAAGAAAAATAGAAAATTGTGTCAGACATTTAGATGCTTTGTGCTTCAGATCCTAAGTGTTGGAATGAACATAATAAAAAAATTGAGTCTTGAAATGTACACCCCAGTCTCTTGTAAAGTGATATAAATTGACCATTACGTAAGGGAGAATTTGCCAGACGCTGAATCTGTGGGATATTGTCAGCTGTCTCTTAACTCCTACCAGTGGGATCCTACAGTTTCACTCAACGAAAGGAAATTCTCCTGGGGCCTCAGCACTCTTGAGAGACTTTTGTGCTCTGCAGTCATAAATGTATGAACATAAATCCAATAGTTAAGGAAAAGTGACTGTAGGAAAAGAATTAGTGAGAAATCTGAGGAAAATGGTGTAGGAATTACGTAAAATGGGAAGCGTGAATAGGTTTTATTTTTCTGTGACTGGTCTGTAAAGCAATAATAGCTGAAGATAAATCAAGGAATGAACACACAGGCCTAATACACATCACTGATGTCTAAAGTTTCTGCTGAAGATCATTCAATACCACTGTAAGAATCGAGGTGGCGAAGACTCCTGCAAGAAGGTAAAATCATAGTCTCAAAAGATATAGACCAAGGCTCTGGTTTATTCATAAGCACTTTCCCTTAATAACCAGGTGCTAGTTTTAGAGGCTCAGATACATGCCTTCCTGCCATTGCAGTGACAAGACAGATTTGCTTTGTTATGACATAAAAATTTTAATATTAGAAACTGGATGATCTTAGGAGAACAATGAGACAAAAGGTAAATATTTGGAAAGAGCTCTTACTGTTCACAAGGGAAAAAAAAACACCCTGAACCAAAATGCACAGAGAATAAGCAGGCAGTTCATGGATGAAGAAATGTGACATCTAATAAACATATGAAAAGTTGCTTATTATTACCACTGATGATCAAAGTATACTGTATATTTGTAAGCTGGAAAACTTCATTTTTGCTTGTAAGGTTAGTAAAATATTAAATAATTGATAATGTCCAATATTAGTTAAGATGTAGGTAGGAGTAGATACTGGTGTAATGTTTTTTGGAGGATAACTTAATATTTAATGCTGAAATTTAAAACTTCACATTATTCAGCAAATTTGCTTTTAGGAATTGACCTGAGGATACCCTCACATGAATTACATGGAGATTTTTATGAGGATAATCACTGAAGTAATTTTATAAAAGCTAAAAATTAGGGGTTTGCGGTATATGTGTTTTATTACTTAAACTAAATTTTATTAGCATATAACATAAAAAGCAGCATGGATTATAAGTCTACAGCTTGGCAAATATCATAAAGTGAATATGCATATATCTTTTTAATTATTTCCTAGATCAGGAAATAGAAAAGTATTGGGAACTACGAAGACCCCCATGTACTGATTCCTGGTACTATGTCTTCTTTTCAGAAGTAGCCACTATCCTGCTCTAACATCGTGGATGTTTTTCATGGCTTTGAGATATACATGCAATCATATAGTACATGTCCTTTTGTGCTTAGATTCTTTTACTCAAAATTCTGTTTGTGGGAGTCATCCACAGTGTTGTGTACAGGTGTAACTTGTTTTTTGTTGATGTTCATCAACACTTAGGTCATATGGTGGCCATGGGAATGCACACCAGAGACCTCTGACTCCAGGGGGCAAAGTTGCCCAGGATCCACTGTGAGGCAGTGGTGACATCCACAGTGATTGCTGAGATGTCCAAGATAAGATTTGGCTGAGGATACCCTGCTGGGAAGATTTCAAAACAAAGCCCAGTAGGTCATTACTTCTTTACCCCTTCCTTTTTCCTCTTTACTGTGGGTCAGGAAAGTTTATGCAACAGGTGGTGGCTTTGGAATAACTCTAATTGCGAAACAGATGACGGATACCCGTGCTGGTACAGCGGCAGCCCTGGCTACCGCGCAGCAATTCAGATGCCCCACTGCAGAGTAGCCCCATTGCCTGGTGCCAGGAGCATCCAGCTGACCCATCCGAGACCTTCACAGACGCCATGCGGTGGATTTCCTAGGGTTTTAGGGGAGATCCCAAAGACAGCGAAAGTTTAGAGCACAGTTGAGAAGCACATCTATTCTCCTAACTCATTTTAAGTTCTTCTCTCCAATGCTATGTGTGTATGTATGTATTCAGCTCTCAAATAAATTATCTTGGAGCAAAAAATATTTTATCAGATAGAGTTGTCAGTGGCCTCACTAGGTGCTGATGGAGTCATCTGTATCTTTTTTCAATCACACTTTTGCTCTTTACTGTACAAACTCAGACCTTTATTTGGCCGCTTTCTGCCTCAGTTTACCCAGATATGAAGTAGGTATAAGACCACAATAAAACTACTACAAATAAGATGGTGGTGAGGACAGAACACAGTGTACTATTTAAAATAAATGCACAGTCCAATCCTTGGTTACACACACAGAGCAGACATGATAAATGTTTGTGTTCTCCCTTCTGTCCCGAGGTCCTACCAGCAACCGTCAGGGACTGCTCTTCGCTGCGCAGACATAAAAACAAGGCAGGCAGAGTCCTGCTCCTCAAGAAGCCGTTTATCTCTTATTTGCAGAATCCATTATCTCACAGGACTTTAAAACTGAAGGAGCTGTGTCCAGATGAGGACACGGAAGTCCAGCAAGAGCAGGCGACGTACCCTAAATCCTGCCGATGATGGAGGGAAACGTGCTCCCGGCCCCTGTGTGCCACGCACCCCCCACGGGTGGCACGCTGTCACCGAGGTCTACCGCTAGCCGTGCGAGACAGCCGGAGACCTAACATTGAGGTTTTACAGAAATAATATATTTTCATTACTTAATGAAACTCATGATAGAGTGTGCCCTATTTATTGTGCTGACCTGAAACAACTTCACTGACGTGTTAAAACTAAAAGCCCCGGGTGATTCTTTCAGATTCTGGGAACTTAAAAATATTAGGCCAAGACTCAAATGCCTGATGTTTCCCAATTTCTCTTCTGAAGTTAAAAAAGGCTTTTTATAGTTTAGTAGTACATCCTGTGGCTGAGATGAGGTTTATAGCATCTCTTGGTATAATGTGGAAATTTGATACAATGAGCAAAAAGGCTTGTGCCTTAGACATCAGCATTTGCTTTTTTTAAAAAAATAAGTGAAGAGTAGCAGGCAAATTCTAGCATAAAATTAATAGTATTTTTTTCTGTGCTTTTGAATAATTGAAAGTATCCTGCAATTTCACATCCTGAGACAGTCTGAATAATAAGTAGTGTGGTTAGGGTAGGGAATTTTGAATTCATATCTATATTCACAAACCCACTGCTGATCAAAGTGTCTTGATCTGTGAAATGTTCCCAGTTTTAGAAACACAGTCCCCAAGTCCCTTAACTCCCAAAAATACTCGTTTAGTCTCTTTCTTTTTCCATTGCACTCTTATATTTATTTAAAACAGACCCAGTAATACAGACTCCTCTAGTCACTGAAGAAATAGTTTCTCTTTCTGAATATATGGATGAATCTCTAAATGGTGGGTACATATAATTTAAATGTACTAGTGTAATATGATATTTTATTCAGTAATTTTGAAAGAGCCATAAAAAGTTTATCTATAACATTATTAAAATGTTTGGGGGAGGAATATGGGATAGGGAATAAAGAAAAATCTTGCAAAGGCTTGCAGAAATTTGCTAAGAAAACAAGAAGTCTGTGAAAGTCTCTCACGTGGGGAAACTTCAGCTCTCAAAAAAGTGTGTGCATTTCAAGGCTGTGGGAGTCGTGGAATTTGTACTTGAGTTTTCAAGAACAAGATTGGGAAACGTTACTCCTCAGAATCAATTGCCCAAGAGTCCCATAACTGGTACTCGGTTTGAGTTTGCATGTGTCCGTGAGGCATCAGAATACCCGAATAAAGAGCAAAGAATTCCATGCGATTTCTGGTTATTTGGGGTTGGAAACCACCTTGCTCTCTGCTTGCTGACTCCCGTCCCCACTCAAGGGCTTTCACTTTCTACACTTGGAGGCTCAGGCCCCGCCACTGCAGAGGCAATGCTGGGCCCTCTGGGGCCGTATATGGACCAGCGTGGAAGCTTTTTGCTTATTAAAAACCTGATGTTTCCTACCTGCTCCTCACATCTCATCAGACATCTTGGAAGCCACCCTTTTTGGCCTATGTCCTTAGGATTACTTGTAGTCCAAACTCTAATTCTTTCTTCTCCTGGCCTGGGTTCATGATTTTGAACTCACCATTTTAAGCCTGGTCAATATTCTCTTGTTGATGACTATAGACAACAAAATCTCCAGGGTTTTTTTTCTTTTTTTTTTTTTTAAATTCATAGTTTCTCCACCTGTTCTCCCGGCCCTTTCTGTTCGGTTCTGTCTTATTTTCCTCAATCCTAGTGAACCAACTTTACTACACAGTGGTGTATAAAGAGGATACTGGCCATTAGGAGAACAAAACATTTGAATTTGGAGGAAACAATATGAAAAAGGCCAAGTGAGCTCGTTTAAGGTTTTTCCCTGAATGATAATGAATATAACAGAAGATTGTGGAGGTTATACAATTTTTAAAATTCATTTGAAGGATGGTGTCAATCAGGAAAAAATGGCGAACACTCTCTCTGAAACCAACCTTTAAAAAATTAGCAGTGTGTGTGTGCATGTTTATTTTTTATTTTTTTTCTGTTCTTAATAAGCAACTGATGATGTGCTGGACCTTTTAAAGGTACCATGGGATGTTTCCTTATTTTTGTGTGGTTCCTATATCTGATATGATGGTGACACCCTTTGGTTGGTGTTCCTTCTCCAATTCAGATCATTTTTTACACTGGTTTGTATCCAAGTTGTGAAATCAACTATAAGCTGTGTTTGCAGTTTGTCAGTGATATGGAATTCTGTTTTTTTTTTTTTTTTAAAAGAACCTTTATTGTATTTTTTTAGCCTCTCTAAACTCTGGATGCACCCCATCGACAGCTTCTGGGTTGTGATAACTATCTATCTTTTGTTTCTAATTTGAAGATTTCTCTAGTTATAAAATTACATTTTCTTTGGAGCAAATATTTTAAAATGTACTGAAATGGCAGAATTCCCTTGCACTTTCACAGGAAATGGGGAATGCAGAGGTCATGTAAATACAGTCAGAATCGTGTCCTCACTGATTGGGAAAACTTAATAGCAAACACATTTTAGTTTGAGTGTGCAGAACAGGAGGAATACGTATTTGGGTTATCTTGGAGCATGTGGTTCAAAATAAAACTATGCATTTGGATGTCGATACTTTCTAAATCAGTATTTGTAACACATCACAAATACCCAAAACAAAATGAACTCTGTGTGTGTGTGTGTATCTTGTTTGTACACACTTTCTCTAGCTATAGGTATCTTTGCCATCTATTCATACAAAAATGTTTGGGGAAGGGAGTATGATGGGGAGGGTAGCAAGTGGCTATCCATTTTCACTGCTACATTACTTTAATGATAAGATTTTTAACTATAATTATGTATCCATGTATTATTTATGTAATTAAAATTACATACATATCCCAGCTGGTGTGACTCAGTGGATTGAGCGATGACCTGTGAACTGTTGGTGGTTCGATTCCCAGTCACTGCACATACCTGGGTTGTTGGCCAGGTCCCCAGTAGGGGGTGCACAAGAGGCACCACACTTTGATGTTTCTCTCCCTCCCCTCCCCTCTGTCTAAAAATAAATAAATAAAATCTTAAAAAAATTACATACATATACTGCAGTATTATACAGAATTACAATTCTGTGAAGTCACAGGGAAATTCAAATTGATCTCTAGTTATGATTTTAAAAAATCTAATTGTTATTTCCTTAGATTGTTAGTTATATTTTGTTCTTATTGATGAGTTTTAATCACTAGACATTTGTTTAATAATTGCTATGTACTATACACTGTGTTAGACATCAAGGATACTGAAATAGGTTAAGACCTGGATCCTACCTTTGATAAGTCTGCAGTTTAATTTGACAGACAGACGTAAAGGGTATAAGTAAGGCAAAGTTCTATAGCTGCTGTGATAGAAAGCTAAGTAAAATACAGTATTAAATTATCTCAGTAGTTCATGAAATAAATGATAAAGTAGGGACGAGATTCAGTGTGTTGTTAGATACCAGATGTAAAGTTGAGTGTATGGCCAATTCCTCTTTGAAAAGATTCTCATTGCGTTTAGCAAGTGGATGACATGGTCTCCAGAGATCTGGCAGTTCTGTGTCCTGGCACCCTCTCCAAATCTGAGGTTTCGTTGTAACACTCAAATATGTTATTTCCATTTGAATGTAGTTAATGAAAGATTTACTTGCTATCCCTGAACTGTTATAACATTTCAGATTAAACATCTGTGTTGTAGTCAATTCTCATTTTTCAGAGAAACAGTCCATGAAGTTTCTGCAAGCACTTAATCAGCACATCCTAAACCATGCTCCTCGGGGAAATACGGAGTTAGGTTCCTGTGAGCCTCTGATCCTGTTTCTGTCCATTGATCAATACATAACCTTGTTTTAGGTGTGTTTCTGCTTATGGACTCCTTAGTTAATACAGATCTCTTATAAATAATTGATTTGATGGTCTTTGAGTGATTAAAATCCAGGGACTTTTCAAGGTCATTTGTGTTATAGTGGATTCCTTTGCCAATGTCCTTGGATAACAAGCTGGTTTCGTTGGTGTTGGAAATATGGTTCTCCAGATAACCTCTTCACTGTATAACTCTTAGCAAATATCTAAAAAATTCTACTGCAGCCTACTGGTCTTCAGAACCTGCCTTGCCCGCAAGTTTAACAGTTTATATGCCATATCACTCTTTGAAATGCACAAACCAGCCTGCACTAGCTGAGAAGGCTTTAACATTTTCCTAACCCTGGGACACATGATTATAAATTTCTTTTGATTCTCAGCTTTATGACAATGGAGCTCACTATATTTTTTTAAAAAATGATGCTTAGCTCACAAATCCACAAATTTGGCTTCTTTTTTATACCTTTTAAAGCAATATGAGGCCTGTATGGATATAATGAGAATGGTTTACACGATATCCATGTAACCTGGCAGCCAAGGAGAGTGGACTAGGATGCACATGAGTGAACAATGACGACTTCACTGTACTAGTCAGTGGGGGTGGTAGATGACATTGAGTGAGCGTGTGTACTGTGTGGCCGTCACATTCAAAATGACTGGGTGAGAAGAGGAACGAATCTGTCAAATTTTGTGTTAAATTTGAACATGCCTCCTTGGAAAGCATTCAGATGATTCAGAGGGCTTTTGGGGACAAGGCAGTGAGTGCAGTGCAAATAAAAGTGTGGCATGAATGCTTCAAAGATGGTCAAGGAACTGTTGAAAGTGAGCCACACTCAGGAAGGCCTGAAGCAAGCAGAACACTGGAGAATGTTGAACGCGTACGGGCTGCAATCAACAGAGATTGGTGAGTGACAGTGCGAGAACGGGTAGCTGATCTGGGGATTCCAACAACTACGTGTCCAAGATTGTGACACAGGATCTTGGCATGAAAGGTGTCAGCAAAATGTGTTCTGTGGCTTCTGCTACCAGAGCATCGGGAACATGGTGCTGCTGTTGCTAATGCCTTGATTCAAACCACTACCAATGAACCAGATTTTCTAAGAAGGTCATCACCATATGTGAATCGTGGGTCTAAGGCAATGATCTGGAAACAAGGGCTTGGTCATCCCAATGGGATTCTTCTGGTTCTCCACACCTGAAGAAGGTGTGGCAAAGTCACAGCAAGATCAAGACCAAGTTAACCGTGTTTTTTCATTGGGAAGGTGTTGTCCATCATAAGTATGCCCCTCTGGGCCAAACAATTGATAAGGAATACCCCCTCGATGTTCTTTGTCAGCTGAGAGGTGCAATATGACAAAAACTGCTGCAGCTATGAGTAACTGGTGATTGGCAGCTTCATTAGACAACATACCTGCTCACGCGTCATGTCTCGTGCAGAGTTTTTTGGTGAAACATCAAATCACCCAAGTGACTCAGCCTCCCCACCCCCTACAACCCAGATTTGGTGCCCTGGGACTTCTGGCTTTTCCCAAAACTAAAATCACCTTTGAAAGGGAAGAAATTTCAGACCATTGATGGATTCAGGAAGAAACAATGGGGCAGCTGATTGCAACAGAGTATTTGGCAGAGTGTTGAACAGTGGAAGAGATGTTGGGAGAACTGTGTGAGGTCCCAAGGTGCTTACTTTGAAGGGGACTGAGATATCATTGCCCTACGTACAATGTTTCTTGCATCTTGTATCTTTTTCAATAAATTTCTCTATTTTTCATAGTACATGGCAGGATACTTCTGGACAGGCCATATATAAAGTATACTTATATTTTATATTTATATATACAGTCACACACACACATATTCTAGAAAGAGAGAAAGAAGAGAGAAAGAGAGAAGCATCTATGTGTGAGAGACATCGATCGTTTGTACCTCACATGTGTCCAGGCTCTGGGGACAGAACTGCAACCCAGGTATGTGCCCTGACTGGAAATCCAATTGGCAACACTTCTGTGTCCAAGATGATGCTGCAACCAACGTAACTACCGGGCCAGGGCCCTTTTAAAGCCTTTTTCCCCCCATACGTTTATCATGAACTACAGATGTTACTTTAGCACTTTCCAGAGGAGGCTCACAGACAGGTAGGCAAGTTTCCACTTCCTTTCTTTAGATCTACTATATTGCTTGTTCATTAACCTTGAACTCATGGTCCATGTGTGCAGAACTCACACCTAAGCAAAGGTTCTCTAACAGATATTTTCTCCACGAGGCACATAACAACCTTCTTGCACTTAAGAACATTAGACACACTTCGGCACTACACCTGGGGGCCATTTCGAATAACAAAATTACCAATAACAAACACAGAAATATGAAAAACATGACACAGCAGACTAGAGAGAGGACATTGGTTCGCAGTTTGAGAGCTGAAAAAAAATGACAGAGCATTGCCTTGTTCCACCTCGGCTGGGGGCACATGTGAGAGACAACTCGGATATTTCACTGCTCTGCACAGGTCTGTGAACGGTCGTGAAAGTGCTGCCAAGTATTGATTTGGGGCTTATGAATAGAAGATTGTAGAAAGCAGGAGGCTCTGCCGATATGGAATTCACAAATGGTGAGGACCATTGTATAATTTAGAAACGATGCCTTTTCCAGTCACTTCCTACCTCCCGACTGTGTTACTGATTTCCAGGGCTCTGAACCAGTAACTAATTATAGGATCATAAAAGATTAATTTAAAGGGGATTTCCTCAAGATCATCTTGTGTTGTAATCACTCCTTTGTCACGAGCACACTTACATCTTTTCTACCATAGGCCTTAATGTTCCTAATAGAACAATGATATGAATATAGATGTGATAAGAATAGTGATGTCTTCTGTGGTTTCATACCTATGAGTAGTCAATTATATTCTCACATAAATAAATATGTGGTAAGCTGGCTAAAGTGAAGTGTTACCTACTTTTCAGATTTAACATTAAAATCTATGACAAGCCATATAATGTTAGTTTTTCCTTGGTCTTTGGAGAAATATTGCCTATAATCAGGCCACATAGCTACCATGTTAAAAATAAATGAAGTTTTACACATTTGCATTCAAGTCCCTCAAAGTTATTGCCGTGAGCCTCTTTCCTTGTGAGAAAGTTGCTTCATGTCCTGTTCATCTGCTGTGGCAGTAATGACATCATGGAGCTCTCCTTTATCCCCTTCCTCCCCAAACGCATCCGTGCTGCTCATTCCAGATGTTTCTGTGCTTCTTTCAGTGCTGTGGCAGTCGTCTCTTCAGATATAGGAAAGGTAATTTTTTTTGTTATTATTGGCAAATAATTGTGACATCCTTGAAATCTGACCAAATGCAAGAGATTTGGGTAGAGATTTCATTCAGAGGTTATAAAACTTGTGTTTTAGTCTGGAATCCCTCTGGTATAATGTGTAAAATTTGGTTGTGGCAGAACATGAGATGGGATGTAAGAAGCTGAGTAAGATATGGCTGGAGAGGGAGGAGGACATCCGCTAAGAGTGATAACCAATGGTTACAGAGGGGCTTACCACATTCCAACAGGAATGAGACTTCTGAACTCATGATGGAATAAGTCTGCGTGAAAAGACTAAAAACCAACTCAAGCACTGGGTGGTTTATAATGATTAATTTTAAAGAGTTGGTAAAACAAAATGACAGAGAAATCACCAGGTACTATAAGAAAAATAAAGAAAGGAATCAGAGTGAGAAAGGCCACAAAAAGCTGACATCAAGGCCCTAACGTACACCCAGGAAGCATATAGGCCCTAACGACTGGAGGTAGGTTTTAATGACCAGGAGGCTGGAGAAATGATTCCCAACACTGATAAAGAAAAAAATGTTTAATCTGAGAGTCTGATATAAAGCACAGAATCTCTAAGGACTTCCAGCCCTCATAGCCTAGAATGAATTTCCAAACAATTAACTAGTGAAAATGTAAACAAATTTGCTATTCTTCTGGGACTTGTATTGGAAAAAACAAGCACTCTGAGAAATGAAAATGTTATGTCTGAATCACTGTTGCTAATGGGCCTAAATTTGTATTACCTGGATGGTGCAGGTAAATGTAATCTGTGTAATTAGCTTTAAAAAGAATAAAGAAATTTCTTTTTCCCCAGCAAAAGAAAGTCACAAATCCTCAATTCCTAACATGGGGTAGTTTGGGATCCAAAAAGATTTTAAAAACACAAGCTAAAAACAATAACACTCTAACAGGGGTGTCCAACCCACACCCCATGGAACATCACACGTCCCAGGATGGCTACAGATGAGGCCCAAAACAGAACTGTAAATTTACTTAAAACACTATGAGATTTTTTGGTGTGATTACATGTTGCAATGTACTTAATGTGTGACCCAAGGCAACTCTTCTTCTTCCAGCGTGGCCCAGAGATGCCAAAAGTTTGGACACCCCTGCACAGATTGCAGACTTAACAAGAAAATCACCACGAGGAAGAATCAGCAGATGTGAAAACAATTAACGTATTAGAACAATCTGAAAGAGATTAGAAGGTAAATGTGTTTTAAATAGAGAAATTTTAGGAAGAATACCGTATTAATACAAATATCTCACATTCATTGCTGTTTTAACATACTGCCTCAATTTGCATTGAGGGCTTGCAAATAAGAAATAAACCCCTAGTTACCTTTACTGCAGAAGCTAAGAGTGAAAGTTGAGAAAGTCAAAGTTGTTTTGGATATGTAACGAATCTTTTGGATTTGGTTTAATGTCACAAGCGTCCATCCAAAAACTATAATGAAAATCCTACTGCACCAGGGGAAAAAAAGCAATCTGGTCAGGAAATGAAAGAAAAATTCTGAAGTTCAAGCAAGCAAAAGTGAAGTGAGAAAAAGAAATATAGGTTAGTATCAGTGTCTAGTGGAAATGTTTTGGAAATACAAGATGCGGAAAGTGCACTCCATGAAAAGTTCAATAGTTTAAGATCCCAGTAAAAGGAAACGACAATGAAATGAAGAACAAACTGACAGTAACCAGGTGGGAGGGGGGAGCGGATGATGGGAGGAATGCAGGGAAGGGTTTTCAGGAACATCTATGAAAGACAAATGGACAAAACCAAAGCAGGGTATGATTAAGGGTGAGAAGTGTGCATGGCTGGGGTTGGAGGAGTGGTAGGGACAGAATGGAAAATAAAATTAAGTAAAATAAACCCTGAAAATGATGGAAGTGAAATATTGCTATTACAGAGTATATTTCCATGATAAATGGTAAGTTAGCATTCACCATTAAATTTTTACCAATTTTCATGACTTTAATTTTTTTCCCATTTTTTAAATTGTTACTCAAGTACAGTTGCTTCCATTTTCACCACATCACACCCCCCACCCCTCTCATCCCTGCCTCCCATCCTCAAACCTACTCCCTTAGGCTTTGTCCATGTGTCCTTTATACATGTTCCTTGATGACCCTTCCCCTATTTCCCCTTGTTATCCTTCTTCTCCCTCCTCTCTGGTCACTGTCAGTTTGTTCTTTATTACAAAATGTCTCTGGTTGTATTTTGCTTGCTTGTTGGTTTTGTTGATTAGGTTCCACTTATAGGTGAGATCATATGGTGTTTGTCCCTCACCGCCTGGCTTATTTTGCGTAGCATAATGCTCTCCAGTTCCATCCATGCTGTGGTGAAGGGTAGGAGCTTCTTCTTTCTTTCTGCTGCTCAGCATTCCATTGTGTACATATACTACAGTTTTTTGATCCACTCACTTACTGATGGGCACCTAGGTTGCTTCCAGTGATCATTTCTATGGTTTGCCATTGCTTTAAATTTAATGTAGTTTACTGCCATAGCTTTTCATTTGGAGAAAGAAGATTATCATGTATGAGGTAAGATTATGCACTGGAAAAAGTGTTATAATAAACAGTGTAAAATAGAGAAAATAAAATAAAAAGTGTGTTCCAGGAACATTGTGGAAATTAAGGAATATATATCTTTCAATCTTATGCAGGAAAAGCACTGGGTGTGGGTGACCATGACTACCCTGGCATTTCCTCACACAGGAAAACTATTATTTTTTGAAAGAATCTTTCAGCAGGCATAGAGGGGGTATGGAGAAAGAATTACAAAAATGGAAGTCACAACAAGTAATAACATTAGCTAACCCTTTTGCCAAGATGACTACATGCCAGGCACACTTTTAAGCATTTTTACACATAACAACTCATTTTAGTTTTACCAACAAATCTATTCATTTAGCACTCATATTACTTTCATTCTACAAGGGAGGAAAGCAAGACATTCACTTAACTTGCTCAAGGTCACACAGGCAGTAAGTGGGGGAGCAAAGATTCAACACCCAGCAGATTGGACCCAAAGCTCACTTAAAATCTATGTGATGGTCTCTTGAGGAGACCACAATTAAGAATGTGGTTTTATTCTTAACTCTGCCACAGATATCAGGTAAATCCGATGGATTTGCCTAATCACTCAAAATGCATCAGACACCACCTTTGTATCAAACACTGACAGATGCTGCAAGGTATAAAGGAATGAAAAAACTGAAACCAGCTTCTGGTATAAAAAATTCAAGCATCAGGGCTGTGCATCATCTCTATATCTCTTATGTCCTTGAATAAAAAACCCAGTTCATTAGATTCAGTTTAGTTCCACTGAATGTAACTGCATTGACTAAGCATCTCCTACATACCAAGCCTGATGTGGTAGGTATAGAAAGATAAATAACCCAGCCCTAGACTTCAGGGAGGTCATCCTCATCGGAGGGGACAGATACATATATAAATAACTCCAAGAGAAGATGATGTGTAATGATAAAGAAGGTCTTAAAGTGTCATGGGATTGAAGTTGGAAAGTTGAAAATTAATTAATTCTTAGAGGAAAGGTATATGTGTGTTTATGAGAAAGAGACAGGCAGACAGAGAGAGAAGGAGACATGGATAGAGATGGAGGCTACATATGGAAAGCAGAAACAAAGTGGAGGTAGCTTGAGGAGAAGGGGAAAATGGTTAATGGGATTTTGGGCAAGGAAACAACGTGAGTAAAAAAAGAGAGAGAGCTCTAGAGAAGCTGGACCTAGGATCAAGGGTGGTGAGGGCACTGTTTCCCAAGATATGTGCTTAAATCTGATCATGTTTCTTGTGAAGAGAAGTTTTAAAAAGGAATGAAGTGATCAAGACATGACTTAGGTACTTCCAGTCAAGATGGAGGTATAGGTAGACACACTATGCCTCCTCGCACAACCAAAATAAGGACAACAGAAATTTAGAAACAAACAAAAAAAACCAACCAGTGCTACAGAAAACTGAACTGTATGGAAGTCTGAGAACCAAGGAGTTAAAGAAGAAACATTCATCCAGACCGATAGGAAGGGCAGAGTCAGGCACCTGGGTGGAGAGGACTCACAGCAAAGCAGCAGCTGGCAGACCCTGGGCGCACAGGTGGCAGCAGGCAGATCCAGAAAGGCAGCAGATTGTGGAGGGACTTGGTGCAGAAGGAGGCTGGTGGACTGGGAAGTCCCACATTTGTGCACAGATAAACCAGTAGAAACTGGGGAGTCAGACAGACCACACATTCAGGGTTCCAGCATTGGGAAATAAAACTCAAAACACCGATTGAAAACACCTGTGGGGGTTGAGGTTCTCAGAGACTCCCAGCCTCACAGGAGAGTTCGTTGGAGAGACCCACAGGGTCCTAGAACATGCACAAACCCACCCACAGGGAAATCAGCACCAGAAGGGCCCAACTTGCTTGGGGGAAGCATGGAAGGGACTGAAACCTGGCAGAGAGCAGAGCAAGCACCATTGATCCCTCTCGGACCCCTCCCCCACATACAGCATCACAACCCAGCACCTTGGGGTGCCCCACCCTGGTGAACACCTAAGGCTCCGCCCCTCTCTATGTAACAGGTGCATCAAGACAAAAGAAAATGGCCCAAACAAAAGAACAGATCAAATCTCCAGAAATAATACGACTAAGCGATGAAGAGATAGCCAACCTATCAGATGCACAGTTCAAAACACTGGATGTTCACAGAATTGGTTGAATTTGGTCACAAATTAGATGAAAAAATCAAGGCTATGCTAAGTGAAATAAAGGAAAATGCACAGGGAACCAATAGTGATGGGAAGGAAACTGGGACTCAAATCAATGGAGTGGACCAGAAGGAAGAAGGAAACAACCAAACAGAAAACAAGAAAGAAACAAGAATTCAAAAAAAATGAGGAGAGGCTTAGGAAGCTCCAGTATATCTTTAAACGTCCTAACATCTGAATTATAGGGGTACCAGAAGGGGAAGAGGAAGAGCAACAAGTGGAAAAGGTATTTGAACAAATAATAAAGGAGAAATTCCCCAATCTGGCAAAGGAAATAGACTTCCAGGAAATCCAGGAAGCTCAGAGAGTCCCAAAGAAGTTGGACCCAAGGAGGAACACACCAAGGCACATCATAATTTTATTAACCAAGATTAAAATGAAGGAGAGAATCCTAGAAGCAGCAAGAGATAAGGAGACAGTAACCAACAAAGGCGTTCCCATCAGACTGTCAGCTGATTTGTTGAAAGAGACCTTGCAGGCAAGAAGGGGCTGGAAAGAAGTATTCCAAGTCATAAAAGGCAAGGACCTACATCCAAGATTGCTCTATCCAGCAAAGCTTTCATTTAGAATGGAAAGGCAGACAAAGTGCTTCTCAGATAAGGTCAAGTTAAAGGAGTTCATCATCACCAAGCCCCTATTATATGAAATGTTAAAGGGACTTATCTAATAAAAAGAAGATAAAAAACACATATAGTAAAATGACAGCAAACTCACAATTATTAACAACCACACCTAAAACAAAAACAAAAGCCAACTAAGCAAACCACTACAACAGCAGCAGAAACACAGAAATGGAGATCACATGGAGGGTTAGCAACAGGGGAGTGGGAAGAGGAGAGAGGGAGAAAAGGTACAAAGAATAAGTAGCATAGATGGTAGGTAGAAAATAGACAAGGGGAGGGTAAGAATAGTGTGGGAAATGTAGAAGCTAAAGAACTTATGACACATGGACATGAACTAAGGGGGGGAGTGTGGGTGGGAGGGGGTGTGCAGGGTGGAGGGGAGTGATGGGAGGAAAATGGGACAACCATAGTAACATAATCAATAAACTATATTTAAAGAAAAGAAATGACTTAGCTAGCCAACTTTGATATTAATTCAAAACTCTATTAAAGAAAAAAGAGACTGTCAAAGAAGAACATTAAGAAAATAATTACCATGGTCATTAAAATGTTCATTTTATCACTCAAGCCCTCTTATATGAGTTTACTTTAATTATATGAATAAAAATACCAAAGAATAAAATAATATCAGGGGCATAAATCTTTGGTATTGTCCTTAAGAGTCACTTAACTTGGTTTTGGATTTTGTCTACATATTATTACCCAGAGATGGACACCTATATACTTACAATGATGGACCTATATTAGTGGAAACAAAATTTCTCAGCGCATCGAGGTTCAAATCCAGGTTCAACCACTAAATACTATTGCTGACCCTTGGAAAGTTACTTAAACTCTCAACTTTTAGCAGCCTTATTTTCCGGGGAAGTTACTTAAGCTCTCCATGTCTTGGTTTCATTATTGTAAAACTGGCAAAAGCAATAGTAGGTATCTCATAATCGGTCTAAGGATTAAACTGCTTGGGACAGTACCGGCACCTGGAACACATTTTACAAGCACTTATTGTAAAGGTGGCTAAGCAAGGAGATGCTTTATGTTTCTTTTTTCATCAATAAATTCAAGAGAAGATAACTGTGTAGGTTTAAATCAAGTAAAAACACAGTGAGAGATTCACAAAAGTAGTTTTTGCCAGTTACAGGATGTTGGTTTAAAAGATGAAACAAGTCCTTATATACTAAGGAAACCTAAAAAGCTGCAAGTATATGAATGGATCCATCTACTTTTTGAAAAACGTGTTTGGGCATCTCTTACCTCTTTCTGTACCTGATCAATGTGTACATGACAAGATCAGACAAAAAGAACAGATTGACATTTTTTGGCTAAAAGCCAGGGGTACTTCTAGATTAAATAAACCTCACCCAGAAGCTAGGCTTTAGCTACATTTTTAGGGATTTTTACTTCCAATTTGGAAGGCAATAATTTTAGGAGAAAAAAAGAAAACTGTGTTTAAACTGGGCTAAATAAATGCTATTCACGTCAATGTTGTTTCTAATCTATAATTTATGTGCATAGTACCCCCGGAAGCAGTCAAGTTAACAGACTCCTCCCCTCCCGAAAACTAGTTTTTTACAGTTAGCATTGGGTCTATGCATTATATTTTACCTTCCCAAATACATGACCAGTTTTGCTCTTTGAAGGCTTTTGTTCTTATCGTCAGTCTCTATTTATGTGATTTTTAATCTCAAAAGTAGCTAGAAGGCAAGGGTTTCTATTAAAAACATTATGGTTTTTGAGGCACTCTCCCCACTTGTCCCACGCTGGAAGATTGAAATAGAAGCCAGAATCAAAGGCAGAGACTCAGTCAGAAGTTGGCTTATTGCCTGTGACTTGGTGGACCCATTAAGCAATCTTTGAGGAAAAACAGATTGTAACTACAGCAAACACGGTGAAGGCATGAGTTCAGGAACCAGTGCTCTTGGTTTGGTTGAGGTCCATGAGCACTGGCTCTGTCCATAAAAGGGTTGAAAGCCATGGGAGGCTGGAACATTCACTCTGCCTACAGGCGTTTCCAATCTTTGTTGTTGAAAGCCTCCCTGGAGGCAAAGAACCAGGGCACACAAAATGTACCTATGCAAAGACCTCCCAGACCGATGCCATAATCCACGGATTTGTATCGGAAGTCCCTCTACTCTCAGGTTTATGTTGAGTGTGGCCTTACAGGTTGTGAGAACTGCATAATGGGGCACTGAAGGTCAAGGCCGGCTTGCGTCTTTTCTCTTGGAGCTGAAGGGCATGTTACAACATGACTCCTGAATAGAAAATTACCACTGTAGAGATGACCCAGGGAAGGTTTCCCTGGTTGTCTTCTTTGGCTCCTTCCACTCCCATGATTGAAGGTATAGCATCTATATGTATTCGGCAATGAGATACGCACTTTATAGTACTTCCTTGACTTTTCAAAGCCATCTATATGGTATTCCTCTGTAGGGAGTATAATTATGTTTTCATATAGTGAGACGTAGAGAAATGAGCAGGTTTGTTGAGTTTTACATTTCAAATCTGATGGGTCAACTTAACCATTTCTGTTTTAAATTGTGAAACACAGGAGAACAATTTTTCTAAATTTTAAATTTTGGATGTCATTTTCAGCGGCTTAGCCTGATAGCTATAATGATTGTACAAAATTTCCATTATAATGAATGTACCTGGAAAAGAGAAAGAAAAAGTAAGATTTATGAAATTTATGTAATATACTGAAAAGTGTTAGAATAAGTGTGTTAACAAAATGATTTAAAGTTGCGGCATACTGTCATCATCCTATCAGCAAACATGACTTTCTAATTATAAAAATCCCAAATGGCAAGGCCATGTTTATTCATTCTGTAATTCACTTAGATTCTCTTTTATGACTGAAAGCTCAGTAAACTGAATTATGGAAATAGGAAATCTATCACTCCCCTGGAAGATCTCAAAGGGGAATGGATGATACCACTTCCTGTCACTAAGTTAAAAAAAAAAAAATGCAGTGCCTTTAGTTGAAGTAGATCTAATTAAAACCAGCTGTTAAGTAATTTTCAAAATAAATGGCTATCCAACTGGTAAAAAACGTCTCAAGATAATTATCACGTTAGACATGACAAAGAGAACATTAGATAAGCATTGTAAGCTCTATTTGCAGTACCTTTGACACGCATTTTGAGACGTTTTCTGAACTAACAGTCTATTCAAGGCTCATGCAAATGCATGTTCTTCCCCTGCTCCTGGACTTTATAAATTGAAATGGGAGCCAGTTACTTTGTTTCTCTTTGCTCTCGGAGTCTCAGATTCTAGTGGAGGGTCAGCCTGACATCTCACTTTGTTGGAACAAACTGGTCAAATGATTCTTGTACTGCAATGAAAGATGATTCTTTCATTTGGGTATAATAATATGAGTTTTAAAATAGTCTCAGAAATAAGCATCATTTTGAGGTGGTATCTAGCAGTAATATTTTACACCAAGCAAGTAGTTTAGTCTCATATGCCTTCTTTGTAATGAATTAAATACCTGAATGAAACTCAAGACTATGGTTAGAATTTTTCACGCACAAATTCTATTCCCTAAAAAAAAGATAATAGTTCAGTTGTATAGTTGCAGTAATAGTTTCAACTCAAAGAGAAAATATTTTCCCCAAGTGAACATCTATTTTTTTTCCTTTGCATGAAAAATTCAGCATCTGAGTCATGTTGTAATAGTAGATTTACAACCATCAATAAACTAACCTTAATTGTGTCTATTATACTTGCTTGGCTAACATATTATAAGATCAAGCCTTGTCAGTGTCATGTTAAAGAGAGATATGTCAACTTACAATGTCAAGTATTATACATGAAACAAATAGTAGGTCAGAACAGGAGTGGTTAGGTCACGTTTTGAGAGCCATGCAGTAATTTGGTCTGAGTCTTTTTCTTAGAAAGGGCAGCAACTGTCAAATTTAGTGTGAGAAAAGTGTCTTCCCACAATTTCAAAGAAAAAGGGGCCATCACAGCTTGTTCCTTATCACTTGGAATATAGATATAGTATAGTTTCAGTAGCTTTAGTAAATAAAGAGAGTTAAGTATCAACGATTGCAAAGAAGGGGCAGAAACTTATCTTTCAACATATTTACCATCTTCAGAGGTGATATCTCTCCCTGCTAAATTATACACTGTTCGCAATGTTGTTCTATCTCTATCAAGAACTCTAGAAATCCTACATACAATTTCTAAACTACCACCCTCATTATTCAAAGATTCCATATTTATGAATTTGGCCACTCACTAAAATCTATTTGTAACCTCCAAATCATATCTGAGGCTCTTCTGTGGTCACTGCGGACATGGGCATGTGCAGAGTAGCCAAAAATCTGAGTTGCCTGATACTTTTGTATGAGGCAACCCTATGTCCTCTTGCTTCTGCTTTTACACTGGAAACAAGTGTCCATATTGCAGTCTATTGAAGTGCTATACTTCCTTCATTTTTGTGCTTTTTGTGGGAGATCTTGCTTTTTAAAATGGCATCCAAACATTGTGCTGAAGTGCTGTTTTGTTGGCCATGAATTCGGTGTGAATGAATCAACAATATATATTAGATAAAGGGCTTTTAAATGGAACCACCCCTAAAACATGGCTAGGTATTGATCAGTCGATAAAAATGTGGCCAGAGGTTCGAGGGAACCTGACCCTGCCTGTGTTTCTCCTGCTGCAGTGGTTCATGTTTTAGTTTTGTGGAAACTTTATAGAACATACTGCCATGAGAAATAAGAATAAATTTTCACATTTTTGTCATAATTTACTTACAAATACAAGCAAAATGACATTTTATATCATGGTTAAGTAAACTAAAAGAACCTGCATGTAAACATCTTTAATTACAGTGATGTATTGAATTTGGGGGTATATTTAGGCCTGTGACTGAGAAACCTGACCTCCTTGTAAGTTTACACAGGGGTGCTGGATACACAGAGCACTCACTATTCAGATGTCATGACAAGGTTTCATTCATACAGACTTAATTCAACTAATGTGATGTAGTTAGTGTCTTTATCTTATCTTTTTAAAAATTTTTTATTTTAATTGCTGTTCTTGTACAGTTTTCTGCCTTCTACTCCCCTCCCATTATGCTAAGCGAAATAAGCCAGGAGGTGAAAGACGAACACCATATGATCTCACCTTTATCTTAATCTTTCAATGGGTCACTCAGTCCAAATACATTGTCAGCTGATTTTTTCAAAAACTGCTATTAAAAATAGCCTAGGATTTCAAAAGATCAATTTCCAATTATTAAATTCAAAATCATAGTTCTTAATGAAGGGAATTTGGTAATCTTCACTGATGGCTCATATTTGGGAGCATTTTTCTATTATACCAGGTGAAGTTCCTACATTATTCCCCCATTCAACCCAGCTACCAGATCAACACATTTTTCCAAACTCATTACATTTTGAGAGGCTACACAGAGTTCCTGAAGAGTTCATCTGAAAGTGAAGTGGGGAAGATATTTTCTTTCTGACTTTTTAGTTCTTTTCAATATTTACATACTGTGGTTAAAGTAACTGAGCCATTTCAACAAGCGTTTGATTGTATCTTTGTTGAATTGTAAAAGACATGAGTCCTGATTGCAAACACCCAGGACAAAGATTATTTGTAAATAGGAATGATGGCAGCAGCTTCTGCTTGTCGTTTTTGATGAACAATACACAAATACATCAATGATTAATTTTTCTCTTGGCTGTGGGCCAGGACTAAAGTTTAACAAAGTCACTTTTTATAATATGTAGCAGCTGAAAAAACTTTCAGTTAAAACTGGCTCAATTTTATTTGCCTTTAAACACTGTCCCTGAGAGCATCTCGGATTTACCTTCATGACTCCCTAAAAGGGCAGCTTTGTATTTGTGGAAATTTAGCTCCAAAGACTGCAAGAGTTGTGTGTTACATTACAAACCTTTTAAATGGGGGGAATGAATTTCCAGCTATGAATCTCATCAGACGAAATGTGTTTTTTTTTTTTTTTAAACACATAAGGCATTTAGAAATATTCGTTTTCTGGATTAATTTAACTAGTTGATCTAAAATTAAAATACAGTCAAACTAATGTCAGCTAATATGTGGTACCTACGGTCCAGATAAATCGATTTGTAAGTAGAAGTCAAAGTGGTTGCCTTAACTAAACTTAATGACTCTGCTTTGTAACATAAAAATGAGCTGCCAGGTAGGTAAGTTCCTAGATATTTTTTTCAGTATATATTGCTAAGACTCTAAATTAGAGTGTTATTTTTACTATTCAAAGTGTGTATAGAAGTTATTTTCATTTGGTTTATGAAAAAAATCTTTAATATCTTTATAAAATACACTTTATAAAATATACTTTATAAATGTCTATAAAATATTCTTTATCAACATTTGAGAAGTGGTAAATGCCATGGAAATCCTCTAATTCTATACGAAGGCTAAGGAATGTTCTAGAAAGAGCTGTGAGACCATCCTTCCTGCACGTGGCTGAGTAAGGAAGGCCTCACACTCTTCTTCCTCCCTCTGGACTCGGTCATCTCATGTACCCTTTGCTTTTTCCAGAACCTCATCCAATAATTATTCATTGTCTCCTTGCAACTGCCATTTCTCTCTACTAAAAGCATTCTCCCTGAAAATCTGCTCTTGTCCTGTGTTTCCTTCCATTCCACAAATCTATCAATGTGAGAGGCCTTAATGTTGCATGTATTCCCCTTTGTGATCAGACTCTACCTGATTTCACTCTGGGAAATTTCTTTCTAGAAAAACAAAGGTTATCAATAGCTGCCTGATATCAACAGAGAAGCAATGTAGATTAGTAAAAAAGTTGGGCTCTGAATCAGCCTGTGTTTAAACTGTGTGATTTCCTGTGGTGTTCAGTTTTCTTATCCCCTGCAGTTTGCAGTGTCCTCATGTGTAAAACGGAGGACAGAACAGTACTTGTTTCATAGGATAGTTACGGGGGTGAAATTAAACAATCCGTGTAAAACACTTAGAACAGTGTTCTGCACACAGTAAGCACTGTACAGTGTCTGTCAAATGAAATAAATCCAATACATATATTTCTGTCTTTCTTCTCTTGCTCTCTCTATAGCATTCATCTTATTGTTACCCCTTTAAAAAAATTTTCACCCCTGGTGAAATTTTACAGCCTGGCAGGTGGATGGTAAAAACCACAGAAGATCCAGAGAATTTTGCAGCATTTGGTTGGTGGCTACTGTTTAGTTGAATCTTCTGACTTGGAGGTTCAGCTTAGGTGCAGAGATATGTAAGGGAAGAATTGGAGCCATGGGTTCAGAACACAGAATTTTGAGAGTTCAGAGATCATGAAGGTGTAGGAGAAAAGTCAACTAGGACAAAGTGACCCAGAAGAGGGACCGGGAACTGGGAAAGAGTTTTGTTTAGGTTACTTAGAAACTGCAAAACCGTCTGGTTTCGGTTAGGTAGTCATAATTTCTGCTTTGGCTTCTGTACACCCAGCTTCCGATAAGGACACCTCAAGGCTAGAGTTATTTTCGCATAAGCTCCTGCTTTTGCCACGTAGGATATGGCATCCAGAGAGCAATAAAAGCCCTGCCCAGCCAAGGTTTGGGGCCCAGAATTTGGAGACTGCCTCCTCTGGGTCCACGCGTGTAATAAAGCCTCACTCCGTCACCCCAATCGCGCTGGAGTCATTATTTTCTGAATTATTTTCCGTAACAAAGGAGAATAGGTTCTGTGGAAATGAGAGAAGTGCGGTTAAGGTGGAGAGAGGATGGGCTGGAACTGAAGAGGTCTACACACTGTGAAACGATTATTTTAGAGCGGTTTCGGCCCCGAGTCGTGGTGGGTGATGAAGGCTTGGAGGAGCGTGGTGGGCTTTGTGTCCTCAGAGGACCCCTGCAAGTTAGAAGGCCGTGGAAAGGGAAGGGAGGGAACGGGATTAAGTATATTTGCAATTAGTTAAGAGCTAACACAGATTATTTGAATTACCTTATTATATATCCATTGTGCTTGCCTCTTGGCCACTAAAATTATTATTGTTAGACACTCAATCACAAACTAGGCAACCAAATGAACCTTAAATCATTCTACATTTTTAGTCGTTAGTGAGTCTGCTATTGCTAAAGGGTCAGGTGGGGTAATGAAGAGGAATATATATCGAAATGTTCCCCTGGAGTAACACATTCGGTTCCCTGTCAGTCTGCTGTCTTAGAACTGGCTGTTCAGCATTCTGATAACACCTCGGCGTGACACAGTGTGATCCCTTAGTTCACGGTCTGGGACAACCAAACGGGGAAATGAAGGAATTAAACGAGGTCATCCAGGGGATGCCCAGCTGCAGCAGCCCGAGAACGAATAGTCCTGATCTCCCACTGGGACCCCTACATCTTCCAAATCATAACCCCCCTGGGGAAAATAACTGTAAGCAGGTTTCTAGAGACTGGAGAGCTCTTCAAAAATTGAAACAGTCTTTTATTTTAAAAAATCCAAACACAACTTTATTTTGGTCTTTGTAATGATGTTTGTATATTTACAGTTTATCTGCTGCTGGAACAGCAGGAGAATGGTCTTTGAAGTGATGGGTTATGTGTAGATTGGCAGAGTTGTAGAGAAACAGAGCCAAAAGACTCCGAAAGAGTTTAAACCCTTACCCGCAAATATGCGGTTTCAGTTGGGAAGACCTATTTGTCACTGACCATATTAGCCATCGTAGCGAACACTGGCTCTGGGAAAGCCATGCCTTGGTTACGAGCCAAGATGCAGTACCTGTAGAACTGCCGTTGAATTTATAGGATGCATACGATGACACGGCAGATTTTCGCAGCATCAAGCAGTTAATGAAAAAGTCGCAAAGTGTTCTGTCAGTCTCCTAGCCTTTAAGCTTCTTTAGGGCACTTTGAGGAGGTTAAACTCTCAGAGCCAAGCACTCTCTCCCAGCATTGTGTGCATCTGTTCTCCTGTGCTGGTCAGGCACTAACATGCGGTGCTGATAAAGTACGTTCTTTGTGGACATCGTTATCTTTGAGGACTCTTCAGGCAGCCACTTAAGGTAAAAGGTAATGGAAATAGGGGTAGAGGTGAGTTCAGCGGGATTGGAGTGATGTCCTAGGCTTTTAGTAAGGGCCCATCATGTGTGTGGGTAGCGGTCTAACCCTCTATGCCATTTCAACCCCACTTGGATGTACGGCGATTCAATTCTAGCACTCACTCCCTGGAGTTAGCACTGCCCCACAAGTTCAAGGGCACAGTTTCCATAATGACTGCCCCTGCTCCAATCATCTGCCTGTGCAGGAACCCCCAAGACACCTGTGACTTTGAATGACTGGCTGTATATATTTGGAGGTTCTTGTGGCCACCTCAGGCTTAATAATTTCCTTGAATGACTCATAGAACTCGGGAATTCTTATGATTTCTGTTTCATTATAAAGAATATAGTGAACAGTTTACAAGAACAACTATAAAGGTCACATGGACAGTAACAAGGGGTGGAAACAGGGGAGGGAGGTGGGGAACGCTGGGGTGGTGGGGAGGGAGGTGGGGAATGCTGGGGTGGTGGGGAAAGGCAGAAAACTGTACTTGAACAACTATAAAAATCAAAAGTACTTTAAAATGTTTTCAAACTTCTAAAACTTTAGAAAAATCTCTATTTTAAATGTAAAAATAATCATCTATAAAAAACAAAGAATACAATCAGTTTCCTACTGCAGGTACAGGTCAGGATCATTTCTTGTCTGTGACAGTCTTCTCGACAGTAACGTTTGCTCACCTTGTTGCCTGTTTTATGGGTGTGATGATGATGGTAATGATGATGATTACGGAGGTCTATGAGCTTTGCATGAATTATCTCAGTTAATCCTCACGGTAACCTAATCCCAGGGGAACAATTTCACTGCTCTATTACAGATGGGAAAGTGACCTTGGGGAGGTCAGGTCATTTGCCAATCATGTCACTGCGGTTAAGAGTGTTACTAGAGCATTTGGAGAAAGAACTGACATAAATGGTTGCGTGATCAATTTTTGTTACCGCTAAAAAAGCCTTGCTTAGTTAGGCATGGGTTGTTTTATTTGTTGATTCTGTCCCTTTGAAAATCAGCTTGTAACTTCCAGCCTTTTAGTTCTTTCGGGGGGGCTGGGGGGGGGAAGGGAGAGGGGGAAGAAAGAAATGATTATTCCTCTTTCTCCAAAGTAGCAAAAAAGGTCAGCCCAACCTTCTAAAAAATTTGTCAAATGTTTGGACAATCTGATACAGTTTCCATATAGTAACAACAGAAAGAATAAATAAGATAGAAACCGCCAGAGATAGTCCTTCTTCTGTGGTTGAGGCCTGCTGACTTTTATAATCTGCTGTACACCATGCAGCAAAGCTTTACTCTAGTTTTATCTGTTTCTAGTTGAAATCATCATGGCTCAAAATCAACTTTTTTCTTTCAATAAGATTCATTAAAATATCATTGTTCTTCCATATCTTTTGAATATGGGAAGCTTTGAAATATAACAATTTCACTACATGAAAAATGCTCTAATATCTTAAAATTCTATTTATTTTCCAGGTTAAAAAAATACACCTCCTAAAGATTCTCCTCCTTATTTCATTGTGTGAATCCAGGAAAGCATAAGAAAATAAACATTATCCAGCAAGAATTACAATTAAAATTTTTCTTTTAATTTCTATTTTTATTTTATTTTTTAATTATATGTTATTGATTATCCTATTACAATTGTCCTGATTCCTCCCCTTTGCCTTGGTCCACCCAACACCCTCCACTCCCTCAGGCAATCCCTTCACCATTGTTCATGTCCATGGGTCATGCCTATAAGTTCTTTGGATACTTCTTTTCCCTAAACTGTAATTTACATCCATCCCATGGCCATTGTGTAACTATCTATTTGTTCTTTTTAATCCCCTGACCTCTTCACCTATGCTCCCCTTGCCCCCTCCCATCTGGCAACATTCAGGTAACTAACTTCTTTGCTCTTGCTTTTAAGAGTCTCTCTTTATCTTTAACCTTTGGTCTTTTAATAATGATGTGTCTTAGAGTGGGCCTCTTTGTATCCATTATAGTTGGGGCTCTGCACTTTTGAACTTGCAAGTGTATTCCCTTCACCAATTTAGGGAAGTTTTCCTTTGCTATTTCTTCAAAGAGATTTCCAATTTCTTGCTCTTTCTTTTCTCCTTCTGGCACCCCATATGAAGGAAATATTGGATTCCTTAAAGTTGTCCCACAGGTTGCTTACACTATCCTCATTTTTTTGACTCTTTCTTCTTTTTTTTTGTTCTGTATGTTTGGTTTTTGGTTCCTTATGTTCCAAATCATTGATCTGATTCTTGGCTTCATCCACTCCACTGTTGTTTCCCTGTAAATTATTCTTTATTTCATAGTGTATCCTTTGTTTCTGACTCTGTCTTTTTTTACATTGCTGGGGTCCTAAGTTCCTTGAGCATCCTAATAAACAATGTGTTGAACTCTGCATCTGATAGATTGCTTATCTTTATTTTGTTTAGCTCTTTTTCTGGAGTTTTGATCTGTTCTTTCATTTGGGCCATGTTTTTTTGCCTCCTCATTTTGGCAGCCTCCCTGTGTTTATTTCTATGTATTAGGTAGAACTGTTTTGACGTTGTGTCTTGGTAATGTGGCCTAATGTAGTAGGTGTCCTGTAGAGTCCAGTAGCACAGCCTCCCCTATCACCCAAGCTGGGTACTTGAGGTCTGCCCTTTGTGTGGGCTGAGTACACCCTCTTGTAGTTGATCCTTGGTTGCTGTTGGCAGATCAATGGGAGAGATTTACACAAGCGCATCAGCTGCAAGGACTGATCCGTGGAGGATCAGCTGTGTGGAGGCAGGATGGTCATGCTCCCATGTGGTCTGTAGCTGTCCACGTAGAGCTCTGGCCTTGGAGTTTCCTGGGTGGTGCCGGCCAAGGTCAGCCCCCACCTGTATTTTGCCAGGGGCACCCTGCCTGAGCTATAAAGGAATCTGAGATGGCTGCTACTTGTGCTGCGCTTGGACATTCCCAGGTGAAGCCATGCTGTGACTAATCTGGCTGCTGCCAGGGCTCCCTGAAGCCAGCAGTTGCTTGGTTGACAGGATTTAGGAGCTCAAACCAGCCATTCTTATGGAAAAGCAGCTTGGACGGGTGTGTGCATTGGGTGGGGTAGAGCCTCTGTGGATCTCCAAGGTGGGTCACACAGTGTGAGCCGGATCAACGGAGTGTCAGCTATGGCATGAGCCTAATGGCTTTATGAGGCTAGGGCTCAGCAAAGGGACGATGGCCTCTGCCCACTCCAATGCCAGACCCTTCAGTCTCCCCCTGAACACCACTTGCGCCCTTCAAGCTGCCATCCTGGTGCTGGAGCTCAGAGGAACACAGTCTGAGTAGGTGAGTCCGTGTGTGGGTTCCCCAAGAGGAACTGCTTAGAGCTCCAGCAGCCTCCTCCGCTGACTCAATCCCCACTGGTTTTCGCAGCCAGAAGTTGTGGGGACTTATCTTCCTGGCACTGGAAGCCTGGGCTGGGGGACTCTTTGCTCCTGAGATACTCCTCCGGAATTTTTAGCCACATGGGTGTGGGACCAGCCCATTCCACATCCGTGCCTCTTCTACCAGTCTGCCTGGATGTGGTTTCTTCAATCCCGTAGTTGTCAGACTTCCATGCAACTTGACTTTTGGCATTTCCGAGCGAAGGTTGTTCTATATTGTAGTTGTAATTTTGATGTGACTGTGCAAAGAGGCGAGAGCTATGTCTGCCTGTGTTGCCATCTTGACCAGAGCCCTGCTTAAAATTTCATTGTATGTTCTTCCATTCTTTTTTCTAGGTCTAGGTGTGCATGTTTATCTGTAGACATAAAAATGATAAAAGCACCATTTTGCAATCTGCCTTTTTCACTTTCTATATTTTGAAACATCCTTTAAAATGTGTTACTTCTATGGCAAGTCAGAAGCAGCACCCTCTTTTTCTAGAGTTCCAGCTCCCTGATGGAAGAGGGTTGTTCATCGACGCCCAGGACCAGTAGGAGGGTCACACTGGAGACCTGCGATGGGAGGAAAGTTCTGGGCGGCAAGGCTTTCTCAGCCCAACACTCTGCATGCTGGTCTCGGCGGAAGGTTCTGCTGCTGTGTCCCAAACTTGCTTCACCTCCTCCTTCGCGAGCCGTCAAGGTCAGTGGTTCTTACTTGGGTGGCAGTTCTCCACCCGCTACCCTTCACCCCCGACGGTGGGTATTTGGTGATGTCTGGGGACATTCTCATTCTCATAAGTGCGGATCAGTACTCTTAGCTAGTCAGTGAAGCCAGAATGTTGTACATCCTATAGTACCAGGGTTGAGAAATGTGGGCAAGAATGTTACAATCCTTCTCCCAGACTAGAAACCTGACTAATTAGTCAGAAGGTCTTAATAAGCCTCTGGTAAGGATTTTTATATGCGTTCTTTTAATTTATTGAGTGCTTTCTGTGTGCCACTGAATTGTCCTCAGCATTTTGTATCTCTTTTCCCCTTTGTTAATCCTAACAGATCGGTGGGAGATACACTCCTATCTTGTCTGTATAGTGGAAGAGGAAAACTTAAGTTCAGGGAGGTTAAGTCGCTTGCCAAAGATGACACAGTGCTGAAGGGCCAAAGCTGGACTTTGAGACCAGAGCCCGTGCTCGTAACTCCTGCCTGTTAAAACACTTGCTGCTTCATCTGGGCAGCTACCACCTGACCTCAGGCCCTCCTTTCGATGCTTCATATTCTCACGCTAACTGCCACCTGGCCGTCCCAACTTCCACCCTTCTGCGACTGTCATCTTTCTAAAACACTGCTCATCTCACTCCCTTGCCTACAACATCTAGAATACTTCCCACAGGATGACACTGCCCTCCTGCTGTCCCCAAGCTTAACTCTCATGACACCTGCTGCCCAAGACCTGCTGAACCATAATACTTCTGTTTCCAGGGCTCCCATTCCCTGACTAATAGCTTTACCTGCACTGAGCTCTTCCCTTAGTCTACCTGGGGGAAACCTACCCAGGCCGTTGGTGTGAATCGGTCTTTTCCTTTGTTTAAGTTTTTCTTTTGATATAATTTCAGACTTAAAAATTTCAATAAGAATACAGAATATTACCATATTCCCTTTATTACATTCTCCAGGTGAACAGTCTACGGTACTTACTTTATAGCTTGTTCTCTGTGAGTAAGATTTTTTCTGATCTCTTTTAGACGTACTTGTAGACATAATGACCCTTTGTCTGTAAATAATACAGGATATATTTCCCAGCCACACCGAAATAATCAAAATCAGGGAAGTAACATTGATACAATCTAATCTACACACCTTGTTTTTGATCTTGCAAATTAGAATTTTTTAAAAAAAGTATTAAAAACAATGTACTTCAGTTTACTTTGTAAACACCCAGTAACCCTTATGGGCCCCTGATTTTTAATTTGATATTAAAACTGGCGAATTCTTAATATTACTCCCCACTCCCCAAACAACACTGGTGTTGATTTTTCAAAGAGGCTGCATTTATTTCTAAATGGTAGGACATATATATCAGAATACCATTAATCACTTAAAAAGTTCTGTACATATACAAAGAGAAAATCATGTTTTAGATGTAATTTCAGACACTGTGTCCAGGAAAAACTGGAGCACAGTGAGTTTTTTAACTTGAATGGTCATGAGGCCTTTGGCTCTTCCTTAGATTATACAGAATTATTTGTTTATTTAGCTTGAGTCATCTTACTACCCACAGGGAATTAAATCTCTGGACAGTTTAATCTGTTTATAAGGGAAAACACTAGATTATGTGCCCTTTAAAGAGCCTAAAGACTGAAAAACTCATTATAAAATAAGCTTTTCAGAATGTGAAATATACTTTTAAATGATTTAAAATGCAGTTTCAGGGTTTTTTAACATCTCTCATCTACTTCTGTTGTTGTACACAAGGATTTCCTAGAGGTACGAGACTTCAGCTACTACCACTACTATCGTTAGAGCTGGTGTAAAATGATAATAATATTTCCTACTCAGCTTAAAAAAACAAAACAAAACAAAAACTCATTGACACAAATGACAGCATGGCATTTGCGGAGGGAAAGGGGGTGGGAGCCGTAAAAGAGGGTGTAGGGGGGTTAATGGTGATGGAAGGAGACTTGACTTGGGATGGTGAACGTACAATACAATATGCAAATAATGTATTATACAATTTTGTACCTAGAACTTATAGGGTTTTTTAACCAATGTCACCCTAATAAATTCCATAAGAAAATAAAAAATAAAAATGTTACTACATTTATGAATAGCTTTCATCTCTACTCACCATGCATTTTTTTTCCCAGAATATTGCATTTATAGAAAGGCTACTTTTTTTACTACTGTTTTAAAATATATTTGCTGAGTTCAGTGATTTGAACTGAGATTAATTACCTAATACTTCTGCAATTCACAAGGTTGTATTAACAAATATGATTTTAGACTCTGGATTTTCATAGCCTTGAATAGGGTTTATGTACAGTAAAGCCTAAATTTTGAGTCCTATTTTTCACTGGGTGTGATTAACTTATGTCATCTCACAGTTTATCGTTTAGTTTATCTTTTGAACAAAAGTTAAAGTGACAAATAGTGTAAGTAGCAATAGCATTCAATTTCAATACATGTTTATCATTGACAATTTGAAAAAGCACAAAAATTAAAACCACACTTCATCTTTTCCTCAACAAATATCATTGTTCACCTTAGTGAATATGGCCTTTCAGTCTTTTTTAAAAATATGCTAT
This sequence comes from Anoura caudifer, assembly GCA_004027475.1. Classification (NCBI taxonomy): domain Eukaryota; kingdom Metazoa; phylum Chordata; class Mammalia; order Chiroptera; family Phyllostomidae; genus Anoura; species Anoura caudifer. Next base: position 397,339 of record PVKU01000381.1, on the reverse strand, counting down.
ATTGTATGATGTGTGGTTGTGTCGTAGAAATAGGATGTTATAAACTGGTACATTTTTGCTAGAAAATATTGAAAGATTTTTGGTGGAAGTATATATTTTGTTTTCTTGCATTTTCAATATACTTGTTGGTTTTTAATACATCTTTTTAGTAGTTTCTTAGATATTTTGTACAGATCCTAAATATGTGCATGAATGCATGTGTGTATATGTATATGTATTTACATTTATACCTTTCGTCCATTGGTCTTCATAATTTATATTTGTTTCTGAAAATTCAATTGGTTTATAAGAATAACAGTATTGCTATTAATAGTTTACATGGCCATACTAAACAATAGCATGAAATTGCAGAAAATTCGTTAAAATGTTTATATGGTTTTCTTAATAGCATCTAATTTCCCCTTGCATTTTTTCTTTTTTAAAATTTTTATTTATTGAGTTTTAGAGAGAGAAGAAGGGAGAGACAGAGAGAGAAACATTAATTTGTTGTTCCAATTATTTATACATTCATTGGTTGATTCTAGTATGTGCCCTTGTTACAGAGCAACAGAAGGTCCATTATTGTCTGCCGCCTTATGGAAAGATGCCTCTCAAAGCCAGAGATTTGTGAAAAGGAAAGGAAATGTTTATTTAATGCTATGTAGAGTTAAAGTAACGACTTAACTTCTTCATTAAAATATCAAAGTCCTTTAGGATACCCACAGATGCCCACAGTGCTTCCTAGCTCCCTCTGCCCTAATTCAGGGTACCGTAATTGCAAGGAAGAGAAGCACATGTCCGGGATCCAGGCTCTTGATACCATCAGCTGTGTTATTGTCCAGGCAGGATCTCTGATTAATCCAAAGCCATGTGGCACCTTCTCATGGCCTACTGGCGAGAGTTCTTTCCATCCCTCTTCCAGGCAAAGTCTCTCTTGTTCCCAGGCCATGCAGCCAAAGGGAGCACCCCAAAGCCGTGTGGTCCTTCTTTTACCAAAGCTGTGGGGAAGGGGTCCCCACTCTGGCAAAACCAGGTGGCTCTCCCTCTCCACCAAAGCTGCAGGGGTCTGCACTCTGGTGAAACCGTGTGGAATCTCCTCCCTCTGGCAAAGCTGCAAGAGGGTCTCCACTCGGGCAAAGCCAAGTGGCAATTCTCTGCTAAAGCCACATGGTGATTTTCCCTCATAGAGCTGTGGGTCCTGCACTCTGATGAAACCGCATGGATCTCTCTAATGGCCACTGAGTCTCTGTTTAAATCCCGGCGCCAAACCTCCTCTGCAGCCCCATTTCCGACTCCTACAATCCGTTACACCTGCCAGCATTCCCGTATATTTCCAAGGTTATTGGGATGCCATCATGAGTCTGGGCAGGCGTGTCCTCATTTTCTGGAGCCAATCTTCTCCAAGCTCCCACGCAGGTGCTTTAACTTGGTGTTCCTCCCCCAGTCACGTCCTGGGGGAAGTCCTTTCCATCCCCCTGGCTCAGAGCATGGCCACAGCTGTTTAACATATCTATGAAACCAGTTAAAGGTTATAGATATGTTAAATGACCATTCTGGAGCTTATCTGCAAAACTGTTGCTATGCAAAACAACTCAATGGCCCTGCTCCATGTGTCCCTTCCCCCAACTCACACCTGAGGGGGAAGGGGTGAGGACATCTTATATGTCCCTCTAATATTTCCTGGACACCCTGAGTTCTGGGCCCCATTCCAACTCCCTTTTTGGGGCCCCCCTCTTGGCTGCACCCTGTTACACCCTGATGGGAGATCAAACCCACAACCTTGATGTATCATGATGACATTCTAACCAGCTGAGCCATCTGATCAGTGCCCTCTTCCTTTTTTCTAAAGCTCGTAGTCATGGCTTCCTTCCTGGTCCTGGAAAGATGCTCAGAACATATGACTCTACATTGACTCAGGCGTTTCAGTTTAGCTCAGATGGTATTTATTCTTTGGTGGATAAAAGCAAAGGAAAAAGCTGTTCTTTGGCTAAACAACACAGTCCTCTCTATTATTACCATCTCTGCAGATTTCTTGAAAAGTGCAGCATATTTGGAATTGCCCTCCTACGAATTAGGCCTGGATAGTCAAGCCCACACCGTTCCAAGAAAGAATCCAGATCATGTGCAGCAGGCCAGGAAGTGAAGGCAACAGGGCCAAGGGAAGAGAAAGGAGAGGAATCCAGGTCTCCGATGGGCATATCCTGACTTTGGAAGCCCTTTCAGGACACGGACATAACTCTCTTTGCCAATGAATGATCTTACATAAGACCTCTCCTTGCCGCCTTGCTCTTGCCTGGTGCATTCTTTCCTTTTGTTGCCTAAAGTCTATGACTTTTCTACGCCATCATCACCAGCATCACTGTCATTAGAACCATATGTATATTATCAATACAACCAATATTTATTTACCTGCTTAGAGTCTCTAATTGTGTTGTTTTTATATTACTTAGTAACTAATATTAGGGTATTTTTAAAAACACTTATTCAGCTTTCATTAGGTGTCAGACACAGTATAAATATTTCATATATGTTATATCATATCATCGCCACAGTGATTCTCTAAGGTGGTTAATCTTATTCTCCTCATTTTACAAGTGAAGGAGACTCAGAGAGGTGAATTATTTTTTCCAATGTTATATACCAAGTGATCGACAGATCTGAGAACCAAGCAAAGATTTCCTATCTTACTTTATTTTATTAAATGTCTGTTAAGTTGAATACAGTGTAAATTGTGTGATAATAGATTGCACAAATAAGCATAAGCAGATACAGTCTAGGCAAAAGATTATTCAACTCAGCAAACATTTACAGAGTGACCATCTGCCACTGGGCACTAAGCTACAGGCAGGAGACACACAGGTCAATAAAGTGTGTACCATGGAGCTCTCTCTGTCAGCAGAGAGGGGCCTCTCTGCTTAACAAACTATTAAACTTCTTTCAAGTCAGAAAGTTTTATGGAACACCTGAAATGTACCAGACATAGCCCTGGACTCTATAAAGAATACAAACATAAATAAGAATCATTCTTTCTCTCGAGAAGCTTGCAGAGAAATGAAAGCAGGCTGCTCAAGGCTGCCTAGAGTAAGGACAAGTAAAAGGTCCCAGGGGTTAAACCCATGGAATGAACCTGTTTTCTGAGGAGTTTAGCCAGTAGTTGTTCTAAAGCGAACCACCAAACATGTATGGAAAATAAAAGGTGACAATAATTTTTTTCTTTTTTCAAAGCCATAAATCAGAGGTGATTTGAATACAGTGTGCAATTCTAGTTACTCTTTTTAAAGGACAAACTAGAACCACAGAGTAGTCTAGGGCTGGCAAACTCAGATTCTCAAAGGGATATTGCTTTTTTGGTTTATTTTTTATCCTCACCTAGGGATTTTTTTTTCATTGCTTTTAAAAAGAAAGGTAAGGAGAGAGGAAGAAAGAGAGAAACACTGATGTAAGAGAAAAACATGGATTGGTTGCCTCCTGTATGTGCTTGAATCCGGGATGACATGTGACCAGACTGGGGACTGAACCCACAACCTAGATATGTGCACTGACTGGGAATTGAACCTGTGACCTTTTAGTTATGGAAAACACTCCAACCAACTGAGCCACACTGGCCAGGGTGGGATATTACTGTTTTCATACTTGATGATGACTATTCATGGAACTGAAGTCCTGGAAGGAGAACACTTAGAGGACCATCAGCTCATTCTTTGGAAGGTTCAAAGATGTGAATAAGGTGAGGCTTATTGTTCAGTATGGTGTATTGACCCTTTTTGGGACTCTTAAAATGGGAGACTGTTTTAAACTTGAGGAAGGTAGATTTCGGATAAAGAGCAGAATGAACGATGTACTCAGGATGTGGTAAATATATGGACTTGTTGTCCCAGGAAATTATTATTTCAAGAAGCCATGTGGTCTGGTGGTTGAGAACCTGAATCAGAGAAAGCCTCAAGCCTGGGTTACTATGGATGTGGAGCAAATAACTTAGTCTTCCTGAACCTCAGTTTATTTGTTGTTGTTTTTTTTTTTAATTGAAAATTGCAGAATAATACAGCTTATGGGCCAATGGTGAAGTAGTATAAGAAAATAATCAAAAGCAGATGTTCCCCTTTCCTTCTCTTCTTAATGTCTTTAAAGTCTATCTCTATGGCTTTCTGCTACTTTGGATAAGTCACTATTCTTTTATGTGCTTTGGTATCATCCACTATTACATAGTGTTTATAACAGTGCTGATCTTGGAATCTGGGGAATAATTGAATGAGCTAATGTGTATAATAATGTACAAAGAACAGAGTAAGTGCTGAATACTTCTTAGCTGTTATCATTATGGGGTCTGTGAAGATTACACAAAACAATTTTCAAAGCACTTAGCACATTGTCTGATATAGAGTAACTACTAAGAAAGTAACAGTCAGTAACAATTATAAAATATCATAAATAGATCCAAGTTGTCCTGAATGCTTTCCTGCCCAACCAAAACGGGCTACCACAATTTCTTGCAAGTATTTTTTATTACTAATGTCATATCCTAAGCATACTACAAGGGTTGGGTGGTCAAGCCAAGTGTAGTATTTTCAATATTTTGATTTCTGCACCCACACATCTCATTTGGAATTACCCTTCTTAGGTCATTCACCTTCTATAAGGATGTGGCTTCCCTTGTCTTACCACCGGAACTTTCTAGTTAATTGATTAATGAACACATTCGTGTTAAGCACTTGCTGTCTCCTAAACACCATACTTCCTGCTTTTGTGAAATTTACAGCCTCATAAGAAAGGGCACGGAACAATATCCTTACCCCCCACCCCACACCCCCAAAAAAGTATGCAGTGAAAGAGTAGAAGCTGCTGGAAACAAGGCTGGTAGATATCCAACCTCATCTGAAGAGTTTGCACAAGCTTCGCTGAGAGTGTGAAGCTGATGTTGAGCCCTGACGTGCACGGGAGTGCTGTAAGTCGAGGGCAGTGTTGATGCAGCCCCGAGGCGGGAGAGGACCGGGCGTTAACAACTTTGTCGTCAATATGCTCACCAGACCTGTCTCACACTGTTCGGGAAAGGTATCTGGTAACCATTCTTTGCTGTAGATGCCATCTTCATGCTCAAAATTCTCTCCCAGAGAACTCCAGAAACACCATTTTTACTTGTCCTCTTTTTTCTCCATCTGCTTTGCATTGGATTTTTTTAAATAGATCTTATTTTCTAGGTTTAGATTTAGATTAATTTTAGATTTATAGAATATTTCAGAAGATAGTACAGAGTTCTCATTTATCCTACACGCAGTCTTCCCTATTATCAATACCTTACATTAGGTACACTTAGTACAACTTTTGAGTCAATATTGATACGTGATCATTAACTAAAATCCATACTTTATTCAGATTTCTTAGTTTTTACCAAATATCTTTTTCCTGTTCCAAGATATTATCCAGGATACCACATTACATTCAGTTGTTATATCTCCTTAGGCACCTCTTGGCTGTGACAGCGTCTGAGACTTTCCTTGCTTTGTAGGACCTTGACTGTTTTGAGGAATACTTGGCAGGTATTTTTTTGAATGCCCTTCTATGGGAATTTGTCTGGTGTTTTTCTCATGGTTTGACTGGAAAATTATTGCCCTTGGGAGAAGATAATAGAGGTGAAGTGTCATTTCATCACATCATATCAAGTGTAGGCAGACAATATCAAGATGACATCACTGTTGATGATCATCTTGGTCCTGGCCGAAACTGTGTGATGGTGTTTGTGAGCTTCCTTCATGGCAGAGTTACTGCTCTTTCTTTCCCTTCCCATGTACTCTTTAGTAGGAGGTCACTTTGCAGAGTCCACACCTAAGGGAGTTATGTTCCTCCTTCTTGAGGGCAAAGTGTGTATATAAATTATTTGGAATTCTTCTGCATGGAAAACTTGCCCCCTTTCCCCATTTATTTATTCATTGGTAGTCTATGTTAGTATGGACTAATGAACACTTATCTCATATTTGGGATTATAACTCAATACTACATCCTTTATTTTGTTGTTCAAAGTACTCCAGCTTTGACCATTGGGAACTTTTTTCAGGTTGCTTCTGTGTCCCTCTGACAGACCTACATTAATGTAGGTATTCTTTTTCTTTTTTTGCCACCACAAATTCTCCAAGCTCATTTTATATATTTCCTGCTCTGGTTCTAGAGTCAGCCCTTATTCCAAAAATCTCTTGTTCTTTTTATTGGGGAAGGTATTAGAAACCAAGATCTAGAGGCTGGGTATTCTCCCTTGAATTTTAATAAGCTGCAGCTCGTATGCCCATGGAAATAGTTTCTGGCCCAAATGCACAAAGCACGAAACAAAGCAGAGCTATGCTCAATGAAATAAGCTTAAGAGTCTAACTTACACGTAATAAGTGCATTCACGCTTCCCCATTGTAGTTTGCGCTGGTGGTGGAGCTCTGTAAACAGAGGCCTTATGTTCTTGTTACTCAAACTAGGAGACTTAGCAACATGCCAAAGGCAGGCGGTGGAATTTCCATGGATACTTACCGGTGTTACGGTCAGACGAGAAACATAGCTTAGGCAAGATAAAGCAATTCGGTGCAAAATCCAGGGAGCGATCCAGAAAAGGAGGGTCACAGAAAAAAAAAAAAAAAAAAACAAACAAACAAGAAATTGAAGTGGAAAATGAAAAATTAAAGGTATAAAATGAAATACCAGTACTTAAAGTAAATACAACTTATCAAGCTGAGATAGAAATGAGAAGAGAAAGAATGAATGGGAAAAGAAATGGATCAGATATTAGAATTCTTTTAGTCAATTAAGGATATTTTGAAAAAACATAAAGAAGCTAAAATTAGAACTCTTTTCAGCAATGCAGAATCTCTTGCCTAGTTAGGTTAACCTATTGATGTGGGGGATGAGTAAAGAAAATCCAGATGTTAGATGGATGAGAGAGGAGGTCAGGAGCATATAATACTCATTATAGCTGTGGGTAAGACAAGTACATGGTTGGTGGCCAAATCATGGTTTTGTTTTATTTTCGTTCAGACCTAATGATATTTGGAAACATTCTTCAAAACTAAAGTTAACATTTTAATAGAAGTCTGTCTCCATTGGATTCAGATAATATGATGCAATTTTCTTTTCTAATATATATCTTATTTATTGCATTATTATATATATTTAGTAGAGGCATGGGAAATATCTACTGAGGTTGCTGATGATTTTCAATAACAAATGAGCTAAACTAGAGGATTATGTTCCAGACCTAATGATGTAGAAGTCTAGTCTTCAAGAACTTGCTTTCATTCCTACGTTGTTATGTGCTGATGTTTTACTTGAGAAGTTTTTGATTGACAGATTCAACACCATATGCTTTTTCTGAATTCTGATTCTTGCTAATATTCACAGATTGTGTATATTGCACAGCAGCATTTTATGAATGACTATTCTTTGATGCAGACACTGTCTAGCAGTGTCCGCATCATTATGGATGAAATAAAACATGCACACGGACTACCGAGTCCAGTGGAGGAAAAAGGATGGCAGCATGGCTTTTCTCTCAAGGGGAGCGAAAAGCCACGGCCTCCATCATGACAGCCCTTTTTTTTATTTCTCGTCCCATTACAAGATGGTCCTCATTTACTACTCGGAAGTTCACTATAGGTGGTTACCTTTTGCAGTCAACAAAGGAACCAATGCCCCTAATTACATCACAGAAGAAGGATATTAGCAAATGAAAAGGGAAACGTGGTTGAGCCAGTTACACTGGTGCTTGCAAGGTTCAGCATGGATTTTAGGAAGTTACAATAAGCACTTGCTGTCCCAATGCAGGGTGAGGGAGTGTCATCAAAAGCAAGACTCAAAGTGGCTTAGGTATATTGCAAACCTGATTACCCATGAGAGAACCTATCTGTGGGTGTGGGTTCTGTGCATCTCCAAGTGGGATCTGGGCTCACACCACGCAGAAGGGTCTGCCACAATTTTTGTGTTTGATACATTGAAAAATATCATTTTCAACTGTCAGAGATATTTAGCGATGGGGGTGGGGAGCTTCTGTGTCAGGATGGCATGTACCTGTCGAGTAAATATTGGGCTCAAGATTTCATTTTCCTTTACCATGTACATTAGAAATAAAGATGTTGACTCACTAAATATGGGCAAATAACCTAGCACTATCTGTGTATATTCCTATACAAGTAAGTTCAAGATTCTGCTGCACCATAGCTGGAGTCTTGCCCAGGATTGGTTTGGTTTACAGTGTATACTGTGTTCCTGTAGGTGGCATCGCATGAAGGATAACAGGGTTTACAGAGATGCCGCAAGCTCCCATTACATTTTATCACATCGGGTATGACTCTGTCATCTAGTTTTGACATAAAGGACACTGGTCTTGCTCACAAAGTACCATACCTAGTTTACAATTGTAAATGTTTAGATAAAAATTGCTAAAGCAACAAACTAATTGTGGCAAAATAAGCATTACTGCTAGGCTCATGTTACAATAATAATATTAAAAATTATTAACATTATTATATTGCTTTAAAAGTCATCAAAAGGCAATTCCATCCATTTTTCTGATTATAAGTAAGACAGCATGATTTATTTTTTATATTCTTTTTCTTCTTATTAAGAAATCCCTTAATAACATTAACCAAAAAATAGCTAACATTTATTGAAAATTTTGTGCGCCATGCATTGTACTAAGCATTAAACATGGGTGACCTTACTTAATCTTTCAACAATATTTTAGGGTATGTGATATTATTACACAAGTGCAGAGTTTGGCATTCTGTCAAAGGTCTCCTAGCTCCAGGTACCTCACAGACCTTACAATTATGACTATCTTTTCAAGTCCGAACAAAATCTGTTCTGTTTCAATATGAATGTAATTTGATTTCTTATATTAACAACAAATAGTATAAATAGTGGCCAAGACATTCTATAGATTATATTAACTCTTTAGAATGTGTTTGGAATAAGAATGAATAAAACGTGCCTGCCTTGCGTATATCTTTCATACCGGGTGTTGTTTCGTCTTTCATGTAGCAGATGAGAATCGTGGGGAAACCAGGTGCCAGTCAGGAAGTTCCTCATCTAGCATCCAGCTAGAACGCTCCCTTGCTTATTTGTAGGGCATCAAGTGTATCTTAACTCAGAATCAGAAAAATGGTAGGAATTAGCTTTCGATGACTCAACACAATTTAATCATGTTAATAATTTTATTATTACTATATAACAACATAAGCCTAGCAGTAATACTTATTTTGCTACAATTATTAAGTGTAGATTTTTAATTTCTAATATCATCAAGGAATGTCAAACTTTATTTTCTCACTCTCCATGTAAAACGTCACATCTAAATCTTCCCCTACCACACACACACGGACAAACAATTCATGTTGAAAAAGTTGACTTGTTTACCTTCAAGGGATCATGTAGTTTACTCTAAGGTTTGATTCTCAGAGCATTAGGTCACTGTTATGAAAACAAGCTGGATTAATCATTTTTTCCTCTTTAGCCAAAGCATTCTCCCTTCCTAACCCAGGGACTAAATATGTTCAGACACGTGAGAAGTGTCACTGTGCAGGTTGAATGTGAATCCCAGCACCCATTTCTTTCTTTTTTTTAATTAAACCATAGACATAGTGAATCTTATATTACTTTGACAAGCATTTTTATAAAAGTATTAGAACTAATGTCTGGTGATGCTTTTACCAAAGTCCACGGAAGTGAGATTGGTGAATAAGCTGATTTTCGAAACCCAAATGAACCCATCCACCCAACTATCATAAAAAATAATTTTAAGGACCACAGAATGTAAAAAATATGATAGGGACTTGGTTCCATTTACTGCTCCACCTTCAACGCCCAAAGCAGAGCTTAATTATTTATTGCATGAATATGTGAATGAGAGGAAGGAATAGGCTGGGATCAACACGTTTTATTTTGTTCCCTGGGTTCACCCACTTATTTACTCATTAATTTAACAAACATTTAGAGACTTTCTGCTTCATTTAGGCTCCGAGTCAAGCACCGAGGGCAGAGCTCTGGAGAAGGCAGACGCTGCTCCTACGTCCTGCAGCCTGGGCTTATTTTTCACAAGCGGAAGGTGGATTTCTTGTCCAGTCCGCACACCGTGCTGAATGTTAAAAAGTTTGTAAAGGTCTTGTTAAATGTCTCAGAGGACAGTTATCGACATGCAATTTCTCTGCTTGGACGCCTGGCTTTTTGCATCCTATTGCTGTAAATGGACAGAGGCCTTGTTTTGTTTTGTATTTATCCATTGCTGTACGCTCAGAGTTTAGAACAGTATCTTTTCTGTCCTGGAACACGGTCAATACTCAAGTGGATGAAGAAAAAATATGGGAAGAAAACAAAATGTCTTGAGGACTAACTGTACTAAACCCTTAGACATCATGTCAACAAAGACATGTCTATGTTTAGATTATTATTCCTGTTTTACAAGTGGGTAATAGACAGAGATGTAAAGTAATATTGCTCAAAACCATGCCACTGACAAGTAGCAAAGCCTGAACTCAAATGTGGGCTGACTTATACTACCTCACTCACAAGCTCACTGTACCAGTAAGCCATAAACCATTTACTCTTAATAGTTACCTTTTGGTTTTCTGCTTTTGCTAGTTTACAAAGGGCTCATACTAAACTCAAACCTCTTGCATTTTGGACTTTGACATAGGCCAACTATGTTAATTAACTATGTTAATAGGCCAACTACGATAACTAGGTGATGTGGTTAGACAACAGCATGATTTTCGTGGCTTACTCAAGCCAAGGTTTACTTTCTGCTCATGGAAGGCTTAATGCAAGACCAGGCCACTCTCCTGGTCAAGAGTCTGCCCCACAGCAACCTAGAGACCCAGGCTGAGCGACACTTGCTATCTTGTGCTGAACCACAAGCTACACACAGCCCCTCAGTTGGAGGGCCAGGGGCACGGAACACAGAATTGCACATCAGATCGTAAATGCTTCTCCCCACAAGTGACACTAACTGTTTTAATATTCACTGACCAGAGCCAATCAAAAGGCTAAGGAAGTGTGATTCTTCCACATGGCTGGGAAAAGAGGGTGGGGATATTGGAAGATAGTTGTTACGTATCCCAGACCGGCAAACCCCTCTGCACATCTATGTCTAATTTATATTAACATTCCTTATTAACAGGATTGTCTCTATAGCACTGCCTGTTTCTTACTTAATAACAGAGCATCTTCCATTGCACAGATGGGCTCTCCAAACAACATCCCTATTTTAATTCCTTTGCATTTGCTTTTTAAATAAGGAATGATGTTAGTATTGACAAATTATAGACAATCAAAGTAATAAAAAACACCCGTATACCTAATTCTATCATTCTTTAGTAGCAGCTTTCCCCAGCAAAAACTGAGAAACATGCTGTCGGTATCTTATGCTCAGGATCTTAGATTCAGCCCTTCCTTTCCTCCCTGCTTCCCTGCTTCCAGTGGCTGGTATGGGGATCCTGACTGGTCCTCATGATGAGAGGCTACTTCAACACTTTCAAACCGAAAGTGTCTCAAAATTATAGTCCAGAAAGGGTAAATACCTTCTGGGCACTCAGTCTATTTCAAATTTAGACAAATGACTATATTTGCATCTTTATTGTGTAACTCTACTTAAAGTTGTATACTGGTATTCCAGATGAGACATAGTAATTAAATATAGCATTGCATCCATTCCTTTGATTTAGCCGTTAAATGTTAGCGTATTTATCATTTATTACTCTCATTTAACTCAGAACAAGAAAAGATATATAATTTGTTGAAAGTTAGAATTAGAATCCAAGTCTTCCGGCTTCAAGTCTCCCTGCTTTTCCATATCAAGATCTGAAATAAAATTTTAATTGACCCCTCTAGAATGAAGGCATTATATGAAATAATATTTTTAATTAACTTTGTACACATGCATCTTCTATGGGGTCATCTTCTGTGGGCATCTTCTATGAGGCCGATAATGTGTTAGAAACTAGAAATATAAAGTTGACTTATACAAAGCCCCTCTTTTTGGGAATTTCATTTAAATGAATGTTGCTTTATAATGTGGCACCGAGAATTATCATTCTTCAGATACATAATAATGGGTCTTCATTCCCATGCTCTACTGTGCCCTCTTGCAAGTTGATATCACAATTGGTATTAATCTTTTTCCTTTGCTTCTATACTAAATACTCATTCATTTTCACTAAGGAAGTACTTTAGATATTTCATACTCTTTTCATCTGGTTATGAATTTATTTCAACATTCCTTTCTTTTTTCTTTTATGGTATCTTCTACAATCTTAACTCAGTTTCTGGTCATACCTGATGTACTCATTGTCAAGTGCATTTGATCTGCCAATACAAATAGGACTGAGGTGAGCCTGTTGTGACTTGAAATTTATTTCTACAATTATTATGACTATTCTGACTTTTTCTAGGCCACTTCAAATTCTGACTTAAGAAATAAAATAATCCCAAATGTGTTTCTTTCCTAGGAGCTGATTAGATTTTGCTGACTACAGGATGACCCCTGGGTTCAGAAGAAAGATCAGGTCTCAGGGTCAGATCTCATTAAAACTCTGACTCATAGTCTTAGGAAGTAATGTTTGATTCTCCCCGCATTTACTAAGAGATAAATATTATTGGGGAAATCAAAATGTTGAAACTCCAATGCATTTATAATATTAAGTTGCCCTTAGGTTAGCAAAAAAGTCAAACATGGCTCTTTTTACAAATCTTATTTTTTACTGCACCTAACTATTGGATAAATTAAATATTTTGATGTTCGAATTCCTTTAAACCTTCTCCCTCTCTAGGAAAATTGCCATGTGTCAGATAAATCAGATGAATATTTTCCCATTTGACTCCTTCCCCTTTTTGGATCGATGTTCTTACAGCAGTATTTGAACACTTTAAAGTTCATATTTTTTTATTTCTTCTCAATCATTTAACTGTGTTTTTTTAAACATATTTTATTGATGTTATTACAGTTGTCCCATTCCCCTCTTTCATTCCCCTCCACCATGCACACCCATTTAGCTGTGTTTTAACTTCTTCTTTGTTTTTTTTTTCTCTTTTCCCTTGGACCCTATAGGGAAACTATCTGCGTGGAATGGCACATGTAGCCCAGCCCTATTGGAAAGTCGATAGGCACGTGTTGGAACACAGGAAGCCAAATCTGAGGATTAGCTTTCCCAGGAAACCAGACTTTGGGGCTTGCTCTTGCTAAAACTCCCTCACCCTGAGTTGAAGCAGCAAATGCTTACTGCCTCTCTTTAAAGTAACTTCCTGAAGTCTGTGCTAATTCTCCCAAGGACAGACAGACCAATGACTCTTATTATTCCCTTGCATTTGCAACATTTTTCTTTGCTAATCTGTAGATGGTAATCAGGACATTCCTTTCCTTTGCTATCTGTAAAGAGTAATCACGTAAAGCAAACCTGGGCATAGTGAACGAGAACCTTCTTTGATGTATTCTATTACAAAGCCAATAAAGGCCCATCAAGGCAAGGGTCAAGACCTCTCCCCTTGAGAGAGTGGCCAAGGCGCTCTCCCTCTCAGAGAGTGGTGGAGCCGTCCCTTTCTCTCCACAGGACTTCTCTAGTCCATGTGCATTCATTCATTGCATCCACAGCACCACAGACGCTGCTCACCAGAGTCTGCATCAGGACTCTAGTTGTAAACTCACTTAACGTAGAAATTAGACGTTCAAGTCAAATATTCAATTCAGTGAAAACTTTTATATTGATAAATTCTTTATACTGATTTTGGCTATTTGGTGTTGATACTTCAGGAAAGTTAATGGAACCCATGTGGTTGTATAGCCACTGATGATTGCTAAAGGAATGCTTTCCTTTAAAAAATACTATTATAATATGAATTATGTAAAATAAATATAGTACAGTATTGTACTAAATGCTACATTACTTAAATGTTAAGAAATAATCATTTCATTGTACTTCACAATGGTCAGAACCTTTAAAGTATTATATTCAAGATTGGCAACACATTATAAAATCAAAAGTGAAAAGGCTGGAATAAAAAAGATAAACTAATGGAAAACCAGGTAAAGGAACAAATAGTGGAGTTTCTGAGCCCGAAAAAGAAGAAGAGTTGGAACAGTTTGGTAGGTGGTATGTATGAGCCTGGGCAGAGACATGAAGTGCTAATGTTCAATTACTATTCAATTTTTCATCTCTGTAGGTTTTCAAAACATAATATATGTTAAAAGTTTATAAAGAGAATATATATATATATATATATATGAAATATCTTCTTGTGCAATCCAAAATGTATTGTTAAGGAACATCACTGTAAATGTACCAATAATAAAACCTTGGCCAGTTGGAGAGTTAACCTGGCCATGGGGGCTAGCAAAAATAATCCTTAGGCTCCTCTTTCAGCTATATGTTCTGATAACCGATAAACCAGAAAAAAGAGCTAAATGTTTTAAACAGTGGGAATATAGTAAACCAAAATCATAATAATTATATTGGTAACTTTAGATTAATTTTAGATTATTATATGTTAAATGCTATAAATTTATTGTTGCTATAATAATTAATATGCATTATTTATAAATGCTATGAATTAGAATATGCATTACTATATTTTATTGTGCATTCGCACTAACCTACGGAATGGTTTCTTGCCATAGTTCAGGTAGGTCATGGCTTCTTGGGAAGAGACTCCCCATATATCCTTGGTAACAGAAAACTCAATACCCCTTTTACTGAGTATTTTGCGAAGAACATAGAAATGCATTTTAGAAGTAGGTGATCACACAGGAAGAAATGCTCTATCTCAACCTGACTCAGTCCTCATCTCCCTAATGAGCATGTGGTTTTGGTGATACTTCTAACTTGGGTCGTAGCCTACAGGACCTGAGAAAGCTAGTCCAGCTGTGCCACTGTCCTTCCATTGGGGTTTGGTCCAAGGACACTGCTTACAAACCTATGTCCTTAAGATATTATTAGCATCTCCACTATGTATGCGGCTAAATTCAAGTTTAGTGGGTTAAGTTCCTTGGCCAAAGTCATCATGTGGTGGAGTAGGACTTGAACCCAGCACTGGAGCCAGCATGAAGTTATCTCACAGTGGGGCAGCAAAACCTTATGTGAGCACAGATAACTATTTTCGCAAATGCAAATTGGTGACAGAAAGCACAGTGGGTCCTGTTTTCTACCATGCCGATCCAGTGGGGATGTTCCTGTAAAAAAGCTGTCACAGATTTATAACTGGTGCGGTAGACACATTAACTGACAAACAAAATCTTGATTCAGAAATTAAAATGCCTCACTCCAGGCCTATAATAAAACACACCACAAACTTGATGTTATTAAACCTTTCCTCCCCAGCAGGTCCTGCTCTGGGCTGGATACCCTTCTGGGAAAAGGAAGTTGTATTGGCTTTTCTGTTTCCTCATTTGAAATCTTGGCCTCCTCTCCTTCCGATTTTTCAAAGTCCTACTATGATGGAAGCTAAGGGGAGGAAAGGGGAAAAATGAGGAGAGGCAATTCTTCCCGGTACAGCGAAAGGAGGGCTTTGCACTCTGTGGACTTGGCAAACTGACTCTTTCTGCCTGAGGACACTTTGTGGATCTTCCTGAGGATCCTCTGGGCCTCTCTCTCCTGCAGTTCCTTATTCTGGGAGGTGACACGCAGATCTGTCCACCGCCCCTACCTCCCTGGCAGCACGTACCCAGGCTTTTCCTACTGAGATCTTTCAACATGCAGTTAGTTGTATTTGACAGGACCCAAGATGGCTGTGTTCTGTCAGTATCTCTCCTCTGTGGCCACAACCCACCTACAGAGAAGTAGTCACACTAGCAGAGGAGACCATTTCCCAACAGCAGGACTTAGGCGGTCACCACTGAAGTCACCAGCCATCCTCCCCTGTTGTCTAGACATCCTGGTTCAGACACTACTTCATCGTGCCCTTGAATGTGGGAAACACACAGCAAACTCTCAAAGTGTCCCTGAGGATCCCCGGAGAAGGCTTGAGATGAAAAAAGAAACCCTCTTTACCTCCTCATTTCTGGGGTGTGATAAGGATTCATAGTAGAGACACTGTTCTCCCAAAATACAGTCAATTCTCATTATCTGTGGCAGTTACAGTCGATGTATAAAGTTGTCACAATATGGAATTAGGTTCCTGTAGTTCCGGTCACAACATTTTCATCAACCCACCAATGCATAACCTTGTTTTATCTGTGTTTCAGTTGAAAGACCCCTCATTTAATGTACGCTGTTGATTGGTCAACATTGACCTCATGGCCAGCAGAGCTGCAACTCATACCAGAACGGAAGCTCATTTAATACAGATTTTCTCCGTCAGGCACAGCACAGCCTTCCTGCACCTACGACACCAGAAAGCACCTCAGCACTCTGCTTTGGGCCATCTTAAAAGTGAAACCTCCAGCAAAAAGCACATAAATGAGAAAAAATGTAGCACTGAATACGAAAAGGCCCCTTGTTTACAGGATGCTTTTGACCTCCACTGGAGATGCACCAATGTTAACCCAGATTTCGTGCTGCTTTGTGAATATCCAGGAGTGGCCACAAAAGTGCAGCTAGCTTTGATTTGGGGGTTACAAATACATTTTAGTCAGTAGGCAAGTTTGCAAATACCTGAATAATAAGGAAGGGCTCATGAATAACAAGGATTGACTTTAAATATTCTCAATAGTAACTTCATATCTTCACCAAACCCTCTCCTCAGTTCATTTTATTTTTATATTCTTGACCAAGTTTAAGGTTCCCAGAGTCAGGAAAGAGGCCCTGGGAGCCTCACTTTGCGATTTGACATCTGTTGTTTGTCAGTGCCTTGTAGAAAAGTGGGTTTTGCACATTTGAGATTGTATCAGTTAGGGTTCGCCATTGCAAGGAGAAAACAAACAAACAAATCTGGGTGAATTAAAAATGCATTTATTAAAATAATGCTGGAAAAAGCACAGAATATTAAGAAAGGCTCAGGACCTGGGGGGACAAAAGGCAGGAGCGGGTGAGTGTGGGCTGCAGCTGGGACCATGCAGGAGGTCACCAATGTGACCAGCCAGCTGCCACTGTCCAGGGCTGACCTGTCACCACCACCTGCTGTTCACTGCTTCGGGATCTGATGAAGCCACCTGCTTCCAGTAGGGATTCTTTTATTGTTTGGACAGCTCACTACATAAAGTCCAGAGCAGGTACCTCTCTGACTGAGTAACTGATGGGAGATTCTGAATTCTGTGTCTTCTGTACAAGGGAATTTGTAAAAACAAGGATTTGGCATTTTCAGTATCTCAACGGGGAGGAAGGTTCTGTCTTCCACCAAGACTCAGAAAGTGAGACATTTGCCATGTGTAGGAAGAGGGGTCAGATATTTGGAGCCAGAAAAACAAATGAACAGGAGAACTGATACTCGTAGACTTTAATGACTGTTAGAATTTGAAGAAAATGCCAAACCCATCTACTTAGTTCAATCTCGGTTCCAATTAAGAGGTCTCCTTCAGAATGCTCTGGAAAATAATCTTATCGACCCTGCCTAAATTTTCAAACGATGGGGAATTTTTCACATGACCACATAATATGTTCCGATCTTCTGCAATTCTTGTCTGTAAGATTTTATTATGATATCCACTTCGTGGAATTATTGTCTTTTTGGTTTCTTCAACATACAGTTTATCTTCATCTACTTGCATTGGAGTTTCTAAAAGTCGGGCTTTTGTTATGGTATTCAGACAAGACTATAGTATCTCCACATGGGTTGGCAAATGCAAAGGCTATTTATTTCATTAATTTATACTGAGTGTGCGTTGGCTCCTTCATGTAATCATAGTGTAATGGTGACTCATAGCAAGCTGAACCACGTACGACAATTTCACGCGAACTGCTTCCAAAGCCAGTGTATAACTGGGTCTCTAAACCGAATTATTTAAAAGACCAAATTGAGGTTTTTACACATATCTCTCCAGATTTCATCTACTTAGTTTTATCTTTATAAGATCTGGTTTGTTGAGATAATAATGGGTTTTAAGTATTTTATTCTGTATGGCAGTAGGATTTCCTTTTAAGCTTGTGCCCCATATATATTTTTGGCACATCTCCTATATTCTCATCCAAGTTATTGATAAGTCATCCAGTAGCAAAGGACTACAACAGAGCACTGTGACATTCCAATAGTCCTTTGGGAGGGTTGACACTTGGTCATTGAGCAACCATTTTTAAATCCCACTTTTCAACCATCTTAAAATAAACCTGATCCTGTGTAAAAACCATCAGTGGCCTGTCCTTGCTTCTCCTACAGAGATGACAGCACTAACAGGGCTCACAGGCATGGCACTATCTGACATGTGGTTTCTTCCACTGTCTCTGGGGCCATGTCCCCTTTTCCTGTGCTCCAGGCCCGGCAGATGGGATTTTTCCTCCCATGCTCAATTCAGCCTTAGGTCTCAGCTTAAGCACCATGTTCACTCTATCATCAAATATTTGTTAGTTTCCTATGCTAAGTCTTCTCACAAAATCAAATTCCATTTTTTAAAGGTTCCAGCTTGCAGTTGTATATTATCATTAGTGTCATAATTTGA
Organism: Anoura caudifer; assembly: GCA_004027475.1. Taxonomy (NCBI): domain Eukaryota; kingdom Metazoa; phylum Chordata; class Mammalia; order Chiroptera; family Phyllostomidae; genus Anoura; species Anoura caudifer. Next base: position 378,819 of record PVKU01000381.1, on the reverse strand, counting down.
TCCGACTCCCCTATCAGACTCAAACTCCTGAAATCATGTACAGTCTGTGTTTGCTCATAATTATATGACATGTCTGGAACACTGAAAGCTCACTACATTAAATGTCTGGAACACTGAAAGCTCACTACATTAAATGTCTGGAACACTGAAAGTTCACTAAAGCATCTTGTTGAATAAATGGCAGAAACCCAATGAATACTGTGACCATTGTTCCCACTGAGACAGTAAAGCTGCAAGTGAATGAAATAGTTATAGGAAGAAAATCCTCTCCCACTACTTCCCTGTTTTACGAGGCATCCAACTCAGAGTTTCTCAGGATCAGCATTTTTGCCATTTGGACTGGATAATTCTTTGTTGAGCAGTGGGGTGTTCGGTGCCAGTGTATGATGTTTAGCAGCATCCCTGGCCTCTACTCTCTGAGTGACTGAACCATCACCCCTCTAAGCTGCAAGAACTAAAAACACCTTCAGATATTGACAAATGCCTCAGGGTGGGGAGGGGTGCTGAACAGTGAACAAGTATCACCCCAGTTGAGAGCCTTTGCATTACCTATAACTTTGTCACATTAAGAAGGATATATTATTTGTTTAATTGTAATTATATTTAATAATTATATATAATAATTGTATGTGAAAGACTCTCACGAGTTGTAAAAATTAAGTGTGGTACTTCGCTATTCAGTAAACAAGTAGGAGGCCAGACGTGTTCACTCAATATCTTATTGCAGTCATGAAAATTCCCATAACTACTCAAGTCCAAAAGGATCTCCCATTTCAACCTCTTAGAAAATCACTTCATCTGACAGCTCATGAAGAAATGTTTTCTTTAAATCTCCTGTGTGTACTTCGTTAAAGAAGCAGAGCTTTGGGGGATTGTATATGAAGTCTAAGGTGCTTTTAAGAGGCTAAGTTCAATGACTGCAGCTGATTGGACACTGACTTCCACCCTGTAGGCTGTGGTAGGCAGTCTTCAGGAATGGCCTTCACGATCCCACGTGGACTTGTGTCAACCAAAAACTAATCATATCCTTAAATGTGAGGTGACTCTTGCTGTTCTTTAGGTATCTTGTTGCTTTTAGTGATGGTGGAGAATGATATGGTAAATGCTATAAGGTGAAAAATCATCAACTAAGGATGATTTTTCTCCCACCCTTTATCCTTACCATGAGCCCAGCTAATGCAGCCATGAGATAACATATTTTAATGTGGATATTAGGTACGAAAGGGGGCATGAAATTTTAATCAAGAGATTCCCAGCCCTCATTATTGTGAGGGTCATGTTTATTACAGACCAACCATCAACAAAGTAGGGCAAGAAATGATGCCTGTGTGGTGCCATTCATTATAACCTATTTGATGACTTTAGAAAGGAAGTGATTCATAGGTAACAGAGGAACAAAAAGAGTTACTGGCATAACCCAGCTGAGCCAACTAAATGCTGAGAGCATATTAATTATTTTTTTCTGGCTATTTCTGGAAGTATTCCTTCACAAGCTCACGTTTTCTCACTGAAATAACAAGAGCTACAATGCTGGCATCGTTGCTCCATTACATCTAATGTGTTTTGCAAGTTTATTTTTCCAAGAAAAATTAGGAAGGCAGAAAACTTAGTGCATATCCAATTATACTAATGAGGAAAAAATGTTTTGTCTCAAGCTTTACCCTTTGTGTTCATTGGCCATAGGCTGTCAGAATGAACTGCAGAGATACATGTGATTTCTAGGTACAAACTTGGGACTCAAACACTGAATTTGAAGTGTTTGAGGAAAGAACAAAAGCGATTACTTCAAAAGCAGTGAGAGTGTTAGGCCTCAAAGCGTAGATAAAATATGGAGTGTTCGAAAAATTAAAAAAGAGACCTATAACGCAAGGCAGACATGGAGGTATCCATTTCTTGACCCATGCTTTTTGTTTGTTAATGGACCAATCCTTATCAAATCATTCCACACGTCTAGAAGAGACCTGAGCCAACATCTTCCTCTCAAATGTCAAAAGTTGAACATAACCCTTGTTTCTATAGTACATTGGCAAGAGCTTTTGCACTCCTGTGTGGTGCAGGTGTACAGCTGAGACAGACCGGCAGGTTCCTGCTGAGAAGGGTAACCCCCAAATGCCATGTGCACTGCTCCTAGAGGGCAATGGTGAGCTCATAAGCTCCACCCAAAACTCACGCTTGGGTCATGTTACCATAACTGCTTAAAATCAAGTCACTATTGAGAACGCTTAGATCATAAATGATTCCATGTTACTAGGAAACCAAACCATTGAAGAAAATAGTTCTTCATAATTGTTAAATAAAAGAATACAGTTGTTTTGACAGTAAATAGCATAGAAATTTGCTATAATTGAAGCACACAAACTGCATTATTATAACCTAATGACTGACCCAGTGGGAGAGAAAAAAGCTAATTCTATAAAGCAATAGAATTGATGATTTTGAAAGTGGAACTGACTTGCTCACTAACTGGATGAACTAAGTGGACTATGTTTTTCATAGTATGACTGATTTGTGAAACCAAAGACAATGATATAGAGAGACATAAGGAACAACATTAAGAAAAAGTACTATTTAACCAATAAAATAATGGATATTGTCCTCATGTCTTGGAATCGCACTAGCGGTGGTTACACTTAAGTCATGTTGGGGAAGGGAAATAAATTAAAATGCTCCTGTGAAAATGTACCAGGAAAGCTTTTATATGTTTTGGGGTTGTTTTAACTGACAGAACCTTTACAGTTATCTTCTGGGATAAATCTGGGACATTTACAAAATCAACAGCAATAGTATTATTGAGCTCCTGCTTTGACCTCAGTTTCTTGCTAGGTGATGGTATTAAATTTTATCCTAACAATAAGAGTTAGGCGAACATGATTATCCAAATTTTACAGAAAAGGAAGGGCAGGCTCAGAAGGTTAATGCTCGATTCAAGGTAAATAATTAGTAAGTAGCAAAGGTGAGACTGAATACCAGATTTGTCTTATACAAAAGAAACTACCTTGACACAGCTCTGTTTAAATAGATATTGAACTATGTGCATATATATGCATATACCAATACACATGAATATATATATTCACACATGTACATATTTTCTATGCAATTTTATGGCATAATGTACCAGAGAAAGGCAAATATTGTAGCTCTGATGCTAACTTACCATGTGATCTTTTTATAACTTTGGCTTTTGGTTCCTTCAAGCTTTCAAAGTTGGAACGACTTGTCACCAAATAATATTTGAAACTATTTGAGACTGTTGGCTTAGAGTGGCTGTCGAGTTACAGGACAAATCAAGGCCAAGGGAAAACACGCCCCAGGAGAGGGAACAGGTTCCAAAAACTGAGAAAAAGGGGTTGAGGAGGATGTGTGTACTTCTCCAGCTGTGGCAGAACGTTTGAATAGTGAAAGAAAGGCTAAGTGTCCATGTTTTATCTGTTTTGCTCTGCATCATGAGTATAAACAAAATAGAGTCTGAAGACACAGGTTTCTCTGGCTGTACCTGTTGTCCCTCTGGCTGCCAAATTCTTGGAGGCACCAGTGTCTTGGAAACCAGTTTGTGAAACTCAAAGGCCCTACTTGGAAATAAATGGACTTGGTTAGTAAATGTATGCACAGAGGGCTCTTGAATGTATTTATTAACAATAATTCTTTCCAAAGCATTAGAAACAAATTCTTTATGCTGAGATCAATAAGGGACTCTGTTTTCTACAGACAAGCAGAATTGACATTTGTCTTTCTTTCTTTCCCTATTTTCAGATGACATGAAATCCAGAACCTGGGGGCTTGGGAAAATACCCCAGGTGGCTTGTTTTAATGAATTCTCCTCGAGGATTTGGTTGCCAGCCTGCAGAGTTGCCTCTTTTCTTCCTGCACCGCCATCCACTCCCCAGGCATGCACCCTGTGGCCAGAGAGCCAAAAGCTATGAGTCAAAAGTATTTTCAATAGAAATACCAGGAAAATGCTGTTTCTCATGGCATGGAAAAAGCAAACAGAATGAAGGCCAAATCTGGGCTAATCTCCAATCTAGACCCCTAAAGAGGGAAGGTGTTAGCGCAGCCGAGACAGCGCAAAGAACATTTCTGCTTTCCAACAAGGAAAATTTAAGGTAATGTCTCTTTTCATGTTTTAGGAATAAAATATATCATTTTTCATATTTTTGGAATTAATACCTCCAGAGTCACTTATCAGAAATTATATTGTCATGAATAAGCACAATATAACCAAAGACACTGAAATGGAGAACAGGCTGACAGTGACCAGAGGGAGAGGGGAGGGAATTTCAGGGGAAAAGGGGAAGGGTTTATAGGAACAAGTAGAAAGGACACATGGACAAAAACTGGGGGGTGGGGGGGTGAAAACGGGAGGAAGGTGGGGAGGGCTGGAGGTGGTGGGCTGGGCTGGGAGTAAAAGACAGAAAACTGTACTTGAACAACAATTAAAATAAAAAAAAGAATTGTTGCTGATTATCTGTTTAAATATGAGGTATTCTTGCAGATTTAGAGGGGCCATGTCTTGGTTTCTACTCTCCGGAGTTATCACACTTTGTCCCTGTCTGCCACATGTGACTCTTCCATCAGGCCAAGCCTCATTTGGGGTAGGGGGGGATCTATTTCACTTACTGTGCTGATAAGCGTGATACTAGTTGTGGAATATCAAGCCGTGTCAGTGGTGTAGCCAGTCAACGTTATTACTGTTCAGAGGTGGCTGTGCTGTTGGGGATGATGGGGAATCAGGAAATGCTTGAAACAAAGAAATGTTTATATGGGGCACTCAGAGGGACACCTCCATGGGTAGAGGAAATGAGTCTGAAATAAGAAGGGGATACAGGAAATGGAAAATTAATACTGTTCTGTGAGATTTTCCAGCTGTGAGTGCCGTTCTAAGCATGATGCGAGGTAGTGTGTAGTAGTGGAGAACAACAAACAGATAACAAGCCAGTTTTGGAGTTAAATGGATCCAGCTTCTAAGCAAGGCATGTCTTACTAGGCAGTAGGGTACTGCCTTCAGTGAACAGCTTAACCTCTGTGACATTGATATTTCCGGCTAGAAAACGAGACTATTGGTACTCTTGTTTATTATATTCATACTGCCTTCAATATTGCTTTTTATAAAGAAAGAGGTCCAAATAAATATTTGGTGAATGAATGCTCACCAAAGGAACAAAAATTAAATAACACAGAAGTACCGAGTACGTATGATGATGCACTCAGTAGGTATTGATTCTGTAGCTTTCTCATTTTTTCTTTCCTGTTTAGAAAACTAAATTGGCTTTGCACTGCCCAATCTAGCCTCCGTTTAGCTTTCCAAATGCGTTTCTCATTTTTCTATAAATAGCTTACATTCCTCACTACTTTCAACAATCCCCTGCTCCATATTTTATTTCCCCCATCTCCATATGACTAAAATCTTGCCCATTCCCCCATATATAGCTCAGATATCAGCATCACAAAGAATTCCTTGATCCTGGACAGCCCGATTGGTCTTTCTTCCCTCTAAAATTCCTTCACAATGCATATACGTTTCCCTTTTGTCATGTAGCCTTGATAATTTTTTCTTGGCAATGTTTACTTGTGCACATGATATTCTTTTTCTCCATTAGGCTCTATGCTTCTTGAGGACATGGCGCATTTCAAAATCATCTTATGTGTCCCATTAGGTCACACATAGTATTCTGCAGAGATCAGACACTGAATGTTATTTGAAGAGATTTAAAGTTCTGGTAAAACTTTAGTTATTGCCATTAGACCAGAAAAACTTTAGATGTTTTGATGGCATATTAGTCATTGCTCTCCAGAGAAACACAAACAGTGTGATATTTATAGACATGCATAGACATATATGTATATATGTGGAGAGGGAGGTTTTTTTTTTTTTTTTTAAATTGGGTTTACTTACTGAAATTGTGAGGGCTAGTAAGTACAAAATCTGTAGGGAAGGCTTGCATGCTGGAAATTCAGGTTGAAATTTCACTCTTGAATCTAAAATACTCAAACCAGGCCAGCCAGCTGGAGACTCAGGCGGATTTCTCTGTCCTGCCACTTCCATGTGACGATCTTGAAGCATAGTTCATTCCTCTTTGGGAACATCAGTCCTTGAACTTTAGGCCTGCAACTGATTGCATGAGCCATCCATGCTAGGGAGAGTAATATGCTTTACTTAAAGTCAACTGATCAAAAATGTTAACTGCACCTAAAAAATACATTTACAGCAATATTTAGACCAGTGCTTGACCAAACAACTGGACACCATAGCCTAGCCATGTTAACACCTAAAATCAGCCATCACAGGCTGTGTTAGATAGGCGAAAACAATCCCCTTGGAAGACTTATACATGACCCTGACTCTTCTGAAAGAGTGGGAGCTGAGCCTGAGCAACCCCCTCCAATTCCCAAAATCACATATGAATTGAAGAGGTGGATGTCAGATGAGAGAATGCCCTGAGTCAAGCAGGAGACACCCCACAGACTCCCTGGGCCAGTGTTGACAGGTAGACCCACGACCATGCAGCAATGCATTAATGTCAGAAAGCGTCTACTGGCGATTGTCCCAACAGTGCACAGAGAACTGTGTGACCCCATGAGAGAATCTTATTTTTATGAGAAACACATATTGCTGATTATGTCTTATTTAATTTTAATTGAAAAAAGAAATTTACCTATGATTCTTCAGCCTGTTCTTAAAGTTTCACAGGAAATGTGCTGAGTTCTGTTGGAGACCACTGAAGAGCCTAGCCAAAAATGTTCATGAAGGTTCCTTCAGGTGCAGACTAAAAGGATAAATAATGTGTAAAAAGATCTCCCTTTGGAGATGCAACATTTAGTAAAGAATAGCCCAGAGCTCTGGTACAGCGTTGCTCTCACTATGTCCAAAGGACCTAGCTCCAACTTGAGAATATGGAAAGTGGGTCTTCTGTTGGAAATGGTTTTAGAAAACAGACAACAGAGTGATGGGATTCTCCACAGAACATCTGATAGAGTCAGACATGGTGAAAGGTAAGGAATGAACAAGCAATACTAAAAATAGAATGGGCAAAGGATTTAAAAATAATGGACCAGGCTAGTATTATGGGCAATTATATTGGCAAACAAGAAGGCAAATTCTCTTTTTGTTTTCTGGAACAAAAACCAAAATAGGATAATAGAGTTGAGATGGTAAGTATGGAGAATTGAACTTCAAAAACCAACATGCAGTTAAAAGGATAGAAACAATGGAACAACAACAACAACAACAAAAACAGGAATTGCAGAATATTTTCCTAATTCAAGGAAATACGTCAGTTGAGGTCTTAATACAAGTCCCATCATGTTTGCATCCTTAAGGAAGAGAAAATGGCACCGAAACACAGACATGGGGTCCGTTACACCTATGGAATGGGAAGAGGATAGTTGAGGTGTTTTCTAAAGTGAGTACACATTTCTAGTATTAGCCTGGGGCAGGAGGTGAAGGGGAATAAAATACAGATTTTAGATGGGAAGAGAGGTAAACCTCTTTTTTTAAAGTATATTTTATAGATTATGCTATTACAGTTGTCCCAATCTTTTTTCTCCCCTTTCTCCTCCTCTTCCCTGCACAACCCCCTTCACCCTCTAGCATCCCCCTGACCCATAGTTCATGGCCATGGGTTGTACATATAAGTTCCTTGGCTTTTCCATTTCCCATATTACTCTTAATCTCTCCCTGTCTATTTAGTGCCTACTTATTCTGCTTCTTATTCCTTGTACCTTTCCCCCCAGTCTCTCTGTCCCTCTCCCCACTGATTACCCTCTATATGATCTCTATTTCTGTGATTCTGTTCCTGTTCTAGAACTGAACAGTAAAATAACAACAAACTCACAACCATCAACAACTGAACCTAAACCTCTTTTAATTTCTCAAACCATGGCCTTAAGGCCTAAAGAGGCTGGTATATTTCTGGTGGCAGCTGATGAAAAGTGAAATCAAAATAAAGAACCCAGGAATGAGACAGTGATGCCTGGAATGGTTTGACTGAGTATTGAACCATGTAAAGATAAGTAACAAAATTACCTTTTACTTTTCTTTTAAGAACAATCCTTTTTTTAAAACAAAGAAAATTGGTGGTATTTATGATTCTAACTGATTAACAAACTCTCATAAAGAGAAGGAGAAAAACCAAATATTGAAACTATACCTTTTCAAAAGCAATTTTAAAAACTATTTTTAGGTTATCGACTTTGACATTTGTAAAATGTATGAAAAAAGTAATGCTACCACAGGTAAGATGTCTAATAGCACACACACAGACACAAACAAAATACAAACAAAAAAAAACCAGAAAAAAGAAAATATTTAAAAAGAGACTGTAATACTAAATGACAGAAACATAAATGAATATAAAACATGAATAATATAAATGAATATAAAATGAATATAAAATGAATAATACATATGAAGAGATAAGATTATTAGAGTAAAAGTTTGTCAGACTACATTGATAAATTAATTCCAATTATGTTTGCTAAATGAACAAGTCAAATAAACTTGAAGTTATTAAATTAAAAAGATTTTTAAGTTCAAATGATTTAACTTTTAAAAATAATTAAGCAATTTAGAAAACAAATATAAAGCCAAGGTAAGTAAAAGGAAGGAAAGTTTAAAAAAGTTTATATAATGCCCAAACAAATAATTAAAAAAAGAAAAACACAGACTTTAATAAGAAATAATACTTCTGGTTTTTTGATCCATTCATTTACTGATGGGCATCTAGTTTCCTTCCAACACTTGGCTATTGTAAATTGTGCGGCTATGAACATTGGGGTGCAAAAAACTGTGGTACATTTACACAATGGAATTCTATGCAGCAGAAAGATAGAAGGAGCTCCCACCCTTTGCAACAGCATGGATGGAACTGGAGAGCATCATGCTAAGTGAAATAAGTCAGGTGGTGAAAGCCAAGTACCATATGGTCTCACCTTTAACAGGAACCTAAACAACAAAACAAACAAACAAGCAAAATATAACCAATGACACTGAAATAGAGAACAGGCTGGCAGTGACCAGAGGGGAGAGGGGAGGGAATTTCAGGGGAAAAGGGGAAGGGTTTACAGGAACAAGTATAAAGGACACATGGGCAAAAACAAGGGTGGGGGGTGGAAATGGGAGGGAGGTGGGGAGGGCTCGGAAGTGGGCTAGGATGGGAGTAAAAGACAGAAAACTGTACTTGAACAACAATTAAAATAAAAAAAAGGAAAAAAAGAAAAGGAAGAGAAATAAGACTTCTGGATGCTCAGAGAGTCACAAAGAAGTTGGACCCAAGTATGAACACACCAAGATGCATCATAATTACATTACTGAAGATTAAAGATAAGGAGAAAATCTTAAAAGAAGCAAGAGAAAAGGAGACAAAGTTTTTCACAGCACAATACTCAGTGGTGACTTGGACTTTCTAATACAATGCTGATATGATTATAAATCACTTTAAACTTTCTAGAAAGCTGTTTGGGAATATATATCAAGGGGTTTCAACAAGTTTTTTTATTGGCTTATAGACTAATTCCACTTCTAGGAATTCCCATTAGACTACCAGCTGAAGAAGGGGCTGGAAAGAAGTATTTGAAGTCATGAAAGGCAAGGACCTATTTAGAATGGAAGGGAAGATAAAGTGCATCTCAGATAAGGTCAAGTTAAAGGAGTTCATCATCACCAAGCCCTTACTTACTACATGAAATGTTATCTAAGAAAAAGAAGATAAAAAATATGACAGTAAAAATACAGCAAGCATAGATATTAACAACCACACCTAAAACAAAAACAAAAGCAAACTAAGCAAACAACTAAAACAGGAACAGAATCACAGAAATGGAGATCATACGGAGGGTTATCAGCAGGGGAATGGGATAGGAAGAGAGGGGGAAAAGGCACAGAGAATAAGTAGCATAAATGGTAGGTACAAAATAGACAGGGGGAGGTTAAGAATAGTCTAGGGAATGAAGAAGCCAAAGAACTTACATGTATGACCCATGGACATGAACTAAAGCAGGGGATTGTGGGTGGGAGGGCAGAGGGGAATAAGGGGGCGGGGAATGGGACAGCTGTAATAGCATAATCAATAAAATATATTTAAAAAAGAAATAAATGGATAAGGATCATAAGTATGCAATTCACAAAAGAGAAAATGAAAATAGGTAATATATGTGAGATCCTGTTTCAACTTATCATAACTTGAAGAAATGCAAGTTCAAATAGTAATGATATGACATATATTTTCTTACCAGATTGACAAAGTTTTTCACAGCACAATACTCAGTGGTGACTTGGACTTTCTAATACAATGCTGATATGATTATAAATCACTTTAAATTTTCTAGAAAGCTGTTTGGGAATATATATCAAGGGGTTTCAACAAGTTTTTTTATTGGCTTATAGACTAATTCCACTTCTAGGAAACCACTATAAAGCAATGGTCTGATATGTGGATACTTATCTTTGCCAAAGTTTTCATAAACAACTTCAACAATTGGGAAATTATTAAGATATCTGTAGATAATAGCATTATATGCAGAAATTAAAATAATATTTACCAAGATATTTCAATGACATGGGAAAATAATGTAGTATGAAAAGAAGATTCAAAGTATAATGACCTGTATTTAAAAATTCTTTTCAAGATATCCATAGCACTTAAAATAAAGGGAAAATAACAATAATTAACAATAATTTTTTAAAAACATGTTTCACTTGAAGATTAGGTATTGTAAGATCCTGTCACCATTGCTACCTACATTGTCTTTAAATGATTCAATTGTCCTGTGACCTGAGACAGGAAACAAAACAAAACAAAAACCCCACATTCTCCTGGAGACCCCAGGAGTATTACCCAGGTGATAGCACGACTTGGAGCAGGCATGTTGGTGCCAGTGACAAGTACCAGGGGCCCTGCCCACGGTTCAGTAAATTTCAGAGAGAGGGTTTGGGGCTAGAGTGTGGACTGACCCCCTCCCCACAGATGCAATCTTGAAATGCAGATGAAATGCACAATAAGTCAAAGATTCTTCAACTGGCTCTTTGTTGTTCTTACACTAGAACAGAAATTCCCTTATTTATAAGTTGACTATGCATCCCAATTAGTTTTATGTAGTCTCATTTTACATCAGTTTTCTGGAAAAATTATCCATGGTGTTCCTTTGTGCTCTCAAACAGGTCCCGTTCTGATGGCAAATTGTACGTCCCTCTGTTTCCATGACCTAGCTGATTGGCCTCAGTGTGCCTCCCTAACTCAGCTCTCTTTCCACTTTGCTGCAGCCACTCCGGCCTTCTTAAGATGCTCTTATTTATTAGTCTGTCTGCATAGAGACTGTGGTTTTAGGTGGGAGGGCAGCGATATCGTTTGCTGCTGCAGAAGGTTAACAGAGAAGTTAAACCTAAAGAAATGGGCAGGAGAGGACTCTTTTTCATTATTATCTTTGATTGGCTTCAGGAAGAAAGATACAGCGCTTTGAGTTTGGAGCAGAAGGGTAAGGGCTACAATGGAAAACATAGGGTTACACGTGTTTCCAGAATAAACGTATGAAAATTAGTATAGTAGCTCTGAAGGTCTAGGTGTGTGGATATGTTAACAGGAACACATAGGAATACGATAGGGCAAGCCCAGCGTCAGCAATTCAGTTGGTAGAGATAAGTGAGAAGCAAGGGAAGAAGGAGCCAGACCTCTGATGGGACAGAAAACTGACCTAGGGGGCTGGCCCTACTAGGAGCAGTGACTGGTCAGCTGCACAGAGCACAGTGAGTATGGGATTTCAGACCTAGTTCAGGCTTTCTTGAATATGGGAAAGATCACTGGCCGTGGAAGAGCCTATGATTGCAAAACAGACTCATAAAGGCAACATACTATATTCACAGTTATTCTCATGGTGATGGTAGAACTCCATTCACAGGAAGAGACACAGGACACAGAGTATAGCTGGGAGAGGAGCCTACCAATGCCAGGAACGATCTGGGCTCAATTTGTCTTCACCCTCTGAGGGGAATAAGCTTGTCCATCAAGAGTACAACACAGGAACTGTGCTCTGAGTCATAAGTAGAGTGGAGAGAAATCATCCAGAATCCTGAGATCTAGGATTGTTAACTAGAATTCACCATTGTGGACAATAAATCTATTTTCAAGACCTGTTAGATACTGAATATGAGGCTTCTAGTACACTTAATGTGCCAGTCTGGAATGCACTTAGGCCTATAGATGGAATCGAAAAGGAGATCCTACTGGGAGCATCTGGATAAGCAAAAGAAAAAGAAACATGGCAGAGAGTGGCAACGAAGAATAAGGAAGGAAGATGGGACAGGCGCTCAAGAATAAGGGAAGTGTGTAACAGAGACTCCCTTCACCTACACTTAAAAATTCACGACTTGTAGAATCTAAGTTAGAGGAGAACTACTTTTCTGCCTATATTCCTTTGCTTTATTATTTAAATAAAAATGCTTTGCTATGAATACAAAGCAGAAAAGCCTATTCTTTTTCCCAGTATTGCCATAATAATTTTTAAGCAAAATACTAGGAGATAGGATAAAGTAAACAAGGTTTTTGAACAGATGTTTTTTGCTATTCTGCCTGGGAACAGCTGATATATATGAGGGTCTAGTCTAAGATCCAGTTCAAAAATAATATTTTAGTTGGGCCAAGTGCTCTTGTGATTTACACCTAACATTGCCCTTTATTCTGACTAAAGGCCAAATTTTAACAACAAAAAGAAAACGAATGCAATTTCCTGGTTCTGAGCAGCACTGCAGAGCTCAGAAGGAGACTAATCTAAGATCTAAGGGGGCTCTCCCATCTGTCATCAGACGTCTGTGGGTTTGTAAACTCTGGTTCTGACTCTAAAATCTAGAGTTTCCCATGAATATTGCTAATCCATTTGAGATAAGTAACTGAGCTACAAGAATGAATCATATACCTCCCCTCATGAATCCTTTGAGCATTTTCAATAATGCTGCGGAGAAGTTGAGCAAGTTAGATTTTGAAAATATTAAGCAATTTCTAGCTTCTCTCATGAGTCTTTAATTTTCTTATTCCTGAGGTTTCATATAGTCCCCTGAAATTCTAAGCGTTGTTATGCATGCACAACAGGTTATAGATTCTCTTTGGTGTTTGATCTGAGCACCTTCCATAACTGGAGGACTTGTTCTTTGAGAACTTCTGCAACCACCATTTCATTAAATTTTCACATTCAACTCAAATATGTGAAGCTATTTATCAGATGTACTTTGCTGTGGGAAAACCTGAATTCTTCATTTGGTGTCATTCCATTCAGGAAGCAAACATTAATTTTAATCACTTGTATAAAAAATCAGAAAATAAACCTTTCACAAAAAAACTTAAAAATAAATGTAAATTATTAGCTGAATGTCACTGTATGGATTAGCTATAGTAAAGCTCACTTCGGTATGTGGATTAATTAAAAATATTGAATTACATCTCTGCTTTACCTTCAAATGAATAAAATATATAATTCTCCCTTTAGGGAAAAATGATGTTGATCTTAAACTCTTTAGTAAGTCACATATATTGGAGGAAAATAGTTAGATGTTGCTTAATTGGCTTTGGAATAGGAAGCAGCACACTCTTCTTCTGAGTGCTTTCAGAATATAGTGTCGGAAGACAGTATAAAGAAGGAAGTCCATTGAAAGAGAAAAAGAGAAGAAAAAGAATCAAGGAAAGAGGTTGAAAGATGCAGTTACAGAACAAATTTTAACGCTCAAATAATGCAGTAATGGTATCATGTGTGGGTCTACATTAGTAAAGTATAAGTCTTAAAAAATTATAGTGTTGATCTTTTCTCCAATATTTCATTAGGGTTTATATTTGCTTACCTTTAAGAATTGCATGCGGTATTCAGGTGTGGAAATAATTTTGAAAGTAAGAAGACATTTATTGGTCCACCGTTTATTTTCCCCATTGTCATTTATTTCTATAGCCTTCGTATTGCATTCTTTAAAAAGTCAATTAGATTTTCTGATGCAATCCACAGAAAACACTCAGGAATTGATTAATTTGATATATCTAAATAACTGTGATAAGCTGGAATATTTCCATCTATTAGTGAATTTTTTAAGTAATTTTGGTGGCCTGGGCAAACAGAAGAATTTTCTTCTCAGGCCTGTGAAATGTTTCAAAGCTGGCAATTTTCTATTCTATTAGAGAAGTCCCTTTAACATTTCATATAATAAGGGCTCGGTGATGATGAACTCCTTTAACTTGACCTTATCTGAGAAGCACTTTATCTGTCCTTCCTCTCTAAATGATAACTTTGCTGGACAGAGTAAGTAATTCTTTCTTGTCTAAACTTTTTTTTTAATGGAGGCAACCAATACCTGTGGTCCTGCTAATGGCTGTATCTGTGGGCACCCCCAGAAAGCCCAGGTGGGAAATGCAGCTTCCCAAGAGCAGGATTTAGGGGTCTGAAGATGTTTGGTATATGTTAGCAAGCAAGGTTTTCTTTCATATTTATCTAAAACCTCGCAAAACAGTCTCTCTTTTTGGCCTCAGAAAAGACTTAGCCATCTAAGAATGTTTTCCAGTTACACCCACCCCAGGAGAGTATAATCAGAAAAAGCACTGAACTTGGAGCTCAAAGAACTTGGCTGGAATCCCAGCTTCAATTTTATCATCTCACTTAATCTTTGACAAGTTAATTTACCTTTGGAAATATTGATGGACTTGAGTGTAAATTTAGGATAACAATACTTACCTTAAATAGCAATTTCAGGATGTTTGGTATATATTAAATATTTAGTATATTTAATACACATAATGCTTAAACATAAAATATATTTATATATATAATGCTTAATATACTTAAGTATTTAATATATACCAGGATGCTATTTAATATATGATACCAAACAAGCATAATAGAAATATCCAATAAGATTAATAAAGGCAATCTTATTTTCTGTGTAGTATGAGTCTTTACTCTGAGTCATCTGGAATATTAAATCTTATATCCCAAATTATTTTTATTCCCAAATTAACATCATTTATGTTTAGTCTGGAGAATTAACAATAGTGGACATTTGTCTGGACTTATCTAAATCCATGGGTTTTGGATAGATGGCTAATCATCTGTATTGTTTTAAACCTTTCCATTACCTTTTCCAGAATTCTAGAAGCTTTTAAGTACTTTTTGTTTCTTACATCTATGTTGGTGATAGAAAAAACATAACACGATTATTAATAACATAATTATATGATATTGCAACATGAGACTCATATGACACATTGCTGACACTAGATAATGTTATGTCAACTTTATTTACTGAGACTGAAAAGAAGTAACACCCACTTTCAAAGAATACCTTAGATCAAGGCCTGCATAAGGAGCAAACAGGAAAACGTTACTGACTTAATGTCTATCCAAATATTTGCATTTTCTTCTTCATATATTTGTCCTTTTACATTTTTTGTCTTAAAATATCAGTATCACTACTCTATACTAAAAGAAAAAAATAATTGTAAGTAATTGTTCAACTTTATTATTTTCTACCCTACTCCCTTTGTTAATTTATGATTTTCTCTAATTTTTCAATAACAAATACATAGAATTTCTATAGTACACCAACTTATACAGCATACACTTCTTTGATATCTTCTTTATTTCCACTTATGTTCATTCCCTGGGGCTACCTTAAATATGAGTCTTCATTGGCTAACTCATTTTCCAAAGGTGACTTGACCACTTGCTATTACCATTTATGCTCGGCAATGTTAGAGACAACACAATTAAGAATATGTGATTTCATCAATGTGTTTACAGTCTGAAAGGGAAAATAAGACATATCACCCAAATAACCATCTGTATTTTTAAGGATTCTTGAAAGAAAGAGAATCAATAGTATATATATATTTATACACCCACACACATATTTAGATAGAGAGAGGTATTAAGATTGATTTATTATAAGGAATTGATTCACATAATTATGGAGGCTGGTACTTCCAGAGACCTAGGTGACAGTATGGTATAGTTCTAGTCTGAATGCCCTCGGGCTGAAAACCTGGAAATAGCCAGTGTTTCCATTGGAGTCCAAAGGCAGAAGAAACCGTGATATCACAACTCAATGCAGTCAGGCTAAGCAGTTTCCTGAACTAGAAGGAAGGATAGACTTTTTGTTCTCTTTGGGTCTTCTACTGATCGGACAATGCTTACCTACATTCGGAAGGGAAGACAATATGCTTTTCTCAATCTACCAATTCAAATACTAATCTCACCCAGAAAGGCCTTGATTGATCAACACACCCAAAATAGTGTTTGACCAAACTTCTGGGTGCCACATGGCCTAATCAAGCCAACATAAATTTAACCATCACACTGCAACACAGGGGAGAATGAGGTAGGAGCTAAGCAGTGTGATACATTCATCAGTTCTGCGTAAATGATGCTAAAATCAACATTAGCAGCCCTGACCTCTGATCTATATTTCAATCTTATGTTCCTCACTTCCTATAAAACATCTCCATGTT
Source organism: Anoura caudifer (assembly GCA_004027475.1). Taxonomy (NCBI): domain Eukaryota; kingdom Metazoa; phylum Chordata; class Mammalia; order Chiroptera; family Phyllostomidae; genus Anoura; species Anoura caudifer. The sequence continues at coordinate 362,350 of PVKU01000381.1, read as the reverse complement.
GATATTCTTTGTTAACGGTAAATTCCTCATGTTTAAATAAAAATGAAGATCTTGGAATCCCTTTCCAAGCCATGTTGACGTCTTTGTAAGTGGCACTATTAATCTTTTCCTGGCTTTATAAACTCTTCTGACATTTTTAATATTAATAAACGCATTAAAAACAACTACCAAATTTTATTGTTTTACTTGTGAACATCTCTTGTATGTACTTTTTCTTACTTTTCATGCTAGAGTCAGTTTTCTAATTCCATATCTGGATTTCTGGAACAACATCCAGATTTAATACTGTGTCACTAGTTCCTCTAACTACCAAACCATTTGCATTTCAGACTAGACTTCTTAAAACACAAATTCTCTCCGGTTGTCTTTTAGCCCCAGGAAATACACAGGGGCTGATAATGGCCTAACCTGGAATGTCTAATCTCTTCATTATAGGGAACTGTTCTGTGTGGCATGGGAATGTAGCCCAAATCCCACTCAGAAAAGCCAGTGGGGAGCGAGGTCCAGCACACAGGAGCCAGGCCCATGGATAGGTTCTCCTGTGGGGAATCAGGCCTGTATTGTATCAGGCTGCTATGAGACTTGCTTTTGCTAAAAACTCCCTCACCCTGAATTGAGGCAGCAAGTACTTACTGCAACTTCCTAAAATCCATGCTAAACCTCCCCAGTATGGAGTGTAACTGGTTTGACCACTTTTCCCTGTGCATTTGCAAATATCCTTCTTCTGTGATGTGATTAGCGGCATCCTCTCCTTTGTTGTCTGTCAAAGGTAACCACCTAAAGCAAACCTGCGCATAGTAAATGAGGACCCTCCTCAATGTAATGTGCCCCCAAAAGCAATGAAACCTTGTCAAGGCAAGGGTCGGCACACTCTCCTCTTGAGACAGTGGCCAAGCCGCCCCTTTTCCTCCACAGGACTTCTGTAGTCCGCGTGAATTTGTGCATCGAAGCTGTAACACATGGACCCTGCTGGCTACGGTCCGCATCGCTTCATTAAATTTTTTGAGTTTCTCAAAAGTCAGGTCTTTATCCACTTCTCTCTTCACCTTGCTAATGTAAGCTTTGATATAATCTTCACAATTTGTCTCTTCTCTTTTTACCCATACTGTGTGACTTTCACATCATCGTTTGTGCCACTTTCTGTCTGTGACCCTCCTCCTTAATCACAATCCAAATTGCAATTAAACATGTTTATTTACACCTTTAATTAAGGCCAACCCTTTTCTCCTCAATGAAAACTTTAACAACTTAGATTTTCAGTCATATTGAATTTTCATTGCATTTATAACCCGTGTCACTTAGCAGTTGACCATGTATCTATGTATTATTGTTTTATTATTTCATGTTTTTTCCTAGCTTTGCTCCTCTTAAATATGTCTATATATTATATTTAATAATGCACATAAAGAGTCTATGTGTTATACTTAATAATACACATAAAAGCCTTGATTAACTGGTAAATATGCTCATTCCACTTATTCAATGTAAAATATCACAGACTTTCCAAAGGAAAATTTTAGACTTTTGCACTGTGGTGCTATTGTCATTCTAAGTCTTTTAGTATTCTGCTCCCAAAATATAATACCTTAGCGGGAAATGACCTACAGTATCTGTGTATACAGCTCCTACATCAGGGAAGGTATGAGGTAATTTCCCAGCAGAAGGAGATCAAGACCAAATGTCCACATCAGCATTTTACTCAGCAAATGAGAGAGAGAAGGAAGGTGGAAAGAACAATTGGACCCTTTTATCCACCCTGTTCTCCCTCCAGGAGGTCTAGGTGGACTAGGGTTGTACCGGATATACATATTTCTAACCAGTGGAACACATCTCAAGTGCTTATCCTATATTTTATATCCTAGAAATTTCCTAAATGCAGTTTATAAGTTAAATCAAAAGTATAAGCAATGCAGAAAAGGAGGATCATGAAATCCTGCTATTGATTAGACCTGGGAGACTAGGCTGAGGATTTGCCATGTCAATTAAAGGAGAAAATTAGCAAGTGAGATCTGGGGGTTGCTGAGGCCATCCCTGCCCTGATAGGGCTCTGAAAGCCCTGTGTGAGCCTTTGCACCCCAGCAAAGACCTGTCTGCTAAAATATCTAAACAGAACTCAAACATAACCTTCCTTTCTGTTAAAATTGTATGTGCTATGGTTTCTTATATTTTTTTAGATTATTCACGTTTTGTTTAAATAAATTAATATGTTGGTTATCTGTATTATTAACTCTCTAGCTACATAATTCAATTAACTAAATTTTAGCATGAGACACCCTTTAAAATTTATAAATATGAGGTGCTCTGATTCAGTACATAGATTGTTTAGTGAGCATATTTTCCTTTTCCCATCCACAAATGAAGCAATAATACAAATTAGTTTAATTGTATTAGTAGATGGTACATCTGCAAATACATATTCTATAATGCAGTTATTTGGTGTTTATGTGTGAGTTCGTTAGGATACATGGGTACTCTAATAGTCAGAAAGATGAACTAGGCTTAGCATTCAGCAGAATTTAACAATGTGTGGTAAATAAGTAGTATGACTTATTCTCAGTATCCAGAACTCTTAAATTCCTTCTTGAAAGGGCATTGCAACATTTCCTGCATCTTTTGTATTCATTTAAAATACTATTAGTGCCCTAGCTGGCGTGGCTCAGTGGATTGAATGCCAGTCTGCAAACTGAAAGGTCGCCAGTTCAATTCCCAGTCAGGGCACATGCCCAGGTTGTAGCAGACCAGGTCTGCAGTGGGGGCGTGTGTGAGAGACCGCCATTTATCTCTCACACATCGATGTTTTTCTCCTTCTCTTTCTCCCTCTCTCTCTAAAAAAGTAAATAAATGGAATGGAATGGAGTGGAGTGGAATGAAATGAAATGAAATGAAATGAAATGAAATGAAATGAAATGAAATAAAGTAAAATAAAATAAAATAAATACATTTAGCTTCTGTTCTCTACACCAGGCCTGAGCTTTTCTCATAGACTCCTAAAAGTCACTTAGGTTAACCTTAACCTAAATGGATCACAAAATGAAATATAGTGTGCAGATGATGTTTTATTGAGTCATACATTTAAAAACTATACCCCAATAAATTCAATGAAAAATAATTGCATGGTCTTTGACATCTGCATCATGTATGAATTTTTTCCGTGGTTGTCTGAAGTCTGGAACCTTTGCATATAGCACTAAAATTAAGAAGGCAACAGTCAGATCTTCTATAATGCAGTGTTTGGGGGCTTCTAAATTCATTTTAATTGGCTTTGTTCCAATCTGCGTGAAAAGAAATACCCATCAACTTTTCAGTCTCAACTGAATATTTTATAGTTATCATGTGGGACATCTGCATGGCAAAATAAGTGATATTTGTTACATATCTATTCATAAAAGAAATCTTTCTAACCTCACTAACTCCAATTTTCAAGGAAAATTGCTTGAAAATGTTATAATTTTTCTACCATTGCTCATCATAAGTTCTTAGACTCCAGAAGCATGGTGAACGTTTCCAGTGCCTTTGCCCCACTTCCTGTAGATCTGAGATTCTGTTGGGTATTGCTCTTCTTTGCCTTGGAGAACTTCCTTAGTGTGCTTATAGTGCAGGTCTACCAGTGTTGGATTTTGTCAGGTTTCTTTGATCTGAAAAAAATTTTTTTTATTTCCTCTTTATAGTTGAAGGATGATTTTTTAGATATAGAATTTTGTGTTATTTCTTCCCCCAGCACTTTAAAGATGTCATTCCTTTGTCTTTGTTCTGTTAATATTGTCATCTTCCCCCTTAAGTAATATTACCTTTTATCTCTCTCTGGATGCTTTTAGGATTTTGCTCCTTATCTTTGTTTTTATCAGCTTATGATATGACTTTATATAGTTTTCTTTGTGTTTATCTTTCTTGGGGTTCCTTGAGGTTGAAATTCTTTGAGTTTGCACTCTGACCACTTTGGTCCACTCTTCTGGATGTTGTTATTTTATTTTTTTCCAGAATTAGCCACAAAACATTCTAGCTTTCTAACTACACAAGTAATAATAAATAACAATAACAATGAAGAGGACAAAATAATTTTAAGGGATTAAATAGGTGAGAATAATATTTCTTAGTCTGGACATGATGCTATTTACAGTACTGAGTTAGTTTCATTTTTCCAGCAACACTTTTGTTTCATATATTTTGAGGATTTTATCGCGTGAACTGTTGCCACAAAATGGAATATTGGACTTTTTACATGTAACAATTCCTATTGATGACAAGACACAAAATGTGAGTCTGGGAATGGGAGGTTGTGGAATGTGAAATAAAGGGGAATGTGCTAATATTAGAGCAAAGGTATGGATTTAGCAAGAATTTTTTATGAAGATACTAGGATAAATTTTCTATGAAGATGATAGACTCTCCTAGAATAAGGACAGAAATTTGAGTGGAAAAATGATAATAGATCAAATATCAATTTCTCAATGATGGTAAGTTAACAGGAGGCCAGAATCAGTGCTGAAAATACAAGCCACATAGTTCCTGGTTTTTAAACCAACCTTATCACTTTTCCATAATTTATTTATTAATTGATTTATCCAAAGTAATTAGTAGAAATATTATAAGATTGACCAACTTTTTTGTTTTTGCTTCCTTCTATGTACCTGTTTTTTCATCCTATACTGATTTTCTCTGAAGTCTTCTACACTCAGAAAAGTTGCCCTTTCAACATGATTTTATTTTATATAGCATGGTTCTGCTGAAAATGTATGGGTAACTTTCATATCCAATTTTAACTCAATAATCTGCTTAGTAGCTTTCTGCATAATGACACTATGGCAATCCTTTCCTTTCATCTGGTAATACCCTGTTTCATGCTCTAGTCTAGAACAAAGATGATCAATTTATTGCCCAGTATTTATCATTTGTTTTCCATCCCTCTGGGCCATAAACATGCATCTTCAGAAGGAATGTTCCCTTAACCTATCACTGAATCTTCCCCAACTCCTTAATCTGAACTATAAGTAAATTAACATCTTTCCCCAAATGTTGCTTGACTAAACCGAGACATTCTATGACATCAAACAAAATCTGGTCAACCAAATTACTCTAGTCTCCTACCAGCACCTTGATCTCCTATTTGCTCAGGTCACATTTTTCTTTTTTCTTTTTTCATCTGTAGCTGCTGCTTCTTTGAAGGGCATGGCTTGAAGTTGTTTTGTAAGCTTTCTTCTATGCCTTTTACAGTGTCTGATCACCTTGTCATTCACATCCCACCCATACATAAAAAATAAAGCAAATCTTCAAAGGCACTGTATAATTAATTCTTTCCAAGTTATTAACATTTATTGAGTGTGAATTACATATAGTGTTTTATATCATGGAGAAAAGTTTAAATTGAATTGGATAGAGATGTTTGTTTGTCTATTTTCCCAAGGAAAATTAGATGGGGTAATTTCTAAGATAAGTTTTAGATCTCACATATAACTGTTGAGGGAAAATGCAAAGTAGGTTTCCTTTTTTTTTTTTTTTGTTTATGAAAGTACAATAATTTTCCAGTGTTAATTTCATGCAAATAAGCTCAATTGCATTAGCTAACCAGCTATTGTCTCCTAAAACTTATTATTGTCTGGACTAATTTTTTCTCTTAACTTCTTTTGTCTGAACTCCTTTTTTTTCCTAATAACTTATTGGATTTGAACATCCTTTATCAACCCCACTCAAAATAATTCTCTTTAAAATAAAAGAATATAAAAAATTATGTACCCTGGCCAGATGGCTCAGTTGGTTGGAATGTCATTCAATATACCAAAAAGGTTGTGGGTTCAATCCCTGATTAGGGTGCATGTGGGAGGCAGCTGATCTGTTACTCTCTCACATCAATACCATTGTCTCTGTCTTCCTCTTTCTCCACCTTCCTCTCTTTCTCTAAAATCAATAAACACACCCTCAGGTGAGGATTTTTTTTAAAAAAATATACTTGACAAGTAGTTCCAAGGATGTATTACCAGCCCATTTGTTGCACATCTCTCAAAAGAAGCCAACATCTACTGGTCTTACTTCTGTTCTTCACTTGAACTCACTGCAACCTGGTTTTTGTCCACTGATTAACTGACACTATTTCCAGAAGTTTATTTAAAAGTTATCATTTCTAAGTGCAGCTGTCCCTTTTCAACCTCACCCAACTTGATCAAAACCAAATTCTCAAATCCTGGTTCCAACTGGCCACTCCTCATGCATTTTATCTAAGAAGTATTATCTTCTCACTCAGCTGTTCCTTAAAATCTTCCCTTGTTTTTATTTTATTTTTCAGATACCTTTTTGTTAAATCAACTCTACCTTCAACCAAGTTTTTTTTGGAGTTTGTCCCACTGAATAGCACAGTGTTACTCTTTTGGTTCAATCATTCATAATCTGACACCAGGACTATTATAATAATTCTTTAAAATGCCTTCTTGCTTGGCTCTCTCTCTCAACCCATTACTCATATTGTCCCATGTGTTATCTTCTTTAACACATTTGTCATCATGCCATTTACTCACTCAGAACTTTTCATGGCTCCTCACTTACTAGAGACTAAGTTCAAGTATCTTAGCATTATAGTAAGGTCCCCCTCTAGTTTAGATCTGATATAATCTTCCATCCTCAATCCCCCATTCTCTCTTCCTCTATTAGAGTATTACATCATAAACGGCTCATTTACCTGTCTATGCCCAGAACACTTCAGCTCCTTTAAAGCCTCTAACTTATTTCTGCTATTGATCCATAGCTCCTACCTATTGAAATTCTTTTTTTCTCGAAAGATCAGATAAAACACTTCTTTCCTATTAGGTTGTCCCAATTAAATTACTCAGAAATTGATACTCATGTAGTATATCACCCATAGTGTTATAATTTTACTGTTTTAAAAACTGACATCTGCTTGATCTATGACTATGATATTTGTGCATCATTTTCTTTCCAAAAAATTAGGAGTGTCTTGACTGTTTTAGACAAGCTGACTCCTCTCACTCCCACCCAGGTCTAGCAGATGCAGACACAAACAGTCAGCAGTGTGGTGGCTATAGACAGGTAGGTCAAGACCAGTTACACATAATGTCTTACAGTGACCTGTACCTGACCCACCCAAGTGGACCCGAAATTAACACAATCAGTGATGGGCTTCAGACCTTACCACTGCTTGACCCAACTAGCCACATAAGTGGCACACCCAAAAGAGTTTCCGGAAGGAAGCAGACCCTGCTTGGAACAACTACACCTCAAGGAGCAGTGCCTGATTGAGGATTACTCATAGAACCAGCCTGAAAAGTTAACTCCATCCAAAAAGGGCCAAAAGCATTCAAGACTCAACTACAATAATGGGGGCATATAACCCCCAGGGAACATTCCTGGAGCACAGAGCTCAGGTCATCTGGAAGACTGTAGCACTGAGCCCAACCTGAAACCATCATAAGTTTGGGAGTCATAGCAGATCTACCTAACACACAGCAAAGGAAAATGCCCCAAATGAAAGAATAAGAGAAATCCCCAGAAAAAGAACTAAATGAAATGGAGGAAATGGAATCCACCAAAATACTATATGTTGAGTTTAAAACAATTGTTATAAGAATGCCCAAGGACCTTAGGGGAAGAATGGATGATCTCAGTTAGAACTTAAACAAAGAAATAGTAAGCATTAACAAGGACATAGAAACTACAGAAAAGAACCAGTCAGAAATGAAGAATACACTAGAAGGAATCAACAATATGTTAGATGAAGCAGAGGATCAAATCATTGATTTAGAGGACAAGATGACAGTAAGCTCCCAAGCAGAGCATCAAAAAGAAAATTAAATTAAAAGAAATGAGGAAAGTCTAAGAAACTTCTGGGATATCACCAAACATAACAAAATCTACATCATAGGGTTCAAGATGGAAAGGGGAGTGAGCAAGGGATAGAGAACCAGGTTGAAGAAATGCTGGTAGAAAACTTCCCTAACCTGATAGAGGAAAAAAATTACACAAGTTCAGGAAACACAGGGCATCCCAACAAAGGTGAACCCAAAGAGACCCACATGAAGACATGTCATAATTAAAATGGCAACAGTTAAAGATAGAGAGAATCTTAAAGGCAGAGAGAGGGCGGGGGGAGAGAGAAAAAGTGCCACAAGGGAGTTCTCATAAGGTTGTCATTGTTTTCTCAACAAAAACACTTCAGGCCAGAAGGGACTGGCAGGAAGTATTTAAAGTGAAGTAAAGCAAGGACCTGCAACCAAGATATTCTATCCAGCAAGGCTACCATTTAAAACTGAAGGTGAAATGAAGCGCTTCCCATACAAAAAAAGAATGGCTAAAGGAGTTTATTACCACAAAACCAGTATTGCAAGAAATGTTAAAGGGATTGTTTTAAGAAAAAGAAGAAATAGAGATAGAGAGAGAGAGGAATGCCTGTACAAGTTAAAAATGACAATGACTAAGTACCAATCAATAATAATCTCAACTATAAATAAATTAAGTACTCCAATAAAAAGACATAGGGTAGCTGAATGGATAAGAAAACATGGCTCATATGTATGTTGTGTACAAGAGAACTTCCTACCTCAGAACAAAAGATACAAACAGGCTAAAATGAAGGGATGGAAAAAATATTCTATGCAAATGAAAAAAAAGATAGAGTACAAATACTTATATCTGACAAAATAGACTTCAAAAATAGCCCATAACAAGCACCATAGAGGGACTACATAATGATAAAGGAGTTGATCCAACAAGAGGCTATAACCTTTGTAAACATATATATACCCAATATAGGAACACCTAAATGTATAAAGGAAATCTTAGTGGACTTTAAGGGACAGATGGACAGCAGTACAATCATAGTAAGTGAATTCAACACCCACTGTCATTACTGGATAGATCTTCCAGACAAAAAATCAACAAGGCAACAGAAACCTTAAATGGCACATTAGATTAGATGGATTTAACAGAACATTTTTATCCCCAAACAGCAGAATATACATTGGACACAACCATAAAAAAGAAAGGAAATCTTACTTTTAGAGACGACATGGATGGACCTGGAGATTATTATGCTAAGTGAAATAAGCCAGTCGGAGGAAGACAAATACCACATGATCTCAGTTATATGTGGAATCTAATGAACAAAATAAGCTGATGAATAAAATAGAAGCAGAGATACGAGCACATGGAACAGACTGACAGACACCAGAGGGGAGGCGGCAGGGTGGACTGGATTAGGTGAAGGTGAAGGGATTAGCCAAGAAACATGTATGCATAACCCATAGACACAGACAACGGTGGTGACAGCCAGAGAAAAGGGGAGCAGGGACTGGGTGGAGGGGGACAAAGTCGGGAAAAGTGGGGATATCTGTAATAGTATCAACAATAAAAATAAGGTTAAAAAAGTAGGAGTGGCTTCAAGGAAAAGACTGGGTTTATCCTTGGTGTATCTCCAGTGGTCAGCACTTATTTCTAATTCATAGAAAGATCTCAGTACATGTTTGCTAAAGGCATCCAATTGGCATTTAAATGATACCTTTCAACGGTATCATATTTTCAATATTTATTGCATATTTTTTCTAGCGATATATTAAACAATAGCTTATCTATTGAAAATACAGCCACACCATCGACTTCACCTGAAAGGACTTGTGAGGCGAAGAGACTATTCACACTCTACTGAATTTTACTGTAGATAAAGCAATGGCAAGCTTATGGCGCAGTTTTTGAATACATTCTGTGAGTTATGAGACTGTGCATAAACACGTACCTTCAGAAAACTGCAAAATACAGAACGGAAAAATTTTACAGCTTGAAAACTGTTAGTGAAACTTTCGAGTTAGTGGTATTTAGGAATGATTTGAGAAAACTGGTCTCCACATTGCAAAGAGGGCATGATTATCATACACCATCTAAATACACCAAAGCGGGGAAGCCATTCCTTTCCCTTTTTGTAATTTTGCTATTTCCTTACTTTAAAAATGGATGTGTACTTTCCCTCCAACAGTATTATGGACAGAACAGCATACTCAAGCAAAAAGAAATCAACTGTCCTTTACAGTTACCATTGCTGACAAATCTCCTCTGGCTACATTTCCAGATGTTTATGAGCATCAGCAGAACCCCATTTGGCTAAAATCTTGTTAGGGATTACATGTGTCGTGAGACCCAACCTCAGCCAGAAGAACTGATCTGGGACACTTCCAGGATTATCTTGTCTTTTCAATACTGAGGAATGAGAGGCTGGGTGACCCAAGGTGCTGGAACTCCTCACTACCCTAGAGCTCACAGTCCCAGAGTTTTTGGCTCAGAACCTCTGCCAGAGTGAGGTTGTGGTTCTTTGAGAGATGGGGTCATTGTTATTATTCTCCCAGCCTCCAAGGCAAAATACATCGTGTGACCAGCCATGTAGGCAGTGCCAAAAACCACCTGGAAAGGACCCACAGTTGTCACAGGGCCATGTTGAAATGTGAATCATTGAAACTGCTGACCACTAAAAAACCATGACAATTTTCTTTTTTACCCTTAGCCAGATGATGGTTAAATAAAAGGACCAAAGAGAAGGCAGTTAGAGGAAGAATTCAACTTGCTAAAAGTGACATTTATTTTCTTCTGACTTACTATGGACCACATGATGTTATTCTAACTGACCTTTTTAGAAATATTTAAGAGTAATATAACAAGCAGTTGGTGGAGAATTGGCAATTTTCTTAAGCTGGTTCATGCGTCACTCTCCTTTTGTCTGTCCAGCTGCCAGGATAAATTATGATCTGTTGAAGTGAATCTTGCTTGGCGCCCTCTGAAGTTGGCCGGAACATTTGGACAGTCACAAGTATCTCTTTCTGAGCAAGTGCATCATTCAATGGACTCTTGCAGCTCAGATGATGCACAGATATTCTGTAAGCACAGAGGCAACCACTATCGGTGGGAAAATGGAACAAGAAGAACGACCAAAGGACATTGGAGTCTGTCCAGTTCTAAATGTTACTCAGTGTACTAAGACAGGGTGACACCAAGACCTCACTGATGTGCCCAGCCCTCTGGGCTTTCCCAGACAGTCCAACTGAGTCACTTCGATGCCATGTGCCCTACACACTTTTGCTTATTTCCTCCCTATCAGTTCTCTCCTCCTCCTTTTCTGATGTGAACCTTCTGCAGGATTTGGCACATGGTCCTCTGGCAGCTGGTCTGAACACGTCATGCAGAGGCTGAGACTGACCCTTAAGAACAGTTGTGGGAGACTGTCCCTGAGTTACAGTGGTTCCTTTGACCCTCTTTTTCTCTCATCCACTTAAATTCACACTCATTAAATTGAGATTTGGGTCTACAACTGTCTTTTATTATTTTCTCAATTATGTACCGCTTAAAGAATATTGGAATATTGCAAGAACATGCACCTTTTTTCCTTTTATCAAGAATCTGGACATTCTCCTTTCTTCGCTCCCTTGCCCTCCTGTTTCCCCACTCCCATGATTTGCTCCCTCTTCTCACTGTTCTTGAGCTCCAGTAGGAATGCCTTACATATGCTGTGAAGTGTGCGTGTGTGTATGTATAATGTGTTTCCCACAGGTTGCTTCTTTTCATTCGCACAAGAAAACTGTGAGGTAGATTATCAGCCGTCGTCTAAAGAGAAAAATGTTGAGGTTTGAGGAAGCCTAGGTAATTTGCAGATAACCCTAGAGCTGGGCAGTGGTGGAGGGGGATGTGTGCTGGAAGGCAGTCGTGTTTCCAGAGTACGTGCTGTTCTGCTTGATTGCCTACATTTTCCCTCCAGAATACTTTGAAAACGTGCAAAGGAGAGGATGCTGGACCTGTATAAGCTTCAAAGAAGAAGACTTATTGTGTGTCTGGTGGCTTAATTCCTATAATTTTATGGAAAAGAAAAAAAAATAAAATTGTCTTTATTACACGGTTTTTCAGTTTTTTTTTTTTACGTTTCAGATCCCTGCTCTAGTGTTCCCTGAAAAGTGAGCTTAAGGATGTGGCCCGCAGCCAAGAACACAGACGTGGAGGAGATAAGGGATTACTCAGCTGACGTTACACTGCAGTGGGAACGTGTACTCAGCAAAAGCTATTTAATAAACAACTAACATTTGCAAGAGAAGTGGGTTACGATACGCTTTTCCCACCACAATGTTGGGAAATTGTTCCTTTCGCTGTGCTCAGAGTTAGTCAGAGAGAGAGAGAGGGGGCCTGTAGTCTTTTGTGCAAGTTTCACTGTGCATGTTAAACAGCAGTCACTTAAAAAAGGTCCTTTTCTTTAGCTTTTTAAAGAGTTTATGTTATTCACAATTTAAACCTTTTTACATAATATTCTTTCACTTGTGGCATGAAATGTACTTTACATTAAACTATGTTCTTTTTTTACTTTTATACATCTAACTCATCAGCTAAAAGGTATTCATTGAGTTCATATTATCTACAAGTTACTTTTCTAAGGGCTGTGAGGCCGCAGATGATGTGGTCCTTGTTCACAAAGGATGTATGATTGTGGGGTAGTTAGAAAACTAATCTACATAGGACAGAGAAAGAATAATAAATCAATTAATCAACTACAGAATAAAATGGTATCAGTTACAGATGAAGTAAATGTTTGCCTTCATCTCATCCCCAAAGGCATTTGAGACCATTTGTGGGGTCTAGGGGGTTGCAGAGATTTGTGTAGGTGTGACTTTATGACATTGGGGACAGATCCTGAGCAAAGCCATAGGGGCTGGAGTGGATAAGAACATTGCCTTGTGTGAGGACAAGCCTAGTGTTAATGAGAAATAGGGATGGACAGTACGATAAAGAAGAATTTATATTCAGTAAATAAGAGTCTTTTGGAACTTTGAATAAAGCAGTAATAAGATGTAAGGGTGTTTATGAAATTCTGAGATGAATGGATTGGCTATGTAGCCATTAAGTAAAACTGCAGTCAAATAGTTGGTTAAACGTTCATTTGAGCATCCTATATCCAGAATGCCTAAGAAGGGGTGATCAAAACTCAAATGGAAGGAGATAAATGACTAGTCCTCTATTCAAGGGGAAATTGGTAGGTTTTGGCTACATTAGATACTACACATAAATAGGAGATCAATAGTAACACCAGTAAAGAGAGAAGGTAAAAGACAATAATTTATGAACCATGCGATAATTAGTCTATTCTGGCATAGTTGAGTTTAAAGTCATCTAACAGAAGTTAGTGCGAGTGTGAGGTTGGGATTTGAGTGAGGGGGTCTGTCTGAAGATAATAAAGACCTGTGGAAAGCTTTCTTAAGGCAGTAGTGTGGAAAGGTAAGGGATCCCCGGCCTGGGACTGAAGGCATACCCAAATTTATAAGGTAAAAGAAGAAGGGGGAAGTGGGTGAAAGTGTTAGGAAACAACGCTACTCAAAAACCATTCTTAAATAAGCAGACTTATAATAATTTTGTGTCAGGGAATGGCAAATAGGTATAGAAAAAAACGGTGAAAAGCCTGGAAGGGGAAGACATGAGTTGCCTCATTTCCAAAATTATCCCTTTCAGAAGAGTAGGAAATTAAGGGCACAAATTTGAAGATTTAACATTTAAGAGAAAGGTAGCTCTTAGTCTAAGAGGAGAAGAGGGGGAAACTAAATTAGAGAATGGGCATACACACTTAAAAAAAAAAAACAGTGTATTTATAGAGAAATAAGGGTAAATTCATTTCCATTTATTCATTTATTCACACCAAGTTTATTGTTCTATTAAGTAGTATGACATCTCAGTGGGAGATTAGAGATGATCAAGAGACAGTCTCCTCCTTATCTTACTGTCTAGTGAAGAAGTATGAAATTAACTAGCAACTCTAACTACATAAGTACCTACAAACTTCTTCTAAGTCAGTGGTTGTTATAGTATCATATGACCTGAAAATAATATATTAGAAAAGAACATTCTTGAGCCTAATTCAGTCCTACTAAATGAGAAAACTGGACCAGCAACCTGTGTTTTAAAAGCCTTTCACATGCTTCTGATCATGCTCAAGTTTGAGAATCTCTGCTCCAAGGAAATTGAGATAAGAATTACAAAGGTATTAGAACCCCCAGTCACTATATGCCTCTGGGGGTAGGATGGGGTTTGGGAGGCCCTTGGGGCAGGCTCTCTATGCCTTTCAAGGGGTACATAGCAACATTCATTAGGATATCAGTGTGCTGGTGAGGAAAGAAGATAAAAAAGTCTCTTTTAGATATCATAAATGCATTTTACCATTGGCCTTTTGAACACGAATGTTTGGCATTTATTGCCAGTTTACTAAGGATTCTAAGTTTGGTCATTTTCCACAAGAAAAACAGAAGGGGGGTCACAGCACAGTAGAGAATAGGGAGAGTAATTGGTAAGTAGAGTCTTCAAATTTCTTCAAAACATACATTATATTCAGTACCCTATGTGCTTGGAATACCAGCCTTATACAAGGACACCTTAGAATTACTCAAAATACTTGATTTTTAACATATTAGATTGCATAGTTTATTATATTATGTTTACTTCTTTTTACATGACCCTTAAATGCACATAAACTAGTGTGAAACATAACGTGCGTGATCATGGCTGAACCAACGCCCCCATGGCTCCTGCCTCTTGTCTTCATCTTTGTATCTTTCTTTCACCTCATTCTTTTGATTTTCTCCTTTAGACTTCCTAACTCCTCATGTTTTCCAATGACTATTCTCTAGCCTGTATATTTCTCTCCCTGCCGTTGTGTCCTTAAATGGCTAGTACACTTTCAAGGACTTCAGTGGCATCTCTATTTTGAAGATTATCTATATTTATGTATAGTCTTCTAAGAAAATATTTTTAATTTTTTATATTTTTTAAATTTTATTTTAATTGTTGTTCTTGTACAGTTTTCTGTCTTCTACTCCCATCCCAGCCCACCACCCCAGCCCTCGCCACCTCCCTCCCATTTCCACCCCCTGCCCCCAGCTTTTGTCCATGTGTCTTTTATACTTGTTGCTCTAAACCCTTCCCCTTTTCCCCTGGAATTCCCTCCCCTCTCCCCTCTGGTCACTGTCAGCCTGTTCTCAATTTCAGTGTCTTTGGTCATATTATGCTTGTTTGTTTGTTTTGTTGATTATGGGTCTAGTGATTGTTTTTTGTAATCATTTAGCCTACTAAATCTCATGGGATACAGTCTCTGTTTACTTCCAAATGCACTCTTACTAACCACCCACCTCTAGGTAATAAAATATAACCAGGGCCCTGGCTGGTGTAGCTCAGTGGATTGAGTGTGGGCCTGTGAACCAAAGGATTGCGGTTCGATTCCCAGTCAGGGCACATGCCTGGGTTGCAGGCCAGTTCCCGGCAAGGGATGCTCGAGAGGCAACCATACATATTTCTCTCCCTGTCTCCTTCCCTTCCCCTCTAAAGATAAATAAATTTAAATTAAAAAAATAAAATAAAAAAATAACCAGGACTTCAAATAAGAGATTGCATGTTTTGGTTTTGTTCACCACCACCCCCGGATGTATTCCCATTTATCCCTCTCATTGATACACACTTTTCAATGTTATGCCTGCTTCCTTGGCTGGACTCAGAACATGCACTAAGTTTCTTATTTACATATTAACTAACTCTCTAGTGTTGATTATACTGAGCTGTAGTATAATCTACGTCCTGCTCTCATCTACTCCAGCATTATAAATCCCATTACCCAACTCCCAGTACTATGTCTTCAAATTCACAGCTTGGCATTTCCAATTGGATATAATTTCAAATTCACACCTATACACTAAGCTTCTCATTTTACTCCTGCAATGGGACTTTCTTCCCAAATTCTTGGTCAAGGAGATGCTTTCCTAAACTTTCTGGCTTAGAACTTTTGAGACATTTAGACTTTATTATTAATCTACTTAATAAACCTTATTCCTTGAGAATATCTAATCACTCTGTCCTGTAGAAGTGCTTTTATTTTCACCCCATGCCAAAGTTCTATTTCCCTCATGCAGACGGGAAAGGTTCTGTGAAGTCTCTGTTTCCACCTCCATCAATTTTATTGTTCGCCATTCGTTATATTCATTTTGTTTTTATTTCTTCAAAAGAAATCTCCAATTAAGTTAATATTTGCAGGTTTCCTTCCATTTTAAAATTTCCAGACAACTTTCTTCTACTACATAATACAGGGATATATTTAGTTATAAATTCCATTTTATAATTTTAAAAAATTTAATACATGTCTTATTTCCACCCCTAATATATAAGAACCTTAAGAGCACAGGCTGATTGACAACTTTCAATTATTTCTGTTGTTACCTTTAGTGCTCAACAAAGAATTGAAAATTGATGTAGTTTAGGTTCTTGCTTTTCATGACTTTGAATGCTTCTTGCCAGACCCTTCTTGCAGGTCAGGTTTCTTTTGAGAAATCAGCTGATACCAATCTTATGGGAACTGCTTTGTAGGTAACTCTCTCCTTTTCTCTTGCTTCTTTAAGAGTCTCTCCTTATCTTTAACCTTTGCTAATGTAATTATGATGCATCTTGGTGTGTGCTGCCTCGGGTCCAACTTCTTTGGGACTCTCTGAGCTTCCTGGACTTCCTGGAAGTTATTTCCTTTGTCAGATTGGGGAAGTTCTCCTTCATTATTTTTTCAAAATTACTCTATCCAGCAAAGCTATCATTTAGAATGGAAGGGCAGGTAAAGTGCTTCCCAGATAAAGTTAAAGGAGTTCATCATCACCAAGCCCTTACTATATGAAATGTTAAAGGGACTTCTCTAAGAAAAAGATGATCAAAAATGTGAACAGCAAAATGACAACAAACTCACAACTATCAACAATTAAACCTAAAAACACAAAACAAAAGCAAAAACAAACTAAGCAAAAAACCAGAACAGGAACAGAATCACAGAAATGGAGATCACATGGAAGGTTGTCAGCAGGGAGGCGGAGGGGGAAATGTGGGGGAAAGGTACAGGGGATAGGAAGCATAAATGGTAGGTACAAGACAGACAGGGGGAGGTTAAGAATAGTGTAGGAAATGGAGAAGCCAAAGAACTTGTATGTACGACCCACAGACATGAACTAAGGAGTTGGGGGGGATGCTGGTGGAAGGAAGTGTGCAGGACAGAGGGGAAAAAATGGGACAACTGTAATAACATAATCAGTAAAATATATTTTAAAAAAGAATTGAAAATTGAGTATCTGATAATTGTTTAAAAATTAACAATTTATTTATAGGAAGCTCACTCTGCTCTAGAATGATGGTGTACTATAGAAACTAGAAATTGGGCTTTTCCCTCAAAAAGGTAAAGGTTTGTATCCTCAGGTGAACATTTTCCAGCTTTGTGAACTTGAGTAAACTGCCTAATCTCATTAAACCTCAGTTTTCTTAGCAGTAGAACCTTTTCATAGGTTATGGGTTGCCATGAGGATTAAGTTTTATCTTAGAAGAGTTCCTATTACAGGAATTCTCAATATGTCGTGGAAATTATTATTATTTGCCATTATTAAAAATACCGGGTGATATTTGAAAATTAATTTAATAAATGAATAAGAGCCACACTAAATGAAAGGCAAAACCATGGCCAGCAAAAGCACAACCAGACCAGGGATGTATAACCAGAAGCACACACAGGTGTGCAGCCCAGAGTCAGTGATGGGCACTGAAACTGACTGTCAGAGTTCTGTTAATGCAGTTCTGTTAATGTTTCTTTCTAGAAACAATCAGCTGTAAGTTTGTCAATGGTCATAAAGGACAAGCGTACCAATCCTGCCATGGAAATGAAGCTCATCCTATGCTGAGACTTGTAGTGGAAGCACTAACTGGTTCGGTTGACAATGTCCTTAACAGTATCCCGGAATTACTGAGGCATGGTACCAAAGCACAAGTCAGTGAAAGTGGGCACTGGAGCAGGCTCAGAGAAACGTGGCTCTCTCTTGACGTATGGTTTCATACAGAGGTAACACCAAGACAATCTAGAAAGATCCACCAAATAATCCTTTGGAAATATTGATACTATATTGGAAAGTTTATGAGTCAACATCCAAGACTGTTGCAAAAATGTTCTGCTCCTTTCTTTTCTCTAGTCTTCTCCCAAAGCCCTCACTCAGTTAGGTAGTTGGATTAGGGAGCAAACATATCATTAAATTTGTCAAACGAGGAATTCTCAGATGCTCATTAGTTCACTCTATGTGTTTTAGATACATGCTCAAGTTCAACATGTCTCCTCCAACCTCCTACCCAAGATGACACCAAGGGTAGAGGAAATCTTGGATGATTTCATAAGGGTAGAATTTTTTAAATTATGTCTGTCTTTATGTCCCCTGGATGCTAATTTGCTTAAGTGTCAAAGTCCCCTGTATGCCTGGTAGCTGGGCCTTATATTAATGACTGCTCTTGGAACTGTAGCAAGTGAAACTTGAATCCACCGTGTAGGACAGTCCAAGTCCAATGGTCCTCCTGTTACAGAGCAGACCCAGGCTGGGAGGGAGTGAATAATATACCATTACAGAACGGACCCCCCCTTGTGCTCCGGGGGTCCCCCCTCCTGCACTAGGCTTGCCTTGCCTGCCGCCAGGGAAAGACGTCTCTCAATGCCAGAGACTGGTGAGAAGGAAAGGGATTAGTTATTTAAAATGTTATACAGACTTAGAGTAATGACTTAATGTCTTCATTAAAAATATTAAAGTCGTGTAGAATACCCACAAATGCACACAGTTCTTCCTTCTCCCCTTTGCCCAGTCTGGGGAACCGTATCTCAGGAGAAGAAGTCAAAGTCCATGGTTCAGGCAGACCCTCAGTTTCCAGCACCATCGGCGGTGTTGTCGCTGCGATCTCCAGTTAATCCAAAACCATGTGACACCGCCTCATGGCCCACCAGCAGGAATCCTTTCACCCCTCTCCCTTCAGGCAAAGTCTCTCTTACTTCCTAAGCCGCATGGCAAAAAGGGAGCATCCCAAAGCTGCACAGTCCCAAATTTCGCCAAAACTGCATGGTCCCCCAAAAAAGCCCAGCATGGCTGCCACACCTGGATTTAAATCCCAGCGCCAATCCTCCTCTGCAGCCCCATTTCTGACTCCTCCCACAATCAGTTACACCTGCCAGCACTCCTGTATCCTTCCAGCTTTACTGGGCTGCCAAAGTGAGTTTGGGCGGTCGTGGCCCAATGGCGTGGAGCCAATCATCTGCAAGCTTTCATGCAGGCACTGTAACCAGAGGGAGTTGCCTCTCAGTTGCATCCTGGGTTGAAGTCACTCCCATCCCCCTGGCTCAAAGCATGGCCACAGCTATTTGACATATCCATGAAACCAGTTAAAGGTTACAGATATGTTAAATGCCCATTCTAGAGGTTAGCTGCAAAACTGTTGGCTATTCAAAACAACTCTCAATGGCCCTGCTCCATTCATCCCATCCCCCAGCTCAGACTTGTTTGAGTGAGGACATCCTAAATATATATATTTTTCTAATATTTCCTAGACACCCTGAGTTCTGGATCCCATTACAAATTCCCATTTGGGGCCCCCCCTTGGCTGCACTCTGTTACACTCCCTTGCTGATTTGCCCTCAATTCTCTAATTGGCTCTAATTGGCACCATAGGTCTTCTGAATTTCAACCAGGTTATTTTTCGCTTGGGCTCTCCACCTGCACCCACCTGCAGCTTCCATTATAAGATTTTGTCATTCTTCATTATTGTTCCTCCTCTGAGCCCCCAAACTCTCTGTCACTGGAGCAGGCTGACAGTTCCTTTCTACGATACTTGTGATCAGAGGGAGATTTATCAAATGCTACATTTGCTCTTCTCTCTGCTGACATATGGCATGGTCATGTGTTGATAGGGGGACCCTGCAATGTGCTCTCCTCCTAAGTGCCAAACCAGAAGTGAGTCAAAGCCTTCCTACTTTTGCTTTCTGTTCCGTATACATAAAGGGCTTATCTTTTGCCATCATGGTTTATCTCCCAGGATCACGACTTGGAGTGATGAGTTAGGCTATTGCATCTCTTCCTGTTTGTCTTTTTACTATGTTCTCCAAATCAAGAGACTTTCTCTGTCTTCTGCCTACAAGGGATTTTTCTGATGAGATAACCTGCTCATCTTTGATGGATCATTAACCCACTCCCTTCATTGGGGCCTTAGTGGCAGACAGGTTTTGTGGGAACATGACTTATAGGACACATAATTATTTCAGTTTATTATTTTCAAAATATTAACCCTTTATGTATAATTTTGCTCAGCAGAATTTTTCATAACTTTTGATGACTGGATAGTGTGAGATTACTTTCAAATGTCTGAAATGGCACATTTTCAAGAAATTTTAGTGCACTTCCTGTCACCCCTCACAAGGGCAGACTGGTGGCATACCTCTAATCATGGCCATTGTGAATGACAAATGATGGACTTTGCGATAAATATCACAGAATCTGCCCAATGGCTGCAGGCCTCCTACTACCACTTTATCTCTTATCTGAATTTCTAAATCTTTGCTGGGAAGTTCATGAGACTTTCTCACAAAGCTTATCCAGACCTTCTTTACAGTAAAAAGACCAAAGAGAATTGGTAACTCTGGCCAGGGTACGGATGGCTTTTGGAGAGCCTAAGTTTGTTCTGGCTGTGTGCCGAGGTGCTGGATTAGGAAAAGGTCGTGGTGATATAGCATTTGTTCATTTATCAGATTTAACAAACATCTCTTGAATGCCTACTGTAGGCAAAGTCTGGAATGATGCCATGCACAAATGCCCTAAAATCTCTCAGTCTACTTGACTGAGGCTTTAGTTTGATATATTCTTGGCACATAGAAATGAATATGCTGCCCTTGGGTCACTGTTCTGTTCTTGTCTAGCATTAACTTTATCCTAAATACTAAGGGGACCTCCTGAGCTTTATTTTGATATATTCCTGGCACATAGAAATGAATATGCTATCCTTGGGTTACTGTCCTGTTCTTTTCTAGCATTAACTTTATCCTAAATACTAAGGGGAAATAAATAAATAGATAATTTTTTTTGCTGGAATGGAATTTTAGGGCTTTTCATCTCTGTAGGATAACCACGTAACTTTGAGAGGACCATAACATCCAAATCTCTTTTTCTTTTACTAAATAACCAACAGCCATACCCCAACTCCAACCATTTCCCTCTAATGTATGTTTGGGTCTTCATGTGTTTTATCAGATATAACCAATATTTTACACCAGAATTTACTAATGTATTTGTATGTCTTATCTGCTCAGCACGAAAGTGATTTTTATACCTCCTGGAGCCAGATAGTTATACATGTAATCTTTCAGACCCAACAAAGTCCAACGCATCTATAAGCCTCTTAGTGGATGGAGGACGATGGAGCTCCGACTGGCTGTTCTGTTGACACCTGCACATGCTAGTTCTTTGTAGAGTTCCTCCATGCTTGTCCTCTTTCCGGGCTGCCAAGTCTACAAAGGGATAAAGTCTAGTTAAGCTATGAGATTCATCTTGGTCCAAGAGAAACTTTGGTCTTAAGAGCCTAGAGATTATTACTCAAAACTTCTGAAGACTATCTAGAGAAGGTGAGAAAAGTATACACCTGTTTTAAGAATTGATTAAATAACTGAAGGGGAGCCTTCATCTTTTAGGGATCCTAAAGAAACCATGGACTATGGTGTTCATGCACTAGGTTTTAAGGCAAAAACATAACCCTGAGATGTGAGTTAAGGTTACCTTCTCTTTATCCAGGGCCATGAAATACCCAGACTATTAACCCGCCTTATCCATGGTAGCAGCTGCTACATGCATTTTTACTCAGTTCCTCATTTCCTCCATTGGATCGTACAGAGATGAAAATACAGCCTCGAACTCATTAGGAGAAGGAAGGCAGACAAGTACTCTTTAAAACACAGGAGGTTTATTTAAGGAGTGAGGTTATTGCATTATTAAGATAAAAGGCTCTAGTTAGAACATCCTGTAACATAACCAGCCCAATGAGAGAGAGTCTAGAAAACTCAATGTGGTTTCAATTTATCTACATCTCCCATTTTGCCATTTGCTTGTCTGCTCAGTAGATATACTTTAATCTGCATGGTTTATCACATTAATTTTAATTAATTAGTTAACTTTAGTTTAACCAGGTTGTAAATAATATACTGTTTAAAGTCAAATAGTTCTACAAAGTTAAAAGAAAAGATACAGTACTCTCATGTCCTGACTTCCACCAATATTTCTATTCACCGGAACCAACTGCTGTCACCTCTTTTTATAGTTTCTTTTTGGTAGTTAACTCCTTATTTCCAAGTAATCTGGCTACTTCTTGATTTTTAAAAATTAACTATTTTCTAAAAATGTTTTTTGGTAGCTTGCCTTCAGGAAGACCCTCAGTTGAAATTCTCATACTGGTTCATGGCCTTATATATTCCCCTCCCACGTAGAACAGGTCTGAGTGTCCCGTGTAACCCAAAGGACATTGTGGAAATGCTGGTGTGTGGCCTCACGGAATGGCCATAAAACACTGTGCATTCTGTCTTGCTCACTCTTTGATCATTCACTCTGGGAGAAGCCAGCTTCTATGCTGTAAGGAGACCCAAGCAGGTCTATGGACAGGTCCACGTAGTGAGGCCCATGTGTGTTGGGCTTTTGTCAACAGCACCAACTTGCCAGCCAAGTGAATGAGCCACCTTGAAAGGCAATCTTTCAGCCCCATTCAAGTTTGAGCCAGCATCCTGACTATAACCTTATGACAGACCTTGAGCCAGAACACCAGCAAAGCCACTCTTAAATTCCCGAGCCACAGAAACTGTGAGATTATGAATATTTATTTTTTTAAAAAATATATTTTACTTATTTTAGCGAGAGGGGAAGGGAAGGAGAAAGGGGAAGAAAGAAACATCAATGTGTGGTTGCCTCTCATGCATCTCCCACCCCACTGGGAACCTGGCCTTCAATCCAGGCATATGCCCTGACCAGGAATCGAACCAGTGACTCCTTGGTTCACAAGCCTACACTCTATCCACTGAGTTATACCAGACAGGAAAATATTCATGTTGTTTTAACCTCTAAGTTTTGTAATAATTTGTTATGTAATGGTTGATAAGTTTATATTACATTTCCTATAATACAAGGTGAACATCTAGATATTTTTAAGACCCCCCATTGCCTATAAACATATAAATTCTTTCTTCATCCTTCCAATCAAATAATTTCATAACTTTGGGTTCTAGCACTATTTACTGTTTATATTATTGTGTATATATACATATTTATAAAAAGTCATTTAGTGTTCTGTGATTATATTTTCTTTCTCCTGAAATATTTTATAAATATGCAATATGTTAATGTTAAAAATATAGCACAAAAATTATCAATTTCATTTTTTTTACCTTGGAAACATTGTATATTGAAACTCTTTGTGCTTCTATTCTACTAGCGACTTGTACTTCCTAGGCTACTGCACCGCTTTGCTTTGAGAATAATCTCTACTGTCGTCATGGCAGTCTCCTGTTCTCATGCAGTAGTAATGATTTCTTGGATTCCATATCTATCCCCCTCTTGATTAATTCCTTTGTTTTCTTGCAGCAAATTTTTCATTAGCTTTCCAAAGAGGGTACATGAATGGCAAAGTTTGAAAACATTGTATGAATATAAAACAGTTTTTTCCTTTTTTCTTTTTTAAAAATTTTAATTGTTGTTCAAGTACAGTTTTCTGCCTTTTACCCCCATCCCAGCCCACCTGCTCAGCCCTCCCCACCTCCCTGCTGCCTCCACACCTCCTTGTTATTGTCCTTGTGTCCTTTATACTTGTTCCTTCAAACTCTTCCCCCTCCCCCTGAAATTCCCTCCCCTCTCCCTTCTGGTCACTGTCAGCCTGTTCTCAATTGCAGTATCTTTGGTTATATGTTGCTTGTTTGTTTGTTTTGTTGATTAGATTCCTATTAAAGGTGAGATCATATGGTATTTGTCTTTCACTGCCTGGCTTATTTCGCTTAGCATAGTGCTTTCTGGTTCCATCCATGCTGTTGCAAAGGGTATAAACTCCTTCTTTCTTTCTGCTGCATAGAATTCCATTGTGTAAATGTACCCTAGTTTTTTGATCAGTTCATTTACTGATGGGCACCTAGGTTGCTTCCAACACTTGGCTATTGTAAATTGTGCTGCTATGAACATTGGGGTGCATAGGTTTTTTGGATTGGTGTTTCAGGGTTCTTATGATATAATCCTAGCAGTGGGATTGCTGGGTCAAAAGGTAGATCCATTTTTAGTTTTCTGAGAAAATTCCATACTGCTTTCCATAGTGGTTGTACCAGTCTGCAATCCCACCAACAGTGCAGTAGGGTCCCCTTTTCTCCACAACCTCTCTAACGCTTGTTGGTTGTTGTTTTGTTTATGATGGCCATTCTGACCAGTGTGAAGTGGTAGAACAAACACTTCAAAAATTTATAAGGAACCATAAACGACCCTGAATAGCTGCTTCATTTTGAGAAAGAAGAACAAAGTAGGAGGGGTCATAATACCTGACACCAAACTGTATTACAAGGCCATTGTAATCAAAACAGCCTGATACTGGCATAAGAACAGGCACATAGACCAATGGAACAGAATAGAAAGACCAGAAATAAACCCAAGTCTCCATGGTCAATTAATATTCGACAAAGGGGGCAGCAACATGCTGGCATAAAAATAGCCTCTTCAACAAATGATGTTGGGAGATCTGGACAGCTGCATGCAAAACAATGAAACTGGAGCATCAACTTACACCATACACAAAAATAAATTCAAGTTTGATAAAAGATTTAAATATAAGTCGTGACACCATTAAAGTCCTAGAGGAGAACATAGGCAGGAAAATCTCAGATATTTCACACAGCAATATTTTCACTGATATGTTCCCTAGAGCAAGGAACATAAAGGAAAGAATAAACAAATGGGATCTCATCAAAATATAAAACAATTTTATTCTACTCTTACATTAAATATTTCATTGGACAATTGTTCTTTATTAATTTGTATTTATTTTGGAATTAAGTTGTGTCAGAGACTTAAAAGAACTATTTTGGAAACATGCTTTTGAGAACCATGATAAGGCTCAAGTTTGGCCACACTTTTAAAAGTGTTAATTTTTATGTTTTTTTAGTGCAGAAAACCTAAAAGTGTCTTTTGTCACTTGAAGAAGAGTAAACACAGAGAAGTTGAAATGCCCACACAAATATCATTTTATGATATTTAATTCCCAATAATTTTTTGTAAGAAATATAAAAGAGAAGAGATAATGATGAATTAAAATACAGATACTTGAATCTGGTTTCACAATGCTAGGTAATAAAATAAATTACAGAATATATATATACAAATGGTATTATATATATTTTATAGAATTTCTCAAATACTTTGAAAGTATAGTATTTTGGTATGATATTACATATTGTAATTATATGTTTTTTTAATATTTTTTTAAATTTTATTTATTCATTTAGAGAGAGTGGACGGGAGGGAGAAAGAGAGGGTAAGAAACATCAATGTGTAGTTGCCTCTCACATGGCCCCCACTGGGGACCTGGCCCGCAACCCAGGCATGTGCCCTGACTGGGAATTGAACCAGCGATCCTTTGATTCTCAAGTCCGCACTCAATCCACTGAGCCACACCAGCCAGGGCCGTAATTATGTTTTAATATAACATAATTACAACACAATATAACATATGTATGCATTATGTTACAGATCATAAACATGTATTATAACATATGTTTATAAACATAATATATTATAAACATAATATATAAACTATATGAGTATATAATATGTCACATTCATATATAGTATTACTTAGACAAAATTTGAAAATATTTTGTATTTTATTCTGCACATTTTCTGAATCCAACAAATTCATGATTTGTAACAATGTTACAAAGTAGATATGCACATCAGACACCCAAGCTCTTTGTCATTCTCTCCAAGCTTCCACCTTTCATCACACTACGCCCTATACATATTCTAAATTGATTAGTGCTTATAAATGGCTAAATAGTAGAACAAATAAAAGCTTTGTAACGGTCTTTACACATCTGTATAAGTTGATGATGAATACTAGATGAGGCTTGCAATACAGTAATAAAATAACTGACTAAAGAGAGGTTACTGCACAAATACTGCAATGTTATCTTACTGTTTGCTAAGCTCTTGTATCATAACATGCATTATCAGAGGCAAAAGCTGCCACCCTACCCAACGAACACACACAGAGAGGCCTGTTAACACTGACGCTAACAGAAAAGAGAATGGTCCCAGGGCATGGGCGTGGCAGGAGCAGAGAAGTGGAAAGGAATGACGGCAGCCAATAAGGCTCGAAAGGTAAACTGGTTATATTCTTAAGGACCTTGTAAGGCCAATCAATGTACTTGAATTTGATCCTATGGGCACCAGAGAATCAACAAAGAGTTGTATCTAAGTGAATGAGTTGATTCGATTTGATTGTTTGGAAGGTAACCAAAGACAACATTGACAATGAGTGAGAAGAGACATTAGCGTAATACTAGAAAAGATAATGGGATTGACTTTAGGCAGTCATAACAATGATAAAATAAAAAAAGGATAGATTACCGAGACATTTCAGGGGTAAAATTCCCCATGTTTTTCAGAGCCGGTGGATTTATTATAAAACAATATGAGAAACAGTGAGAGACAGAAGTTCATTTAGGCTTCTGTCCTGGGGATGATGAATGAAGTTATAGTATCTGTTTATATGGCAATCACAATTTATAAAACATTTTTATTTATACTGGTTTTCATATTTTTCAACAATCTTGTGACAAATTAATATGAACAAGGGGTGACCCCCCCAAAGTGGAATATATTCATGAAAAAGTTGTGCATTTATTTGTACGTGTTTAAACTTCAGTCACCTTCAAAGTATTCTCCATTTGGTGCAACACACCTATTGAGACATTTTTCCACTGCTCAAAACAGTTTTTGAACTCATTGATTTTGATGCTTTCTAGCGTTTCTGTTGTTGCTTGTTTCACCTCTTTCACAGCAGCAAAGTGTTTCCCTTTGAGGACTTTTTTCATTCTGGGAACAAAGAAAAAGTCACTTGGGCAAGATCAGGTGAATGGGTAGTGTGGGCTATGGGGGTCATGCTGCTTTTGGTCAAAAACTGCTGAGCACTCAGTGCAGTGTGGGCAGGTGTGCTCATAAATCACTTGTCACGAAATGGGCAAAAGCCTAAAAGTATCTTTAAAAAAATTCACTGTAGCTGAACACAGCCTCTCACAAAAACGCCAGTGGTACACTAATGTAGATGGATTCCTAGAACGCTCACCTGGTAAAGGAAGCCTGTGCTATAGGGGCCCACCCTCTAGAAGATAATTCCATTGTTTTTTGGGGTCCTCCTCAAATTAAAAAACAAATAGGGTTTATATAGTAATTTTAATAAGGCTCTGACCATTCTCATGTCTTTGTGAGATGCTATACACAATTATCTTTTTTTTCCTTATGAAGTAGAGGTTGACCTGTGTTCTCCTCTTCAAAAATACTTGTAAATATATACATTGTCTTCTATTCTCCCCATGGTACTAGATAAAAGCACTTTTACAAAGAGTTTACTTAATGGGTGTGTGTGTGTGTAGTAGGTGATGTCTGTGTGTCTCTGGAAAAAAACTATATAGTACTCCTCAAACTTTGAGCATATGAATCATCTGAGGATTCTGGTAAAATGCAGATCCGGATTCAGTGCATCTTGGATGGGGCCTGAAATTCTGCATTTCTAACAACCCTCACCACCCCCCCCCCCCGATGCTAATGCCATCAGTCTGTGGAGCACATTTTGATTCAGAGTACCTTTGCTTAAACAGGTGTGTCATTCTGAGACAATTACTGTATATTTGACTTCAATTTTAAAATCCCAATCATATTCTCACAGGTTTCAAAGTGGACATAGTTGTTCCCAATTGTATCTGTATTTCCTTTTGGTAATACAACTGCATTCCACTTCTGTCTCAGTTGGCAAGCATTTCCCTGAAGGTTTCTAAACATGTCAAAAAGAGATATCATAAAGAATTACCTCATTGTTACTTATTCATTAATAGTTCTTTTACTGACAACTTGGATGCATGCCCCTTAATTTTGCAAGTATTTTATAATTAAAGTTACTTTCAAAGCATTTAAATACTTTTTCTGGTAATAACATCCGCTTGGAAGCAGAATTCTTAACTCTCCTCACACAAGTCTTTTTTTTTTTTTAATGATTCCATATTATTCTGAACAGTCCAAAATTCCACAATATAATCCATGTGTGTTGAAAGACATCGACATCATTGACATGCCTCAGGGTCTTAAGATCAAGCAGCTATCGGATCTGCCCTCATGTAATTGGGCTTGTTTAGGTCCGTCTCAGGAATTCCTTCCTCCTTTCTCCTCCTCTTTCCCTTCACTTTCTCTTATAGGAAACCCATTTATGGTTCAGACACATGTTTTCAAGGAACACTTTTTTTTTTTTATTTGCATGAAAGTCCCTTAAGTCAAACCCCAGGAGGCAGACAATACTTCTTTGTGTGAATGACAAAAATTTAACCTTGAAAGCAATAGTTGATATTTGTGAGATTCTAAGCAAGAGCTCAGCCATCCTGGAGAAAAAAAACAGACTCAAGTGCACTGCTTAGGCATTAAAAGTCCTGTTGTCCCCTGTACGTCAAATAGCAGCTCTATGACATGTTGAAAAGTATAGGCTAATCAGCGCTGTCGCTAATTTCTCAAAAGGTGCTGTTATCTTTGAGCTGGACGGCTAACAGAGACTATGTTGTCTAACCTTCTATTCGATTCAGCAATCCTTAATACAGCACCCTTGGGATTTATTCGAGGTACCATGAGTCCTTTCTGAAGAGGTGAGACCTGGCTGGACAGCTCCGGTTGTTAAGCATCTGCATCTGTGAGTAGTCATTTCCTCAGCTGCTCTGATGTTTCATGCTGTCCCTACTCACCTTCTGCCCTTCTAGGGTTTTGCCTTTTCAAGTCTACACTGTTAAGTCTTATTTACAGCTTTCATTGTTGCAAACTGAGCTCTCCTAAAATGAGTTCATTTTAGTTAGAGCTTGCCACTCATCGAAATATAGCAAAACCTGAACTTTGACGCAGGCTATCATCATCATCTCTGACTGCATCTTGTCACTGGACTTAGAACTTCGGTGACACTTCTGGTTTCAAACATTTTACTGCTCTCTTAAAGAATTTTATGCAGTCAGTCTCACCATAGAATACGCACCTTTCCTCTCCCATTTTTAGATGCACTAATAAAGAGTTAAACAATGTGCATCAGGCCACACATATTGCTGGAGATCCAACTGGGAATGTAGCCCAGGAAACTTGGCTCTCAGTCTGGTACACTTTTAACCACATGACTATCATTTCTGATGACTGTAAATTCACATAGTAGTCCTTCAGAAGCACTAGGAGACAAGCACATCGGCACACTGGACAAGTCAGTGCATTGTTTTAAGTGAGCTTGTAAACTGATTAGTGTGTATTTTCCAAGATTCCTGTTGCCACTTGCTGTGAATGGGCTACATTTTTTAATGTTACCAGGACACATGGCATTTTTGAGGGTCCTTTTATTACCGATTTCCCTAATATTCACATTCTTGGCTCTTGCCTTCCCGGACACGGATTTTGCTCCAAAGGCATCTTTTTAAGAAGGCACTTCTGACTGTTGGCGGCGGCTGCTGCTGCTGATGTGAAATTCTTCATGGACTCTGTTCTGTGCCCTCCAACATGCTTCCTGAGAAGCTGAGCCACTCTGCTTAAAATTTCAACTATATGCTTCTAAACCTGAAACAGATGTTATCTTGGCTGCTGTAAATTGTCATGGGCTTGTCTACTTGCATTACACATGAGGCAGGTAAAAGGCAGGTAATTTGCTACCTCATATTTTAGGAAAGAAAAAAGGGAGAGGGAGGATGAACTGACAGAGAGAGAGAGGCAGAGAGAGAGAGAGAATAAATATAGAAATTAGAGGGATAAAGCCACATGACAGAGAACAACCACATGAGCACCTATTATCTTAATACCATATGCTATAGTTTGGCTAATGCTGATTTCCCTGGCAACCCTCCTGAACCATATTTGTGGCCACCCAGATTAACTCTGTGAGCTGATCTTTTGATTTAATATTAGCTTGCTCTTTTCAGCTCCTATGTCATTTACTATCTTAAAAAAAGTACTCCTTGTTACCCAATCATCTGTACTTTCAAGAACCCACATTCTTTTTTCCTTCCTTCTTTCTGTATGGGAACTAGGAACTAGAAACTCTTAAATGAGAGAAATCAACCACTCACAGAAAAGGTGAAAGCCCAAAGAAAAAGGGGTTTGTCTTTTATGGTTTATATTTTGTAAGCTGTGGGTGTGACTCAATTTCCTCACCACCCACATAAAAAAGGTTGCCACCCAATCACTGTTTTTTTTTTCTATCCCAAACCCCTCCCCTTTGATTTTGGCTAGGAGAGACCCTAAGAAAGACTGCCTTTTCTGGACGTTGCTGACTGGGACATTATAAAAGCTGTTAGCTGCTCCTGTAGCCAGCAGCATTCAAACTTTGCAGATTTTTGCTCTCTGAGAGTTTGTAATAAGACACACTCCTCTTACAAGAGTTCATACTACAACCTAGCAAAAGCAAAGAATTTAAATTTTTGGAAGAACAAAACATTCATTTTGGCATTGTACAGAGGTAAGCTATTTAGCTCAACAAGTTTATTTTGCATGCATTGATTTTAAAGTAGCTCATTTTTTAAATTTTTTTTTTTTACTTTTAGAAATGAGATTGGGTGATTATGGCTCTTTTGTATGTTTCTATCACTTGGTGTCCATATGTGTCTGGGAGACATTATCAGCATATTGTCTGTTGTTACCTGTCCTGGGATGCATTTTTTTTTTTCTCTTCACTCTCAAGATGAATTTTTAATTCCTAAAGATTTCCCTCTGAAAATACATATGCAGTCATGCATTCTGTGGTTCAGGCATTTGGGGCAAAGGGTTCACATTCATTTTAGGGTTAGTAGTCATGCTGTTAATTTTCCTTTAGCTCTAGGAAATTCCTCTTAGGAATCTGCCTCATAACACCAAGTAAAATGTAAAGAGACTACTATATGTTGTCTCCTAGGCTTGAGTTCAACATGTGTTTGAATTTCTTGGAGAAAATCAAGTGAAAGAATGATCCCAGATAATAACTTGTAAACCCATACTCTCTGGCCCATTTTTTTTTTCCGTTCATAGACCCTAATTCTACCTTTCTAATTTAAAGCAAAGTGAACTCAGTGGCCTGTCCTCCACCCTCAAAATGACAGCAGTCTCTGCCATCAGCAGCGCTCTCCTGTTCTCCCTTCTCTGTGAAGTAAGTGCTGTTGTCTTACTCAATTCCACTGACTCATCCTCGCCAACCAATAATTTCACTGATATTGAAGCAGCTCTAAAAGCACAGCTAGATTCTGCGGACATCCCCAAATCCAGGCGGAAGCGCTACATTTCGCAAAATGACATGATCGCCATTCTTGACTATCATAACCAAGTTCGGGGCAAAGTGTTCCCACCAGCAGCAAACATGGAATATATGGTAAGAGGAATTTTTCTTTAAGTTCTGAGTGAAAAAGCTTTATTCAAATTGTACATTAGAAGAAATCTAAAGAGTGTTTATATGTTATCAGACAGGGGCACTTTTTTCATGTTTGAACTCAGAAAAATACATAGAATTAAAGGAGCAGGGGTCTAGTTATCTTTTGGGAGTTCCGTAACCATTGATGAATCATGTCTTATATAAGAAACATAGGTAAAAAGTGAGGTATGTTTGATGATCACACTTAGAATTCACTTTTTAAAATAAAATCACATGGAAAATGTTGGGGGGCTTTGTTTAGCTAGTAGTCATTTATCAGTTAACACATTTCTTGAAAATAATTTTTTGAATTGTAGTCTTTGTGTGCACAATTTATTCTTCGGGTAGGTGTCTTTTCTTTTCTTGGACAAAGCTCTTTCTGTGCTATCTACTTGTGTTCTCAGGGAACATGCTGACTTTTTCCTCCTTGTGATTTAATGCTTTGTTGCTGAGATAGCAATGAGGCCAGTGTGCACTTACTTGTGTGCTGTTCCGACTTGCTATGAACACATTCTTTGCTCTCAGAAATAGACTCTGTGCGTTTAAATTATTTTACTTAGAATTTTTTTAAAGTAGGTATTGAAAGGATAGATGTTTTTTAAAGTTCTTTGTTTCTGCTTTTGAATTTATGCAAGATTTTGATTTAAATTCCAGCACCTTCCAAGAGCACAGCTTGGAGCCTATTTCAGGCAACAAAGACCACCAACATGGTACTTCTGAGATGGGGGGGGGGTGGTGGCAGTATCACCACCAACTTTTCATAAGTGCTGACCTGAAATTTGGGAATTTCTGTCAGATCCTAAATTCATCTATTTTAATTAAATAAGGTTTTTAAGTTTGACTAATTGCAGATGTTAGTGTCACAGGAAAAACAAAGACTAGCCAAATGTAAGAGAGTCATAATTCATAGAAGTGAACAGTAACTTAGACTCTATAAAAATGTATGTTCCTAGGATTTTTAAAGAAAGAGGAAAAGAAGATGTAACCAGTCCTAATATAGAAGAGGTTATATAGTTTCATGATTAGGAATATGAGCTCTGGCCCTGGTTGGGTGGTTTCAGTTGGTTGGAGCATGGTCTCATCCACCAAAAGGTTGCAGGTTCGATTTCTGGTCAGGGCACACACCTAGGGTGTGGGTTTGATTGCCAGTTGGGATTCATACGGGAGGCAACTAATTGATGTTTCTCTCTCACATCTCTCTCTCTCACTCTCAAATCAATAAAAATATACATCCTCAGTTGAAGATTAAAAAAAAAATAGAAAATGAGCTCGGGAATGTAAATGCTTGGGCTGAAATCCCCAGTCTTGGATTCCAAGCTGAGTGAGTTTACTACCTCATTCATTTTCATCATCTCTAAAATGAAAATAAAGGATATATCTGCCAAACAGAGCTGTTTCGAAGAATGTATGAATTGAATAGCAGGGCAATTAGAGCAGAGCCTACTCCAAAATAGATGCTCAATAAACGTTAGCTTTTATTGGTTCCCGTGAATGTTTTATGAAAGGCTCTCAGTGAAAACTAGTCAAGATCTAAGAGCAGAGGCTGTTATGCACATTGAAGAGGTGTTTCTAGACCGTGGTGTACACACATAGAAAGAAGAGAAATAGATGTTTTCAAAATTGCCATACATTATACAGTAATAAGCATAAGATTCTATGTGAGCTCAGAAAGGTATAATAACCAGATTACGTGTTTAGGGAGTGCTTCCTAGACAGGATCACATCACTGTGAGACTAAAGTGAGACTCAAGACAACTGCACTGGCTTTGGAGACAAGCTCTACTGGATTGAAATCCTAACTCTGCTGCTTACTTTGTGGATAAGTTACTTAAGGTTCTGAGACTCAATTTCCTTATCTGTAAAATGGGAGTGATAATTTACATAACAATCTGTCAGGATATAATGCAATTCACTATTTTAATGATATGGAGGGAAGAAATATCATGAGTAAAGGCATAGATGGGGTACAACACAGTACAAGTGAGATTGAATAAAGCCACATTTTTCCAGTTATATCTTTCCCCACTGATCAAGCATTAACTCATTCCATATGTATTTATTTAATTGCTTCTATGTGCCAAGGACTTGGCTAATTGTTTCCGCAGATGACCTCA
This sequence comes from Anoura caudifer, assembly GCA_004027475.1. Taxonomy (NCBI): domain Eukaryota; kingdom Metazoa; phylum Chordata; class Mammalia; order Chiroptera; family Phyllostomidae; genus Anoura; species Anoura caudifer. Next base: position 328,742 of record PVKU01000381.1, on the reverse strand, counting down.
TTTGATAGCTCACATTTTCCCTATGAGGTTAAGATTGTGATCTTCATTTTACAAGTAAAATCATTGAGACCCAGAAAAGTAAGTATATGGATAGGCCAAGGTGGCACGGATCATGACTGATACGGACAGGGTCCCCGGAATTAGAATTTATGTCTGTGTGATTTCAAAGCCCATGGTTGTATTGGGAGCACTCTTCACGGAGCTCTAGCAAGCGTTCCATTGGAGGAACCCCCAGAAGTGTTAGAATATCTTTGTTTTCCTATTTAAATTGACAACCGAAACCTGATAGCATTCATATTCTATTTGTCATTCCTCTCCTATTGGTTTTTCAAATACAAGAGCTATTATATACAGTTTATTTTGTAAGAACCAGATATAGTGTTGGTTCCCTAGGAGGAGCTCTATGAATCCTCCTTAACTCAGTAAAATTAAAGAGAAATAGCAGTTAGAACAGTTAAGTCCTATAAAGTAACACATAACTATCTCAAATTATCATGCATACCCTGCACATAGTTACTTTGCATAAGTATTTATTAATTTAATATTTATCAGGTACCTATCATATATTGGACACTATTCTAAACACTAGGGAAACATTTATTAATAAAATAGACGTCCTTTGGCCATTGAAGATGGAGAATTAGACAGCAAACAAGATAATCAGAGTACATAGTACATTAGAAGATAATAATTATGAAGAAAAATAAAGCAGATTGTGGTGAGGTTGTGAAATTTAATAAGATGGCCAGGGAAGAGCTCAGTGAGTGTCCTAGAGAGAAGGGAGAAAGTGAGTCACGGTGATCAGCAAGGGGAGCCCATTCCCAGCAGAGGGAAGAGCAAGTAAGGGCACAGACCCAGAGACAGGAGAAAACTAGTTAGTTCAGTTAGAAAAATACGCTTCATGTGGTGAAACTGTAGAACTCCCCGAGTAAATTGACCAATTGAAATAATTCATTGGTTCCCTCATGAGAGACTCTGAGAGACTCTGAGAAACTCTGAAGGAAGTACAATATAAAAGGTAGTTTATACGCCACAGCACAGATGTTAAGTGACTTATCTCTAGGCCAGGTGAAAAATACAAATCTTGACCAAACACAGTTACCTTTATTTTAATTTATTCAGCATTGATGTGAATTGTTAGCAATTTGAACATGAGTTCAGTTTGTAACTCTACTCTGTATCTGAAAAACTTGACACATTTGGCTCACTATGGTCACCGGCCATGTGTACAAATTAGCCGAATTCGTGAGTGATAGCATCACGGGAGCCCGTGGAAGATGCTCTTCAGCTCAGGGCTTTTCCGGGTTGTGCCAGCTGGATCTGTAATCTCTTTCATCCCCAACTTTCCTCTCTGAACCCTTCCCCGTGCCATTTCCTCTCTTTCTAATGTCACCTCATTAAAGTCTGCCATTATTTGCAATCCTACCCTTCCAGTTTTAAGCAGAATGTGTGTCCTTTGTTGATATTTCTTATGATCACAACCACATTTGATTTCTCCTTCTTTTTGAAGTACCACAATCTATATATTCATTATACTGCTCTCATTAAAATCAAACTAGATTTACAGTTATTTGTATATTTCTTGCAAACTTCTTAATTTTAAGCTTCAGAGTATTGTCATCTTTGTATTTCTATTTCTAAGTAGCATTAATTTTGATATGACAGTCAGCCCTCCATATCCATGGGGTGTCCAACTGTGGATTCAACCAACAGCAGATTAAATACAGTCTGAAAAGATCTGTCACATTTTTGCTGACATGTACCATGTAGTCAGACCTACAACGTATAGACTTTTTTCTTGTAATTATTCCTTAAACAATACAGTATAACAACTATTTCCATAGCACTTACATTGTATTAGGTATAATAAGCAATCTAAAGATGATTTAAAATATAAGGAGGATGTGTGTGGGTTATATGCAAACACTAGTCCATTTTATATAGAAGACTTGAGCGTCCACAGGTTTGGGGTCTTGGAACCCATTGCACATAGTTAGCAAGGGACAACTCTATTATTTATATTTTAATATAAATTTTCTCATCATTTATAATAATATTTTATTCCATGCACTCAAAATAAAAGTTCTCTTATAATTCAAAACAAGTAATAATATAGATGGAGCTTAAAATATGCAAGTCAAACTTCTTTACTCTGGCTTCTGTGCTCCAATTAGTTTACTGACAAATTTCCAGGGCTTCTTGGCCACCAGCTGCTTTTCATTCTTCCTAAGGGCAGCTTAAACCATGACTCTAAACCACAAACCACACTAGTTTCTTAGAATAAGAATTATCCACAAAAGAATGAAATTGCAAGACTCACACATGGAGTAAAATTTGTAGGATATTTTTTGAATCCAAGTCAATTGAATAAGTTCAACTTAAAAAATTTGAAGTCCCTCCATGAGAATATGAGATCCAAAGATAACAGAAATCTTTGTCTTTAAATTGTAAACAAAACAGTAAAAAAGAAAACAAATGGGGAAAAAATTCACTAAGCATATAACTCCCCTGCTGCATGAGATTGATGTAATAAAGGAGATCCAGATGAATACCATGGAGAAGTCAAAGAAAGAAGTGATAATCTCTAGTTGGCAAAATCACAAAAGGCTCCTTGGAGGAGGGGCGATTAAGATCAATGCTCAGGAAAGGGTAGGGTTGGCTGATATGGTGGGTAAAGCAAAATATGAACGAAACTGCCGGGAGAGAAAACACGTAGTACGTCAGCCATATTTTCCGAGGAGTTTGAGAGAAGACTGAGGATCACTTAATACAAAAGCGTTAGAGAGACTGGAAGTTTAGAGCAGAGGTAGAGGTTTCTTAAACAAAATGATCCTGGCCATCGACGGAGTTCAGAATGGCAGGGAAAGTGACAGGAGAGGGGGCAACCACAGAGTCAGCGATGCCATTTCCTTAGGCACAGGTAGGGAGGAGCTGGGCATCGACATCCACGCACAGTGACAGGTATGAACAACTAATTGAAGTGTAGTGCATGAGACAGCAGTCTCCACGTCCAGTATAGACTGGTAGAAAGGCAGGTGGGGGGCAGCATGAAGATAAGGACAGATATGAATTGAACAATTTAACACTGAAAATAAAAAGTGTAACAGAATTTCAAGAAGCCAAAATAGCTATATTGATAATATGGCTATAGATAATAGCCAATATTGATAATATTCCATTAGTTTGGTGCCTGCAAATGTTACTGGCAGAGCTAAAGGAATATGGCTTCCTTTGCTTTTATGGAAAAGAGAAAAATACTAGTTACCAAGTCACAGCAGGTAGTAACGTAACAGAGAGCATGGGTCGGATGAATGAATGGAGAATAGATTAATCCACCTTCGGAAATAGCCAGTAAACTGTTTCCTACAATGATTTATAACTTGGGAATAATAAACAATGCTGATTCATTTATTTGACCTTCCTGTAGAAGAGAATGTAGATAATGTAAACTATGTTTTTTTTTTCCTTTGTTCAAGAGTTGACTAAACACTTGTGATGTCTATTCTTATTACTTTGAAAAAAAAATGAAATCATATATTATCCCACATGGCACATTTCCTCCCATTTGGGAAGGGAAACTCAATTTTCTTGTTACGAACATGAGCTATTTGACATGTTTAACCTAAATCTTTTCAATGAATGCTTTTTGACTGCTAGAAAGCCGCCTGAGAGCCTTAGCCAGGCAGCAGCGGACTGAGAGAGACTGCGGACAGCGGGGCATTTCTCCGGTGCTTTTGGAACCCTGCGTTCTTGTTCTAGATGGAGAACATTTCAAGTGTCTTCACTACAAACGGAGACTGGGCATGTTTTACAGGAAGTTTCTTTCAAGGCACACATTGCTCAATATCACCTAGTGTTGTATACAAATGCTCAGCCCTCCGGGTATGGGATCCGCTGAACGAAGGTGAAGAGAATTTCCTTTGGGACCATTTTTTATACAGGCTCCAAGAAGGGCAGATATATGCACATGGACAGAATGTGACTCAGAATGTCACCATCCGGTGGAATACAGGAAAGCTGTGACTCAGGCAGATGCCACATACACAGTGACCATGTTTCCCAATATTCAACCGTTTTTTTTTTAATTTTTTAATTTTTTTGGTAGCGAATGATATTTGACCAAATACAACAGGGGTGGGAAAGAATTATATTGTATTCCTGCTTAGTGTTGGTAGAATATAGCATCATCTGTATTCGAGGGAGAGCACAGTAAATACCTGGGGAACAACTGAATGAAGCCTTGTAACTTCTGGGCACCTGTGTGAAGGCCAGGTGGCTATGGCACTCTGGTGGCAAGTGTCCTTCAGTACTCAATCACTCATCCCATGACATATATTCAGGTACCTGGCACTTTGATGAGGGGGCTGAATGGGGAACTAGGAGACGCCCTTTCTTAGGAGCACTGTGGACAGACAAGCAAGTGGGCAAAGCAGTGAGCTGAGTGCTCGTGGGTGCTACGGGGTCATATGGGATGTACCTAGCCCAGACTTGGACTCGGGATACAGGGGCTGGAAAGGCCTCTAGAAGAGAATGATTTCAAATATTAAAAATGAAAAAAATAAATAAAAGTTATACAGGGAAGAGCTAACTAAAGAAGGAGAGAACACATTGTAGGTGGGAGTGTGTTCCCAGACGGTAGGTGCATGGTACATGGAAGGCAAGAATACAAATTCAGTGTGGCTTGGATGAAGTGTATTAAAGGAAAAGTGATGTTTGGTGGGGCTAGGGAAGGCATGCGGAAACTTGTGTGGGATTTAGTCCAGGACTGAAGCTGTATCATTAATTGAAGGCTTTAAGCAGAAATATTATAGAGTTGATTTACATTCCAGAATGGCCATTCTGGCTCCAGGATGAGGAAGGGGCGGAAGTAAAGGCAGCAACCACAGTCCAGAGGCGTCCATCGGGGTGAGCGATGATTGAAGCCTCAGTGAAGTTTGTCACAGGGAGGTGGCAAAGTAAACGCAGGCATTGGATCAATAGGAGGAAGCAATTTATATGATAGAACAGTGAGGGAGGCTGCCTTCATCTTTGACTAGGACAACTGGGTTTCTCCGATTTGACGAACACAAAAGAGTGGCCGTCAGGTAGTTTTGAAGTGGCTGCAGGTGTATATTCCAGGTACACACCTACAGGGATTGAAAGAAGCAGCTACAGCAATTTTTCAACCGGCATGCCACAAGAATTTTTAAAACATGCAATACCTGACTAGTCAGGGGCACTGACTTCTTTTCTCTTGATCTCTTTACTTTTCGAACAGCCAAAAAAAAAAAAAAAAAAGCAATACACAACACAACAAGAGCTGTCGCTGTCTAGTGTGAATGAATCAAAATTATATCTATATTTTTGTCAGACAAGCAAAAAATATGATGTATTTTTTGGCATGCTGCAGAATTTGAGAAATTAGTTTATGTGTGCCATGAGGTGAAAAAGGTTGAAAATCGTTGTTCTTCTACAAAGAATTTTGGGTGGGCATATGCTTTGGTTATCAAAACGGACCAGTTGCATAAGGGGTAGAGGGTACAATAGAGACAGCATGGATAGATGATTTTATGTTTGGGACTCCACTCAGTAATTTTTCCAAGAAAGCTTCATCTATTTTTTAAAAATAAGTGTTGAAACTTAAACCAACATGGATTCAAATCTGTTTCGGGGACCTAAATAATACTAGGCCTATCGAGTCTTTTGACATATTAAGAATAAGGTCTTTTTTGAAATCAATCAAAGGATTTCAGGGAAATAGAAGCTAACTAGCGTAACTGGGCTGGTGCCCTGAGTTTAGCATATCTGAAAACCATTTAATAGTCATTCGGTGGCCGTTAAATAGTTCTGAACTTGAGATATTTAGTTATTTATAAGAACTTCTGAAGAATGATAGGGGGGCAAGGTGAAAAAAGACTAACAGCTCAAACTGGCTGAGAAAAAAATGTTTGGCACAAAATATATCATAGAGTGAGGTTTGGAGGATTGGAGTTCCAGTGTTTCCAGTCTACGCTACCTGTTGTATCTAAAATCAGGGGTCAAGCATTTTCTTTGACATCGAAATGAAAGAATACCTAGCAAGTTGTGTTTTCAGACTAAATTTTTCATGACTTTTAAAATTTCACACCATACAATTCAAACTGAAACAATCCAGAAATGTTACTTAAGGACCCATATATTTTCCTCCTAAGAAGTACATCAAATCCATATTTCATAATTTCATTAAATAGGAATGTTCTACCAAATCTGTGTCTTTGCATACCAGGGAGATGTTCACTGTAGGAAGCAGGTAGGTGGAAAGGCATTTGGATTCTTCTGACCCAGTGGACAATGGCAAGGTAGGGGGTTTGCATTGTATCAGAGGAGAGTTTAAGAATTGATAGTTTAACAGTCAAGACCATTTTTTACGTTACTGTAACACCAAGTTCATGAAAAAAATTAACCACATGTGAAAATGTCCTGACTCATAACTCCAGTATTAAAAGACAGCTGATAAGTATTACATTTCCCCAGAGAGGAGGACTATTGCTAGAATCCATCAAAAAAAGGTCTTAAAATTTAAAAGCAAAACATATGTAGAAGAGGAATTTAAGTTGGTGAATTCGTAAGTTTTAAAACTTCTAAAATATTTCCTAGGTTTTAATCCTCCACCGTCTGATGTTATTTTTTCCTGGAAGAAAGCTCCTTGTTATCTGTATACAATTCTGCTTCTGATTATTTAGTTGCTTTAGGGTTTGCCTGCTTTCACTTTATCTGATTTCAGGCTTCGTTGAGATTAAAGCTTGATGTCCCTTAAACTTCAGGCCATCAGATAAGGCGATCAAAGGGCACCTCACTGCTTCCCAGTTTGCTAGTTCGCTGACACCACTACCGTCCAGGGCCTGAATCCCCAGTACTGATAATATCCACCTTCACATACACCCTTGTACTGCTAGATCTGGACTCAGTGATCTCAGTCACTGACCTGACCTTCACAGCAGTCTTGAGAGATGGTGGCCATTCTCCTCATTGAGAGACAGGAAGCCGGAAAATTGCATAGTATGAGGAAGTTGGCCAAGGTCAGAGAGCAAGTAAATCAAACTGGTGAGAACACAGTTCTCTCTGACCACAAAACCCACATTTGGAAAGACTGCAGTACACACCCCCTTCATGCATTCATCTCCTGCTCTAGGGAATTTCCCTACATGCATTTCATCCGAGGACAGCACTGCGTATTAGAAGGTATTTCTTCATGGGGAAACAAACATTGCTTCCTGTACTCTTTCTTGGACACTATGAGGGGAAATTCTGCATTATAATAGTGCTTTTGAAGGCTGTGAGCACCTGTGTCTCAGGCCCCTGACCCCAACACCCCACTCTTAGCCTCCGGGAGTGTGGCCTACCAGGAAAGATTGCACAAAGAGATTGGCTTTCTTAAAATCCTAGGAAAGACAAGAGTTGTGTTATTAAGGAAATGGAGAATTGAGGTACTGCATCACCATTACTTGTGGGGAGCAGTGTGGCTCTGGTCAAAGATGACCTTTCACCTGGTTGTCATCACTGCTTGGGTCCCAACATATGTGTTATTCTAACAGTGAGGTGCGTGGAATGGATGTGGCCTGTCCAGTGTGAAGTAGTGATGAGCAAATTTTCTCCATTTGTTCTCCTTCTGTGGATGCAGCCAAAAGTGAGGTTGGCACATTTGATGGCCAAAGTCTCCCACTGACCCACATCACAGTCTCATGAACTAAGCCACGTGTAGGTCAAATGTGTGTTTTAAGTATAGGTTTGATGTTACAATGGAAAGAGATGGCCTTACTTAAACAATTTTTAAATCTTGTTTTCAAGTTTTTAGATTTTCAGGATGTATATAGTTCTTCCACATGTTTTGATACCTCAGTTAATAAAGCCATTTAGCCCTGGCTGCTGTAGCTCAGTGGATTGAGCTCTGGCCTGCAAACCAAAGCATTGCTGGTTCGATTCCCAGTCAGGGCACATGCCTGGGTTGCAGGCCAGTTCCTGGCAGGGGATGCACAAGAGGCAACCACACATTGATGTTTCTCTCCCTCTCTCCTTCCCTTCCCCTCTAAGAATTAAAAAAATAAATAAATAAAGCCATTTAGAGTTCCCATGATTTCCAAATAGGCACTATGAACACCATCTGTTATCTCTGTATTCATAACCACATAGCCACAGACTACATGTTCCCTTCACTGGAATTATCGTCCTCAGAATGAGTGATGTTAGCTTATCGGTACAGCAGCATACAGTACTATTTCTCTTTCACCCATAATTCTTTCATTTATACACATAGCAAACATCCTCACAGTTCGGTACCCAGTGTCTGTGACTCTCTACACATAGCAAATATCCTCACAGAGTTTGGTACCTAGTGTCTGTGACAGTAAGATACTTTACTGATGAGATGTTATTTTAATTTTTATTAAACTTTTGAATCAATAAGAGACCAGAGCTGAAAGAAAGGACACCAGTGTAAGTGCTTTTAAAGTGAAAATTAATGGACGTTAACTACCAGAAATGCCCCTTCCTTCCAAAGCCCCTCATGTGGTGTGTGAGTGTAGGGGAGGAGAGTGGTGAATAAGGGTGTGAGAGAGGAGGGCCAGAGTTCTCTGTGATCAAGGCTTTGGATAACTTGTTAACTAAAAGAGCACAGAATCGCTTTGTAAGTTAAGTATACATTCAAGGTCCCCAACTGTGAAACTTCGGGAGGTCCAGGGCTGGCTAGGCATCTCTTCTCAAAAGTTACCCTGGCGACCCTGGAGGAATTTACTGAGTTAAAACCTTAACATGTGCTTTAAAGAACTGTCTTAGGTCATGGTTCAGAACACAAACCTGAGCTGAGAAAAGTATTTTGTGGCTCAAATATCCATTTATTTATTAGGAGAGTATATACTGAAACAATTACTAGGATAAGCTAAAAAATTATTCCAGTGGTAATTTCCATATTATCACAAAATTTCACTGAATAGTCACTCTGCACCTGTTTCCAAAAAACATCATGTAGGCACAATAGGTGAGTTATTAACATCTGAAACATGGAACAATGCTTACATGGGAATATATTGTATTTCACTATGTACAATGTGCACTTTTTGCCCAATTTTGAGGGAAAAGTAAGGATGCATATTATACATATACACATTAATGATTAATGCCATGGGCAAAATAATCTGGTGTATAATGTACACAAAAATAGGGGTGTGCATTATACATAGCAAAATATGGTACCTGATTGACAAAGGATACTTCAAAAAAAAGAACTTTTGGTAGCAGATAATTCTATTGGAGCTTCTTTATGTAATGCATCACATACATTATACAGGGGTGGGCAAAATTAGGTTTATAGTTCTGAGTATGTGAAACAGAGTTTATTCTTGTATTATTTATTTTTATTACAACTGTAAACCTACCATTGCCCACTCCTGAACATGTATAATGTATTATATACATTTAAATAATTTATTATGATTTGCAATTATTCACATATTTGTTTGGTAGTGTTTTTGTTGACTGTCTCTTCCCTAAACTGTGAGGCAGAGTTTAGGTTAGTCTCGCTGACAGTTGAATGCACAAAACCCAGCGTCTCCCAATAAATATTCATTTACTTGCTGCCTAGATGAAGGAATTACCTAAGGTCTTCTTATTAATGTGGAAACTTCTATTTCTTGGATTTTCTAGTTTTGAGGTCAAAGTAGCCATCCCCGTGTGGTAAGTTATTCTAAGGAGGTCTCAGGTAAACGCAGTTCCAGGGTCGCTATTTCCTGCCACCATCCTGGAAATGAAGAGGGACGACAACACCGCTGTGTGGGTGTGATGGTGACAACCATACCCTGCATCACAGGTTGTACACTGTAGGCCCATCAACCACTCTCAGTAGGTATGTGTAATTTGCTCTGCGTGATATTGAACTGCACAAAAGTTTACATTTTTTAAAGTTAACGGCAACATGTAAAAGTTGATATATTTCACGTATATATCAGGATTTCTAGATTATCCTGAATATGGTCAGGTTGAGAGACATTGAACCAACTTCCTACTTGTCAACAATTTCATAGGAGTAGCCTCTTTGGGTGAGGCAAATTTGCTCGTTTCTGAGAGTCTGTCTGTCTCTCTATGTCCCTCCCTCTTTTTCTCTATATAACTATCCAGAGGTCAAGCAGCAGGTACACTTTATTATCTTATACCCAATACTATGTCAGTCATCTTCATTATCAGACCATTCCCCCAAGGCAATAATTTAGTTTGATTATATGTAAATGAAGTCTGGGCATTTTCAAAGCACTTGGCTGGAGTACAGTTTCACACTGAGCCATGCATATATTTAAAACATTTCCATCATTTCCTAATCACCAATCTTATTTGGATACTTGTATCTCAAATTTTGAATTTTTTGGCTTTTAACCATGCCTTCATTTATTTATACGTGTGATGCACTCCCTCAGTTAGAAGTCCCTCTGAGTACTGCAGATCACAAAGGATGGTGCCTTGAATCAGTTGTGGCAATAGCGGTGATAATCAGTGTTCGTATTCTGGATGTACAGTATTTTGAAGGTAGGATAAATGAGACTCGCTGGTGGAGCAGATAAAAAATTATACAACAAAAATGACCACTAGATTTTTAGCCTGAGCAACTACAATAGCAGCTCGTAAACTTCTTCCACAAAGGGTCAGGTAGTGTACATGTTCAGCTGTTCAGGCCTTATAGTTTATGTTGCAGCTACTTAACTCAGCTTTTGTAGCATGGAAACAGACGTAGATAATATATGAATAGGCAAGGGGACAGATTGGTGACCTTGAACTCAAAGATGAGCAATGCCATTCTCTGATAGGAGGAAGACTGCAGGATCAGCATGTTATGGGTGGGGAGCAGGGTAAAGTCATGAATATCTGGAGCTCAGCTTTGAATGCATTAGGTAGAGGTTTAAAGTAGCTAGCTGGGAAGCTTAGTTTGGAATTCAGCTGAGAGATTTAGAGATATAATTCAGAGCAATAATACCACCAGCATGTGAATGGTATGTCAGTCCATGAAGAGTGGATGAGAATAAGTAGGCAGTGCGTACAGATAGATGAAGCGGAAAAGATAAAGGGAGTGAGGGAAATGGACATGACCTGAGCCACCGGAACGCCCCAGCATGTAGAGGTTGGACAGTGAACAGGAATCAGCAAACACAGGCAATCAGCCACCAGTGATCAAGGCAAGCATGGGATCGTGAGACCAAGGCACGGGGCTGTGTCCAGGAAGATAAAGTGGCCAGGTATGCCAAAGCGGCCGATAGACCGAGGAAGTTGGTGAGCTGAAAACGGCCTGGGACACGCAGCTCGGTGGAATAGAAGTGGGGTGGGGAGGCTGTCTGGGGTCTCAAAGGAGAATGGAAGGAGGAAAACTGGAAATTCTTTTGTGTAAGACAACGTTCAAGGGATTTTATTGTCATAGGCAGGGGAAGAATGGTGCCATAGTTGAAAGATGAAAAGGAGTCCAGAAAGGGCTCCCCCCCTTTTTTTAAATGCATGCTGTTGGCAGTGATCTCCACCAAAGAAAGTACACTTTATATCTTCTCTTTACAGAAATGTATCTTTCTCGCCTGCATGCAGGGTGGCACTCATTTTACTGGGACGTCTACTTTATCTTCTTTTAAACATTTGAGAAATGCTTAGGACCTTAGTTTGCTAGTTTGTAGCAGCAATATCCAACCTGTTTCAACTCAGGGCACACATAAACTAATTACTAAAACTCTGTGGCACACCAAAAATATATACCATAATTTTTTGCTGATTCCTGATAAAACAGGAATAATTTTGATTCATTCACACTGGATGGCTATTATTGTCTTGACTATTGTCATTATTTTTTTCATTTGACAATCTAAGGGGAAAGAGGTCAGTGTCCCTGACTAAATAGTCTGGGTTGCATGTTTTAAAAATTCTGTGGTATATCATTAGAAAATTGTTGTTTCAGGGTATAATGGAGTCCCATATTTTATAGTTATTTTTGTGGCTTGAGGGAATTTCTCTCAACTCTCTACTTCTCTTAGGAAGTAGAATGAGTCCAAAAATCATTTAATTAATCAATACCAGAGACTTCCTTTTCTCTGCCTCTGCTCGACCTCACCCCACCTGACCCCAGGCCTCCACAGCCCTCCTTCCCAACACTCATCTCTGCCCTCCTGTCGGGTTAACACTGGCGCTTGTATATTCAGCTCTGAGTTTTCTTTATTGGCATTTCACATGCATTTCTATCTAATGGGACTAAACCCACCAATTTCAAAACAGAACCGCAATCATGTCCATGACTTAAAGCTTTTTTAAAGTGTTTTAAAAGCTTTTGGCTGCACTCCGGGGAAATAATTTTGTCATCACTTAATTTCTTTTTAATGGTTCTTTCTCACTTCTGTAAATCAACACTTCTTTCTCAATCCGACTAACCCAGAAACAGATCAAAAGTCCTAAGTTAATTACTTTTAAAGAACTCTAAAACGTGTCTATCTAAATTAACTTCACTTTAATCTTAATATACAAGAAATGACCACATAAATGTCCGAGAAAATAAATGTCTATCGTGCAGGCCACACCGCCTCGCTGTCTCCAGTGCTATCGCTGTCCTAACTAGTGTAGAAATACGTCTCCAAAAACCCCGAGTGCCATGTCTTTACTTAACATTTCATGTCTTTGAAGATGGATTCCAAGTGCATTATAGATTTTTCAAGAGGTGACTTTTATTTTTATTTTTAGTTTATTATTATTATTTTAATCCTCACCCAAGGATATGTTTATTGATGTTAGAGAGGGGGAGAGAGAGAGACAGTGGGAGAAGGAGAAAGGGAAAGATACAGAGAGATACAGAGACAGACAGAGATTGCTCAGTCCCTCCTGAATGTGCCCTAACAGGGGATTGAACCCCAAACATTTTGGTGCATGGAAGGACTCTCCAACCACCTGAGCCAAACTGGCCAGGTTTAAAATTAATTTTTCCAAATACTTCTACATTTAATTTTTATGATTGAAATTAAAAGATGTTACCTACTTAAAAAAAAAAAAAAAGCAGTATGTCACCTCAAACAATGTTGGGAACATACCCAAGTAATTTTAGGTTGCAGTCCAGTTAGACTGGATTTATTGTTGCCTGGAGACATTTACCAGGATTTAAGAAGGGAGGTTCAGATGTCAGAGTGCTCCCCTCAATCTGGCTGCCACTCTGTTGTGGATACCAAAGCTTACAGAAACAGCCGATAAAACAACCTCATATCTGGCTGGAACACATCATCCTCTAACTCTCTGTCTACTTATAAAAGTCCACAGCCATCTCCCAGGCTGCAACAGTCTCAGAGTCAATTTTGTGTTTCTTTGGCTTGCACTCTAAAGACCTGTGAACTTGATGAGAATCCGCATTTTTGCCATATCACTCCTATCTCTTGGAGCCAAAAGTGTGTTGGATATTTCAATGACATCAGTTTGATCTCTAGATATCTCTCAGGACTTAAACCCACTGTGTGGTTGCCAGCAGCAGACAACGCGTTGAATTTATCAGCAGAATAGATCATGGCGAACAGTTGAGTCCAAAGCTAAATTAATCAATTTATGAGCTGACCAACTAAATGGCTCTTAACAGCAATGGATGGAAGAAAACCATTTGGGTCAATAGGGCACGACTTACCAGCGTATCCATGCTGGGACATTGCCTCAGCTATCTTTAGTCTGTGACTTATCTAATGTAATCATATCTAGCTTCTAGTGGATCCAGGAACTATTTTATTTTGTATTCATATTCTCAATTTTTGCCTCATTTTTAGGAGGCAGGATCAGATTTTAAATGTTCACAACCAAATTATCTCTGAAAGTATCTTATCTATTTAGAGGAAATACAGAATGTCGAATCTGGTTGAATGAAAGCTCAGTAAGTGTCAAGTGTTCAGTTTTCCCAACAACAGATACTAATATGTTGTATATTCATCAGGCATTCCACACAACATCAGATAAGTGCATGTGTGTCTTTCTTCGTTCTGTTATCGTGTTTGTAGGGAATACTATTAACGTCATTTCAACTAAATGTCACAGATATTCAGAGAAATTCAGCAGATGCACATCAAGCATCTAGCAATATATATATTAACTTAAATGTTTAGCAATGTACATCTTCAATATCCTTGAACTTTTATAAGTTGTTAACATTCTTCTACATGGTTACACTGGCAACATTTATTGTAATTTAGAGCTTCTGACTGAAGTGAACAGATAACATTTTACCACTTCCTACAGCCCCCCCCCCATATTTTTGTTGAAATTTCCTATTATTATTAAATAAAGTAATCATTGCTTGCTATTTTCAAACCTCAAAGACCTCTCATCATATTAATACATTTAAATACTACTGGAGATTAAGGGAATAAATAATTTATCCATCTTCTCACAGGTTACATCTTCATTGGTTACAACCAGCCAAAGAAAAAATACAGAGACAGCAAATGCAGATATCAATTTAACCAATAGATGTGATTGATGTAGTTCCCAAATTTCAGTGCTCCCTACTCTGTGCAGGATGGGTGTGAGTCCTGCTTGGGGCCAAAGAGGCAAGAAAGGGTACAGGACCTTCTGACTTACCCTGTATTTGGCATCAAAGGGACAGTCGATCATTTCTTTCACAGGGAGGCAGAGTGACCACTCTCTGTGTGGGACCTGGCCAGTGCCCACCAGGGTTTCCAGCATCTTCCATCAGGGACGTGGACACAGGCAAGTTCTCTAAAAGTAAACATCACAGAAAGTGGCTATTCTTCCTCCCCTACAACTATCCTCTCCAAAATTTTAATTGTGACTTATGCACATAGAAACACCTAAAAAATGTAGGCATCGGTAGTAAGGCATTGTCTTACACAGTTAACGAAGAATGCTCATGTAAGATATTTTCCAGGAATAAACTTTTGGTTTATCTTTTTAACATATACAATATTTTGTTTTTAAATATATGAATGAGTATAAAGATAAGATTATATACGCTAAATTACTTCTCAAATTCTTAACTGCCTTAAATATTTGCAAAATTTTGAAATGAAGTTTTATTCTCTCAGTGGTATGGAAAGGGCTAGAACCAAGGAAGTCATAGCCCAGAAGAACACAGATCTTCTTGGCTCTGTACTGGGGCCACTCAAGTACATTAAATCGCAAGAAGTTGAGGACGAAAGGTACCCTAGAGATGACCTCATCCCATCTTATTTTACAGACAAGTTAACTGGTGGAAAGAATAGCTGACACGGCCTCAGTCACAGATGATCTAAGCCATAGAATCAGGGTTAGAACATAAGATTTTTTATTATTAGGTCAGTGTTATTTGTTCCATGCTGTGTTCATATTTTAGGACAAGATTCTCATTAAGTGATTTTAGCTGTTATTGGTCTGAGTGCACACTGTATTTCAATATGTAAATAATACTTAGATGTACTTTTTTTCAAGTGACTACAATTAGTTCAGCACTCTCCAGGGGACAAAAAGGGTTGATTCTATTACATCTGGAATTGCTTTTAGTTTTGTTATTTTGTATTTCAATGAACTGTAGCCCATATGACATAACTCCACATTTTATTCAAAACATCAGAAGAATAACTAATAGATAAATTCACTACGAGCCAAGCAAATGCTTTTAAAAGTTAATTTCAGTCCTAAGATCCTATGATTTCCCTTATAAATTTATTTTTTGTTGTTGATATACTTTACCCCAATTTTTACAAACAAAATGAAGAAGCTCAAAGTAATAATTTATACAATTTCTGTCAAATAATTATTTTACTAAGTTAAGTCATGATGAAAAATGTAGTACAATTTTTTTCATAATTGTAAAATAGGATGATACCAAGTCAGAGAGAAAAACAAATACATAAATAGATGCCAGCCCCTAAGATATTATAGAATGAGTTTTATCCGTTTTTGATACTGTATTGAACATCGAACACTGATTATTTATTTATTAAAATGCTATTTTGTGATATTTCACCACATCTAATTCAATCCACAAAATGGGTGAATTATAGTCTGGTTAACTAAAAGTGTGTCTTGCTACTGCTCCTGGAGTAATTTTAGTTTGTATATGGCCAAGGGAGACGTGCCCATGCCACCTCAGAATTACTCTAAATCTCTTCCAAATAATTCTGCTTTTTTATAAGCTTTGTGAGTTTATTTCAATAGAATTCTAGATCCATGTATGTGACATGGTCTTGTTTTTCTAATTTAAAGCAACTTCTGAGAACTAACAAATCTTGGAGGGCAGCTGCTATGGCCCTCTAGGGTGAATGTGTCTCTTGGAGAGTTTATCTGTTATTTTATTTTTTCCTACTTTATTTCAAAGTTACTAAACTAATTTCTTTTCACTTAAATACATTGTTATGTTAAACAAATCTGTATCTCCCATTGTTCTTGAGGAAAACTATGCCTTTCCAGTGTATGGCCAAGCAGTCTTAGGAGTTTGCTTGAAAGCTTGTAATGTATTGTGAACTAAGGGCTATTAACGCTAATGCATGTGAGTCTTGCTTAGCTCCCCACACCTGGTAGAAGAGAAAATCACCAAAAAGATGATAAGGGAGATTATGAAAGTAGGGAAACCAGGATTAGTACAAGGACATCCATGTACCTTCATATACGGAGTTTCATGTGAATTTGAGTAATTATAAAACTGTTACTTCTTTTTCCTTTTATTACATTATTTTATTGTATTTTATCCATTACTCTTTTCCCCCATGCTATCTTCCCTCTCTACCCATGCCCCTGCCTCCTGCAATCATCACACTGTTATTTCCTTGTTCATATAAGGTCTTACTTTCTCAAATATATTAGTATGCAAAACTTCAGGAGATCCAAGAAGGCAGAGAAGTAAATGGACGCTGCACAAACCTCCTCCCAGGACCAATGTGGAATTACAACTAAATTGCAGAGAAATCATCCTAAAAAACCAACTGAACGCTGCCTGGAGAGGAGCCTCATGACCATGGACGGACAGAAGAGAGCGTAATGGGACTGGTAGGGCGTGTGCAGGAGATGCAGGAGGGCGGGCCGGGCTCCCATGGAAGGCAGCTGAAATTCCAGATGGGTGTTTCAGCAGCCGGGAGATTCACCGGGAGAAGCGTGGGGCCTAAATGCCAAGCTGGGCTCCAAGCCTACAGCATCAGAGACTAAAAGGAACCCAGAAAACGTCCAGCTATGAGAAATGGAAGGGTTCGTGTCTTCCAGGGAAAGATGGCTAGAGACTCAGAGAGCCTCTTAAAGGGCCGATGCACAAAACTTTGTTTGCAGCCACTTACCCTGGGCTCCAGCAGAGGGAGGGCAGAGTGGACTAGAGACACTTGAGGAGAGTCTGGGGCTGGTGGCTCTGAGGAGAGAACTGAAGGAAGAACTGCCAGGAACCCTGTGCTGAGTCGTTCCCCGTGCTGCAGAAGCCATCTTTCTCAGGCAGAACGCTCCTCTCCAAACTGGCATCAGCCTAAGCAGAAGCAATAGCCCCGCCCATAGGAATTACTCTGCCCCACCCTGTGGAGTTTAAGCTGGCCTGCTGATTGTAGTTTAAGGTTATATAACTGGTTATCTTAACGATTAAGGCAGATATCTGGGAGCACTATGAGACTTCAGCTGACCCTCCCCAAGGCCTAGGCTGATAAAAAGCAGCCTTGGAGCACAGCCTGGTTCTTTCTGCACACAAACAGGCTCAGCAGAGGGAGCCAAACAATGTGGATTAGGGATTACTCCAAACAGGTTGATCAGCGCAAGTCACAAGCAGCTTCTGAAAAAGGCCTACACCAGAGTCTTTGCAGATCTACGTAATACATAAAAAACAAATACAAAGAAGCAGCCAAAATGAGAAGACAAAGAAACAGACCCCAAATGAAAGAATTAGAGAATTTTCTAAGAAGAACTAGATGAAATGGAAGCAAGCAATTGATCTGATAGGTAGTTTAGAGCAGGGGTGTCAAACTCATTTTCACTGGGAGCCACATCAGCCTCATGATTGCCTTCAAAGGGCTGAATGTAACTTTAGGACTGTATAAATGTAACTACTTAAGTGAGAGCTCAGTGCTGCCACTGGGTAGAAACAAGGTGCCAGGCCAGGTAACACAAAGTGGAGGGCCAGATTCAGTCCATGGACCTTGTGTTTGCCACCTATGGTTTAGAGTAATGATTATAAGTACACTACACAGCACGAAAAAAGACATAACAACCATAAAAATGATGAGTCAGAAATAAAGAATGCGATATCTGAAATAAACAATAGACTGGATGGAACAGACTTTAGGTTAGATGAAACAGACAATTGAATCAGTGATTTGGAAGAGACAAGGGGAAAAAACAAACAGGCAGAGCAGCAAAAAGTAAAAAAAAAAAAGAATTAAAAAGTGAAGAGAGCTTAAGAAATATTTTGGACAACATGAAGCATAACAACACATGCATCATGGGAATATCAGAAAGAGAAGAGAGTAAGCAAAGTTTCGAGAACCTATTTAAAGAAATGATGACCAAAAGCTTCCCTAATCAAGTGAAGGAAAAAGACACATAAGTCCAGGAAGCTCAGAGAGTCCTAAACAAGTTGTACCCAAAGAGGCCTACACCAAGACACATTGTAATTAAATGGCAAAGCTTAAAGAAAGAGAGGCTCCTGAAAGCCACAAGAGATAATCAGGTAACTACAAAGGAGCTCCAACTAGACTGTCCTGTAATTTCTCAACAGAAACATTTCAGACCAGAAGGGAGTGGTATGAAATATTCAAGGAGAGGAAAAGCAAGTACCTCCAACTAAGGCTACTTTATCCAACAACACTATCATTTAAAATCAAAGGAAAATAAGGAGCTTCCGAGACAAGAAAAAGCTGAAGGAATTTGTTAACACCACACCAGTACTGAAACAAATATTAAAGGGCTTGCTTTAAGAAGAAAGGAGAAGAAAAAGAAAAAGAAAAAAAAAAAAAACAACAGACAAAAATAGTTTAACAATAAAATGGAACTAAATATGTACCTATAAAAAAATCCCTAAAATGTAAATGGCTTAAATGCTCCAACCAAAAGTATAGGGTAGCTAAATGGATAAGAACACAATACCCATATATATGTTGCCTCCAAGAGACACATTACAGATTAAAAAACACGCACAGACTAAAAGTAAAGGGCTGAAAAAATATTGCATGCAAATGGAAAGGGAAAAAAAGCTGGGGTAGCAATGCTTACATTTAACAAAACAGATTTTAGAGCCAAGGCCATGATGAGAGACAAAGAAGGACACTACGTAATGATAAAGGGATCCCTCCTACAAGAGGCTGTAACCCTAGAAAACATATACACAGTCAACATAGGAGCACCTATACGTGTAAAGCAAGTCTTGATGGACATAAAGGGAGAGATTGACAGGAATAGAGTGATAGTTGGGTATTTTAACAGCCCATTGATTTCAATGGATAGATCTTCCAGACAGAAAATCTACAAGGAGACAGTGGCCTTAAATGACACACTAGATTAAATGGATTTATTTGATATCTTTAGAGCATTTTCCCCCAATGCAGGAGAATATATATACTTTTCAAGTGCACATGGAGCATTTTCTAAGATAGACCACAAATTTGGACACAAAACAAGTCTTACTAAATTTAAGAAGATTGAAATCATATGAAGTATATTCTCTAACCACAATGCTGTGAAACTAGAAATCAATCACAAGAACACTGAAAAACATACAAAGACGTGGAAGTTAAATATCATGTTATTACACAATGAATGGGTAACAATGAGATCAAGTAAAAAATCAGAAGATACCTTGAAACAAATGAAAATGAGGACACAACAATCCAAAGTCTGTGGGAAAATGGGAAAGCAATCCTAAGGGGAAGTTCTTGCATTGCAGGCCTATCTCAAAAAACAAGAAAAAGCTCAAATAAACAATCTCTTTGACACGTAAAAGAACCTGAAAAAGAACAACAAACAAAGCACAAAGTGTAGAGAAGGAAGGAAACAATAAAGATCAAAGCAGAAATAAATTACATGAAGGCCTAAAAAAAAAGTACAAAAGATCAATGAATACAAGAGCTGGTTCTTTGAAAAGATGAACAATATTGACAAACCTTTTACTGTGTTCATCAAGAAAAAAGAGAAATAAATAAAATCAGAAATGAAAGAGGAGGAATAACAAATAACAACTGACACCAAAGAAATACAAAGGATTGTAAGAAAATGTTATGAACAACTGTATCCCAACAAACTAGACAACTTGGACAAAATGGATAAATTCTTAGAAACATGCAACCTTACAGAGTGAATCAGGAAGAATCAGAGAATCTGAATAGACAGATTCACTTGGTGAGATTGAAGCAATAATAAAAAAAACTACTGGCCAACGAAAGCCCTGGACCAGATGGCTTCACAGGTGAATTTTATCAAACATTCCAAGAACTAACACCTCTCCTTGTCAAACTATTTCATAAAATTGAAGAGGAGGGAAGGCTCCAAACTCATTTACAAGGCCAGAATTATCCTAATTCCAAAACCAGATAAAGACACTACAAAGCAAGAAAATTATAGGCCAATATGCCTGATGAACATGGACACTAAAATCCTCAACAAAATATTAGCAAACTGAGTACAGCAATGTATCAAAAGGTCATGGAAGGTTGGTACAACATTCACAAATCAATAAATGTGATTCTCCATGTAAACAAAATGAAGGATAAAAACCACATGATCATCATATCAATAGATGCAGAAAAAGCATTTGATAAAATCCAACATCCATTTATGATAAAACTCTCAGCAAAGTGGGATTACAGGGAACATCCTTAAACATAATAAAAACCATGTATGACAAACCCACTGCTAGCATCATACTCAACAGGTAAAATCTACAATGCCCCCCTTAACACTGGGTACAAGGCAGGGATGTCTGCTTTCACCACTCTTATTTAACACTGTACTGGAAGTCCTAGCCACAGCAACCAGATAAGAAGAAATAAAAGGCATCCAAATTGGAAAGGAAGAAGAAAAACTCCCATTATTTGCAGATGACATGATACTGTATATACAGAATCCCAATGATTCCACCAAGAAACTACTACAACTGACAAATGAATTCAGCAAAGTAGCAGGATACAAAATTAATGTCTAGACATCAGTTGCAATTTTATATGCCAAAACAAATGAACAGAAATGGAAATTAAGAAAATAATTCCATTCACAATTGTTTTAAAAAGAATAAAATACCTAGGAATAGACCTAACCAAGGAGGTAAAAAACCTGTACTTGGAAAGTTGTAAGACATTGAAGAAAAAATTGAAGAACATGCAAATGAGTGGAAGCACTTACTGTGTTCATGGGTAGAAAGAATGAACACTATTAAAATGTCCCTACCACCCTAAGCACTTTATAGATTCAACAAAACTCCTGTGACATATTTCACAGAAATAGAACAAATATTTCAAAAATTTATATGGAACCATAAAAGGGCCTACATAGCAACAGAGACCCAGAGAAAGAAGAACAAAGCTGGAGGAATCGCACTACCTAATAACAGACTATACTATGAGTCCTCAGTGACCAAAACAACGTGGTGCCAGCCTAGAAACAGACCTATAGATCATTGGAACAATACAGAGAGCCCAGAAATAAATCCACACCTTTACAGTCAATTAATAATCATTGGAGGAAGCAAGCACGTATGATGGGCTAAAAATAGTTTATTCAATAAATGGTGTTGGGAAAACTGGACAGATATTGCAGAAACGTGAAATGACCACATTTTTACACAATGCACAATAATAAATTTGAAACAAATCAAAGACTTAAGTGTTAGACCCAAAACCATAAAAATCATAGGAGAAAACATAAGCTGCAAAATCTCAGATATTGTTCAGAGCAATGTTTTATTGCATATATCTTCCCAGGCAAGGGAGACAAAAGAAAAAATAAACAAATGGGACTCCAGCCAACTAAAAAGATTTTGCACAACAAAGAAAATCATCAACAAAATAAAAAGACAACCCGTAGAACAGAAGAACATCTTATAAGGGATTAATATCCAAAATATATAAAGAAGTTACAAAAACAACACCAAAAAACAAACAGCCACCCGCCCCACCAAAATAAATGGGTAAAAGACCTGAATAAACATTTCTCCAAAGAGGACACACAGATGGCCAACAGGGATATGAAAAGATGCTCAATGTCACTAATCATCAGAGAAATGCAAGTTAAAACCACAATGACATATCATTCTCACACCTGTCAGAATGGCCATCATCAATAAATCAATAAACAGCTAGTGCTGGTGAGGATGTGGAGAAAGGGAACCCTTTTGTACTGTTGATGGGAATGCAGATTGGTGCAGCCACTGTGGAAAGCAGTATGGGAAATACCTCCAAAAACTAAAAATGGATCTGCCTTTGGACCCAGTAATCCCACAGCTGAGAATATATCTGAAGGAACCCAAAACACTAATTCTAAAGAAAATATGCACCTCTTGTTCATTGCAGCATTATATACAATTGCCAGCATATGGAAGCAGCCCACATGTCCATCAATACATGAGTGGATAAAACAACTATGGTGTATTTACACAATGGAATACTACTCAGCCATAAAGAAACAAAAGAGTATGGATGGACCTATAAATCATCATACTAAGTGAAATAAGCCAGTCAGAGAAAGAAAATACCATATGCTTTCACTCATGTGGAATCTAGTGAGCAAACTGAAGTAACAAGTAAAATGGGGACAGACTCGTAGATGGAGAGCAGGATGACAGTAAGTGGGTGTGGGGGAGGTAAGGGGTGGTGGGGTTGAGCAAAAAGGACAAAGGACTAATGGACATGGACAACAGTGTGGTGATTGCTTGGGGGAGGAGGGTATAAGGGGACTAAACGGTAATGGAGAAAAATACAATAAAGATTAAATAAAATACATATATTTGAATCCACTGTCCAATCACAATTTGAATGATTTTTTTAGACAGTATATCACTTATGTATTTTAGAAAATAATGTTGTGATTTGGAATTAAAATATAAAATTAAAATTATTTTTACAACAGACAAATACTTCACTAAATTATATGTTCATTAGAGAGAAATTTTGAAAGCATTTTTCCTATATTTATGCACCAGAATCACAAATATTCTCTAGTTGGTGTTTTGTACCTTTTAACTTGCTAGAAAATAGATGATCAGGTTAGTGTTTACTGCTGGCAGGCCCACAAATGTTTAGCGCTTGACTTCCCCACAGAGCTTCAGAGATGGGAATGTCAATCCACATGACGACTGTTATAAATGTATACTAAATCCAAGGTTCATTTAAATTCGAGGCCACAAAATTTTTACTTATGGAAAAGTTATTATATATTAATAACACCCATGTCAATTAAATTGTTCAAGAACCATTGCTATTCTTCTTAATTAATTTATTTAAATCATAATGTACAATATTGTTATGGCAGCCCCAGGCAACATAGTCAAGTTACTTTTTATCATAGTTTGTTTCCAATTTATAGCAACGTAAAAGGCATTCTCACATTATTATTACCACCAAAGATTCAAATGCCATAAAATATGAAGGGTCCATGGGATGTACTACATTACAACATAACTTGACCTTTGAAAGCTGCAGTATATTAAACGTTATTAATTTTGATAAACTGATTGAAATACTTTTGATCATACTAATTTTGGACATATATAGATAGCACGACTCCTGGTTGCTCTGAAGGTGACCTCTAGGGAAGTCAATTCACTTTGGTGGATTCAAATTGCAGTGTTCAGTATGAGGTGTCCCAGGTCACATCTAGTTATGGTACAGTTATGGTATTTAGTAAAGCAAACCCTTCACTAAAACTGACGTCTAGACTTCTGACGCAGGGGTACTATAAAAGCAATAAAGTTTTTTGTGGTACAGTCATATTACATTATAGATCTTTAAGTATCAATGGTCTGAATTTGCTTTCTTTTAGCGAAAACAGTCTCAGAAATCAGAATTCAAAGAACTTTAGTAAACAGTTGCACCATTTCTTTCCTCTTACTTTTCTTTTCTTACGAGTAAACCTGGTAAAGCTGAAGGCTTTTTTCCCCTTTGCAGGTTTGGGATGAAAATCTTGCAAAATCTGCCGAAGCTTGGGCGGCTACTTGCATTTGGGACCATGGACCTTCTTACTTACTGAGATTTTTTGGCCAAAACCTATCTGTAAGAACTGGAAGGTAGGAAGCAGTTTTGCTGACACTATTCGTCCACACAACTTCATTAGACTCCAAGGGGGAGTGACACCCATTTCAAGTAATATCAGCAACTATTTATTGAGGGCTTACTAAGTGCCAAACATGGATGCTTGACCTATGACTAATTCAGATGTTTTCAAGGAACATCTAACTGGTTAAAAGGGCCTAATAAGGCCAGTTCCTTCCTTCACCCTCGATGCAGCCTCCTTTAGCCTGTGTTCTTCACTTACATGCCAGAATCTTTGAAAGGATCAGGCATGTACCATACCCTGTATCCCATCTCTTCTACCTTAAAACACACCCCTCGACTGCGGCAGAAACCAATTTTATGTGTCTGCAACTTTCCCATGGTTTCATATATCTGCACATGTGTTCTACAAATTATGCCTATTTGCATGCATGTGTGTATGCACGTACAGACATACATATGCAAGTATATGCAACTATGGGAAAGTTTTTCCCATTGATGGGATAATTTTCCTTGCACTGTGGAGTGTTATCACCCAATTCCAAAGACCCATTCTCTTCCATCTTGGGGAGGAAACCAGGTGTGCTATTATTAAAATTAAAGTGATATAAGTCTAAGAAAAAAAGCACACTGAGTTCCAGTATTGCAAAAACTTTTATGTGTCAATTTTAATTGTATATAATATTCTGATGGAAGGAATTTTTGACACAGATAAAACAAGGTAAAGATGATGATTCCTGAAATATTTGCACACCTGTTTTTGAAATGACCAGACTCATGCTTACACAAATATAGGATCACTTGCTCCGGCCCTGGGCATTTTTATGTTGGCCCTATTTAAAGGAAGAGAGGATTCTATGAGGTGGTGACAGTAATTGTGAGGGGTGGGTATACTCTTGATTCAGCATGAATAATCTGCAAAATGAACGGGACTCATGTTAACATTCACCATGAGTCTACCTTTGCCCTAAGTTTTTGTTGTTTCTCTTGATACCTAGATACCGTTCTATTCTGCAGCTGGTCAAGCCATGGTACGATGAAGTGAAAGACTACGCTTTTCCGTATCCCCAGGACTGCAACCCCAGATGTCCTATGAGATGTTTCGGCCCAATGTGTACACATTATACACAGGTTATATCACTTGTCTCTTGAATTTTGGGTTCATACTTTTAAAAAATGGTCTTAACTGGGTTGGTGAACATGCATTTTCTTAGCTCTGGCTTCAGCAATGGCATACTGCTTTATTTTCGCAGATGGTTTGGGCCACCTCCAATCGTATAGGATGTGCAATTCATACTTGCCAAAACATGAACGTGTGGGGAGCTGTGTGGCGACGTGCCGTGTACTTGGTATGCAACTATGCCCCAAAGTAAGTCCCAGGTGGCAAACTACTTACTTGAACCTTTCACAATTATAAACAACTTCAGTCTGATAGATATTTTAATATGACTAGGACTTAACTAAAATGGCTTCTAATCTTGAATTCTCAATTATTCCCACATACCTAAAACATGATGAGCTGAAGATTTCTTTTAAGAAGCAAAGGGATTCTGGCCTAAAATTCATAGCAAAACGTTCTGAGGACAGACATTAACTAAATTCTTCTCGCCACCTTTCCTTTGTTATGGTAATTGTAAAATGAAGTTTGTACTTCCAGGCTTTTGATAGCTGCGTAAAAAAGGCAACAGAACAGAATCTTGTAGGGAATTTCCACCACAAAATTTCCACCTCAGTGCTGGAATGCTGACTTACCTTTTCAACAGGAAAACAAAACAAGCCTTCCTTCCTTCCTTGTTTTAAGAGTAAAATTTTAAGTTATATTTTATTAATTCCATAAATGGTTAAGGAAGCATTCAGTATCAGAAGGGAAATTTACAAGCTATGACTTCTTTTTTAAATTGAGGCTTTGCCATGATTTAAATTTCATATTAAAAGTATTCAGTAATTTCATCCTCTGGCATGTATAAAAAGTATTGTGAAATTTGATTAAAGATTTTAAAATATGACCATATTTACCAACCTTTTTTATAATAAATAAGCATGTGTTAACATTTGATAAAATGTCTTTTGATAACAATAACTCTTCAGATGATAAAAGATTGCAATATTTATTCATGAGTATGTTCCCATTTGGAGTAAATACCAAAATGTTCAAAGGATTTATGACACTCTTGGTGTTTTTCAAAGTAAATCCCAAACAAAGATTTTCTCCAATGTTGCCAGTATGGAAAGGGAGTGAGAAAATGTTTCACAAACAACTCTACATTACTCATTGATGTGGTAGTACGCCAGTGATTTTGCAAAGTTAGAAAAATGGCAATTTCCCCGATGGACCCCTCTTCGCAATTTTTAGAACAATGAGATTTGGAAAATAGAATGTGTCTGCCTTATGAAAAGCATTCAACTGTGCATGTGTTGGATATTTTCACTCTCACTCTTTATGTTTTCCTGTTAAGTTTTTACCTTTCTTTGTGACATAAATAGGCCAAGTAGCCCCCAAATGATGAAAGAGATTTTTGTTTCATTCATTTAACTTTTCTGTTTTTGGCTAATGACTAGAATTTCTAATACTATCACTGAACGATTTGATTGTTTTATGGTTCCAAGAGATTAAGATATTGTGTTTACATGCTATATTTGTTGTAACAAAAACATTATTTTGAAACCTAGGCATTGAAGAAACTGTTAAATTTCTGACTGATAGGTGAATATGATTCTTCTGATGTTGGTATGAAGTTACCTCAAGCCTAATGTTTTTTAGGGGGAAAAAAATAGGAGAGAGAGGGAGAAAGACACAGAGAGACAGGGAGGGAGAATTTAATTACATGGACTAGGACAAAAAAGTAAAAGAATAATAAGTTTATTAATTGACTGATTTACTATTTAATATAATTATTTTCTATTAAATAAGTCTGTGATTTATGTAAAAGTTTATGATATATAATTATTACATATAATAAAATTGTATTTCTAAATTTATGTTAGCAAAAATGTGTGCTTTATAACTTCATAAAGTAATATAGATACATAGACAAATATATATTTAAAGTAGCAGAGACTTGGTAAAGATGTAGCTTGGGATAAAGATGCATAAGGAAATAAATTTTGAATATAGCACAGGAGAGATTAGGAAAAATGAGTGAGCTACTCTCATAAGAGAATGGGCCCTTCCAACATTTCTTAGCAAGCTTGGGACATTATCAAAATTATGCTTGAGGAGGCTTATCGGGGGTCAGAGCACAGAACAAAGGGGATGGAGTGGACAGTCCTGGACTCTCACTTCATTTTGTAACATGGATCAGCAGCATGTTTTTGCTGTTTAGAGTAAATACCTTATGGATTAAAGTGTGAGTTTTTAATGGACTGATTTAAGCAGATAGCTTCATGCCCCACAGATACATTCGGAGCTGCCGCTTCGTTGTAGTCAGGTCTTGAAGAAGATTACACACCCCTGTCTCATAGTCTTGCCTCTTACCTACCATTGTCTCACATACCACCTTGACATACTGCTTTTTATTATTAACAACCAAATTGTCTGCTGACCATTCAACTTCCTTCGCATTGTTGGCTAGGTTGTTATCTTCTAGTACTCTAGTTACTGATCACTGGGCCATGGAAAATATATTTATTACTTTCTCTTTTATAATTAAAGACCTCAGTAACAGTAAGGCAATGTGGCTGTTTTCTACTCTCAAATAATAAATTGATTTCTGATTTTGACCATGGTCACCAATGGAGATAAAGAAAAACATTAATAACACAAAGTAATTCAGTTAAATGTGTTCATTACCAAAAAGTGAATAGCATTACTAGAAAAAAGGCTATCAATTATACATAAGGGAAAAGGTGTTGAAATCACCTTTAACTTCTATGAGGATGGAGTTTTCCAGATTTCACCTTATAATGGGAATCTACAATATTTTACAAATTTGTAAACAAATCTTGTGAACGTTTATAACTATGTTTTGTACTTAGAACAACTGCCTGCTCATTTCACCACTTCTAAGCCTCCAGGGAAGTACAATGCGTGTGAGTGTGTACACAGGTGTGTGCATGTGTGTACACATCTACACACACACAGTCCATATGATTTTACTCTCCTTAGAACATCACCTGTGTGACTGTTTGCAAGTGCATGTGGCCCGCGCACTGCAGGTGGCGGCTGCAGGGCAGAGACAGGTGTGGCGACTGGCGGGGGCCGGGTAATGGCTGATGTGGCCGTTCACTGTAGCACATCACTTGTCATCTGTAAATTAAGACAATGTTAAGCCAGAGAGAAAATACTTAAAAGTAAGATATATTGAATAAGCTACTGTATAGATAAGAAATGGACATAACTTTCAGTGCCTTTCAAAAATGAAAACTCATCATCACATGTCAATACATGTGATCATGAGCTTAAGGACAATCAAAAACTTTTTAAATGAACAAGTAACATTAATGTTACCTTCTTTTTCTTTCTCTCTCTCTTTCTCTTTACAGGGGCAATTGGATTGGAGAAGCACCGTATAAAGTAGGGGTACCATGTTCAGCCTGTCCTCCAAGTTATGGGGGATCTTGTTCTGACAACCTTTGTTTTCCAGGAGTAACGTCAAACTACCTGTACTGGTTTAAATAAACTTATCTATTCCTCCAGGACACAGAATGGTTCCTGGGAATCATAGGTCTATATATATATTGAGTTTTGCACATATTATATATATTTTATAATAATCTTGTTTTCCTTTTAATATTCATTGTATGAACTAGTGTTTGCCTAGTATGTTGGTTTGATCTTTTAAGGTCATCAAAACATCCATTTCTATTTTCTGACCTCTAAGCATAAATTAAAATATTTTATATGTAGTATTGATATAATTAATGCATCCAATTCTAAAACTTGTTTCCCCCAAAAGAATTATGTTATGTTCCTAAAGAATAAAAAATATATGTGACCTGTAAGGTATGTATGTGTGCATATATATGCACACACACATACACACATATATGCATATATGTATATGTATATGTATATACATATGTGTACACACAAATACAATGGATGATGTAACACACAGATAATAATATCATTCAGTAGTTAACTTGTGGGAAATTAAAAATATTCTACTCCAAATATATGTGAGGTGGTGGAACATCTCAGCGTCCACCTCTGTAATACCCACAGAATGACAGTTTGCAAAATAACCCTCAGTGACATCTGGATATAATAATTTAATTAAGCAACTACAAATTTCATTCTGGAGACATTTCTTCTTATTTGGGTTCACACAAGGATATGCTCAAACTTATGAAAGTTTCACATCATGCCTTTTGCTTAAGCTCTTCTGTTGAGCCAGTAATCTTGTGCTGAGTGTGTACCACATGCAAAGCACTCTGCTACTTATGATCTGATAGTGCAAAGACAGCGAGCTATGACTCCTGCCTTCAAGAAGCTCCCAAAATATTCAGGAAAGAATACAGCCTAATGATTTTGCTGTAAAAAATTATTTTTTAACAAATTAATGTTCATGTTGCCTTAAGGAAGTGAATGCAAGCATGATGCTTACCTGTAGGTTGACTAGGTTATAAGTCACACTGTGTAAAATATAAGACTTTTGATGAGCGTGAAATTTTTCCTGCACTGCTTGGAACCAAAAGAGGTAGGGACGAATTAAAAACTGCCCAGAATTACTAGATTAGAGTAGATAGTTGTGACATTGGAAGGCAGAAACCAAAACTCTTAAAAAAACTGAAGAGGCCAACAGAAGTAAGATTTAGGAGACAGGTATGAAAGTCACAGGAACAGGGTTACTGTGGAAAAACACCAGGCGCGTAGCTTCAGAAGAGCCTACCCTGAGGGTTTAGTGTATCCTGAAGCCTGTCACTAGGAGGTACAGGACGCCAGAAAGAAACACCCAGGTGCCCCAGACACCTCCACTTCTTTTGTTTTTATTTGGTGAGAAGCATTGTGATCATCGCAGAGCTTTGTGTCGCATCTGCAAGGCCCTGAGTACATACCACAGTCAGTCACGATTTATTTGTCAAATAGCCCTCTTCAGATGACTTCTGCGGACTAATCGCCAGATTTTATTATTATATCTGTGTAGAAGAATATGTTCCAGTTATCAACTAAATTTGATTGTAGAAATCAGATCAAAGTCAGTATAAAAATTCCACTCATGAAAATATGAAAATTTCACATTTGAGAAATTAGTTGCAGAGAGAACTCAATTATCTGGATCAAGACACTTAGCACAATATACTCTGTGTGTGTGTGTGTGTGAGAGAGAGAGAGGGAGAGAGAGAGAGACAGAGAGAGAGAGAGAGAGAGAGAGAGAGAGAGAGAGAGATAGATAGATAGATAGATACATAGATTTGGGTTATGTAGTACTGCAATACTTCCATGGAATTACAGAATAAGTAAAAATGGTTAGATCCAGAATGCAATTAACAGAAGGAAGCTACTTGTTTAAAATTCCTTGCACATTTGCCATTCCTTAAGACAAAAGCATTGAAAGACTATAGGTAGTTAACGAAATCCATTCAATGGGGGAGAAATCCACCATTTGGAGTTTTAGCTTACATGATAGCAAAAAATTGTCCTAATTCCATTTACAGACTAGATATGGTGACCAAATGTTTTGACAATCATACTACTCTGCTTCTGTGAGCACATATATAGATATTATTAAAAATAAGTATTTTAGAGACACAAATGAAAAAAGAAAATAATTATATGACTCATGTTCCAATCCAAATTTTGTACAACATTTAATAGGCAATCGGAAAGATCTTATTAGTAGGATATTTGCTTGATTTATGTAGAAAATATCTCTATCCTTGATCTTGCTATACAAGGTCCACAGAAGTAGAAAAGAACTGTTAAACCAAAAAATGACTATTCTTGCTGGTTTATTCTTGTGGCTTGCTTTCTCACTTCTAAAAATGAATAGCGATATTTGCTACATATTTCACAGAAGCTCCTAAAAAGGTGAAATTACCATATTAATAGAATTCATAGATATTTAAATTTTCATCAATGTGAAACTTTTAGTTATGATAGAATTAAGTTTTTCATGAGCATTTCCTCATCAGAAACTCTAATTCTTTGTATTTATCTCATCTTGTTCTATAGTAGCTATAATGTAATAAACGTTTATATGAATGGATTTTTAGAATTAACTAAAAAGCCTAGAACTGAAACAATTCAGAGGAATTCCACCTTTCTATGTTTCATTAAGATCAAAATGTCTTCAATACAAAGCTTTGAATGCATCAAAAATCCAGATGAATCATCAAACATATCAGATTAAGACTAGGGTTTGCACACAAAACTTATACAAGAGTCCATTCCAAATCACAACTAGAACTGTAAGTTCACTTATAACTTAACAACTCAGCTGAAATACGTAACGGGTATATTTGTTGCTCTATCTGTACTTTTTAAAGTTGGTCATATGATGTGGCCATGTGAAATGTTTTATTTCCCAGGCTAAAGCAAATGACAGTTTGCTCGTATCAGCATGGAGTTTCCTATTTTTATGGCATGCAACAATGGTGCTAGGATAACTATTTCTCACTGTAATTCCCAGAGGCAGGAAGGGTCTGGGGATAAGCTATTTTATAAGAGCAGCTTGGAATAGTCAGTATTGGGGTTTTCATTTCAAACGGTTTCTTTTGAAAGAAATAGTAATTGGCATTCCATATTCTACAGCATGGATCATCTCTGTGGTATAGATTTTGCATACTACCCTTTCTTCAGTAGAAGAGTAAAAATAAAATCTGTCACAATATAGATGTTTTTGGCTTTCATGTCATCAAAAGACTGGGAAAATTATAATTCTTGCTGTTAAACTGATGGATTTCTTTATAGAATTGTATTTGAATCGTGTAGGCATAGTCTTCATGTTCCTGGTTATGATAGATAAACTTGCTTTGATTTTTGTAATTAAAAATTTTATTTTATTTTTTACTTTTTTATTGTTGTTCAAGTACAGTTGTATGTATTAATGAGAAAACATATATATATATAGTTTCAATTCAAATACTCTGAGTAAATCATATTGGTTGAGCTTAGCCATTTGATTCTAAAAGGTGCGATTGTCTCCATTTAAACTTTTTTTAAAAGGTGGCAGAAGCAATTATTATTATCCTTTTTGCTTCTGTTCAGTTTAAGTATCGTCACTTTTCTGCACCATCAGATCACCCCTACCAAGTTCATTTGACAGTGAGGTAATACTCACATGAAACCATGGAAACGTTTATTTGAAAGCTCTAGGTAGCTTTAGCACAGAGTTGACCAAATGGCTAGAGCAAGCTCAACAAATACGATTTCTGAGTAATTGAAATGAAATAGTATATATGTTTTCTCATTAATGCATGCTTATGTTATATCAGATTATAATATCTATGTAAGTAAATCTCATATACATGTAGGCCAATTTAAGTGTTTTGTGTTCATACCTGGCTTAATTTATGAATGCATAAGCTAAACAGATAATTTGAATGTGTCCATGAAGGAAAAGAAATGCTTAGCCTGAGGTCGATGATCTCTGTCCGCCTGGTAGAGAAACTTTCTCTGGGTCGTGCAGTATCATAGGATGAAAATCTTGACATGGATGGAAGCCTTTATCTACCAAAGCATTTCAGGAGAGGAAAGCTAGATTTCCATCAGTGTAACATTCTCTTCGCTTATATATGCTTTTTAAAATATTGTAACTATAAGTATGGGGAAAGACATATTTAAACACATGCAAAATGATTTTTAAAGATTGTGTCATGGTATAACTTTGACTTATGAGAGATCAAGAAAAAACTTAGAACGTTTAACAATTAACTGATTAATGGTGCTGAAAACATTACAACCACCCAAACTGCAACAATGTTGAGGTTTCTTCGCAATTAAAGTTTTTATTCAGTGTGAACTATCATCTATTTTGGTGCTACATATACGGTGCTAAGAGCATGGTTAGTGTTAATAGCTTTAGTAATGCTGTAACGCTCTTTTCAGTCATTGTTAAAAGCTATCCATTAAATTCCCGATTGAGAAATAATAGTAAAATCCTGTTAAATTAATCTTAACCAGAAACAGGCCAGTGAATTCCATTTTTAATAAAACTGTCCAAAATTACTTAGGTGTTACGGAATTTAAAAATGTACATATTTTTAGACGTTACCAATTTTCTTTTAAGGCGTTTTTTAGCTTGGCAGAGTCCAAATTCAAGCATCTCCTAAAGGTTAGAAAACACCTACACCGACATGCTGCAGGCACTGGCGCCCTCTGGTGGTTATAAAAACAAATGATTGATGGCTACTTTGCCTCAAAACAAAGCCTTTTCTGTTCAATAAAAATTTAAGTTGCACAAATTTTTAAATTCTCAAATAATCTCTAAGTCTGACAGCATTTAAAAGTGCTTCATTCTTTTGACATACTTTTCTAAGAGGATAAGAGATATTTTTTTGTATCTACTTTCCTAAATAATGTTTTTCATGATTTTCCAGTTCTGAGGTGCTTATTACAAATAGTGTTATTTTTTTAACTAGGCACTATCAAAATATTTTTTCATTTGGTTTACACTATAAATACAATTATAATTAGAATTAGCAAGCATAATTGTGCACGTTTTGCTTTCAGAAGCAATAATTTATTTTTATTTTGCAGAGTACATAAGACAAAAAGGAGACAGGTTAAAATAATTAATTTCATATAGAAAAGATTACCTCTCGACCTTCAGTTGTTGCTCTGTAACATGATAATGTTCTTTGATCGCACTATTGAGCTAATGGTAAAATTTTCTTATTTCATTCAAAATCATTTTAGCCTAATAAATGTACATGAAGTTTAGAATCACATCACCTGTAACTAAAAAAGCCATATTCTTAGGTAAAGTTTCAGGTGAGGAATGTAATTGACTGATGTGACCATCTGTTTTGAAAGAGATGTTTCGTAAACTATGTTAGCATAACCAAATGAAGTCTGCTTTGAAGCTGTTTTCCAAATTAGTATTTTCAAACTTATTTTGAATCCAACCCTTCCCACGATCTCGGTCACACTCAGAGCTGTGGCATACAATGCAGAAAAAAACGGGCCGTGTGTCCCCCACGCCCTCCCCAGTGCCGCCGCCATCAAACAGGCAGAAAAACGTTGGTCTCGATTGTCCAGTTACCTGGACAATCGTCCCTGAAATAATCATCTAATTAAAGAAAAAAGTTTTGAGGCTCTAAATTATTTCAATGGTTTTTATTTTATTTTTTAGATCTCTTTTTTCAAAATATCCACATCATTTTGCATGTGTTAGAACTCTCTTAGTTTGATGGAGAATTAAATGCTGACTTTACCTGGTGCTTGTTACTGATTACATCATCTTGTGTTACTTGACAATCAGAACTTTGGGGCCATAATTTTGGGGAATTAGAGATCATTGTGGTGCACATATGAAAATAATATGTTTTTAAAATATTGAAGTGTTTCAGATATGTACATAAACCTAAAATATGCTGTATCATTTTAGATATTTTATTAAAAAGATTAATTTGGGTGAGTTTTACTCATTACCTGACACTGTGGCAGTGAACGGTGCCTTCAATGTTGTGATATAATGTCATAAATGTGTATATACATAAAACCTGTGTCAACCTCGGCCCTCGTAAAGCTTGACTAGTATAGCTTGTGGAGCTCAGCTACATTATTTTTTCTTTCAATAAAACATTATAATTAATTGTTCTGTTTTTTCATATTTTTCTTGTTTCCAATAGTTTTAAAATAGATTCAGAACTACGGGGTTTGTTAATTTTGATAAGAAATGATCCATTTTTCTAAAGCAACAATGATCATTTTTTTCAAATATATCAGATCTCTTCTTCTTTTTTTGCTTTCTTTCTTCCTTTCTTTTTCACTTAATTAAAAACAATATCAAGAAGTTCTGGCTGAGGAAGTTGCCTCAGTTGAACATGGATATTTCCATGCTTCCCACACAGAGGACCTCGGGAGCACCATCCGTGCTCCTGGGTGAGTGGCATCATCTCTGGCCTCGAGCCGGCCCAGGGTGGCTCTGCCTTGCAGTGGGGTCGCTCCTTTCCGATGTGATGGAAGATCCTACCAGCCAGGTCGCTGAGAAGGACCCAGATCTAGGACTGTAAATTTCTCCTTATATGTCACACAAGAAGAGAAAGCCTAACTAACGGAAGACTTTTCAGATCGTCACACCACACCCAGGAGGCCCATGGCTACCCCTCAGCTTCTCTTCCTCTTGCTAGCCCTCCCTTCTCACTGCACTCTCTCCTCTCAAGTCCCCACGATTCCACCCACTTTGGCAAGTTCCACTCATCTCCACAGGAGATGGGGCTTCATGCGTGGGCGTGCGTATGTAGCAGATTCCAGCCTCAGACAGGCCTGATGGATGCAGAAGTCTTGTCCTGCTAGACTTGCACACCTTTGATTGGGGAGAGATAGGGGGCATTGTGGATTCCTGGCCCTGTTCCTTCTCCTCACTAATGACAGCTGAGAGAGACAAATGCTTGAGAAGCAAGCACACCCTGACAAGGCAAACATGGACTTTTCCAGGAACGGTAGACTACGCTATTGGGGGCAAAGCCTATTCCCACTGTCAGTGACTGACCCAGGTCCTTCTGAAACAGTAATCTGGGTGTTGCGGTGCCAGGGGCACCGACTCCTTTCTGGATCGTGCTTAGGCTGTTGAGTCAGCACTGGCCCTACAGTAGACACCTGGAAACACTGTCACCCACCCTAGTTGAATTTTTCTGGCTCCAATTTTCATCTTTGGTGAAAAAGAAGCAAGGTCTGGCATGCAGCCTTCATCTGTTATATTGGAAAATTACATATGCACCACACTTTGGCTTAGCAATCCCCCTTCCACAAACCCATTGTGGAGGTGCACTGGCAATTCCCCAAATGACATGTGTACGGTGTTTACCGCTATAGCATCATTTATACTAGTCAAAGGCCAGAAACAACTCAAAGGTCTATCGAAGAGGATTTGCCGAATGCTGTGTCCACATAAGGTAGTGCTATGCAATTGAGAAACTGAATGAAAAAACCTCTGCATAAACTGGTAGAGAGAGGTCTCCCGGGGTGATGCTAGGTGAGAAAGCATGGTACACAGGAGCGTAACTAAGGTGCTGTCCTTGTGAGAAAGGGTAGAGAGGATAATGTATTTATAATGCATAACTTTTTATTTGCAAAAAGGAAAGTGGAATCAAATTTAAAAAGAATGAAAATGATTAGTTCTAGATGTAAGAAGGGGCAAAAATATTTCCAGTATCTTTAAAATGCAGTATTTTAAGTGAACATCCTTAATGGAATATATTGTAAAGACAGAGCTACAAAGAAATATTTAACTTTCTTCAGCAGTTTGTCATTAGTTTTATTAGTCAGGGGAGGAGGAGTGGAATAATGTGAGTAGGATATTAGGCTATGTTTTTAGAGCAAAGTGATGAATGTAAGCAAAAAGAGGTACAATTTCAAGAAGAGTTGAGTAACAATGAAATACTAAAATTTATATATCATTATTAACTCAAGGTACTTTCTTTTTGAAAGTTAATATTTGTGAGCTTCGAATGGTGAAAGGCCCTGGTGCTACGAAAGGCCAGTAGTGATACGCGAATTTATCGGCCCCATCGTTGCCTCCGACGCCACCCACCACTGAGAGCGACGGGCTGGCTTCCCCTGGGCGGCGGGCGCCCTCATCTCAGCCTCCGTGGTTCCTCCCTAGAGCAGCGGGGCCCAGAGAGGAGTTCGTGCCCCCAGAAAGTACACAAGAAGAACCACTGAGAAAAGTGCTGAAGAAAGTGAGAACCTCTATTTATATTTAATTTTACTAAGGAAACTGAAAAGACATTATTAAGATTTCCTGTAGGGCGATGGATTGCCAAGGCTGCCTGTGCCGAGGTCTATAAGGGCCACCCGGCTCCTGTGGGGGGAGGGGGTGTTCCGAAGGCAGGTGAGCCCTCCCAGGTGTCCTCGCCCGGCTGTTGGCGTTTAGTACCTTTCCACGTAGTGTATTTTAGGGACTCAGGTAAGAGAATTGATTAATTTTAAAACCCAGCCTCTATTAAACACTAACAAATACTCTTGGGAAATTCCTGCAGAAGCAAGATTGAAAATAATTTAATAATGAAAACACAAGTTAACACAGAGGAAATTTAACAGTTGATAGTTACCTTGCTTACGATAACAGGCTTTTTGTCAACCATATTATGAGGTACAAACAATAGTGATCTAATTGGGCTTGACCAACTGAACAAAGAATTAAAAATTTTAAGACTATCTGAAGTGGTAAATATTCTACTGATTATGCATTAATAATGGGCATTCGCCTTGGTATATTAGCTGGTAACAGTTATACTCTTATAATCAGCAAATATTTTTAAACCAGCATAAATGTAAAATGATCCTTTAAGTTGTGCCCTAAATAAAACTCTTTGAGAGTATTAAACACATTTTGTCACATTGCTCTGATAAAAATTTAAAATTCTAATAAAATTTAAGATTAATGTTAAAACGATAATAATAGAAATAGCAAAAGACTGTTTTTTGGTGAAAGCAAAATGTTTTTACAACATTGATTAAATAATTTAAAGTTTTTAAAATTTTTACTCTACATATTTTACCTGTTATTTCTATTCCATAACGTACCCAGTGTATGAGTGCATGTCTAACACATGGCAGTATAGTGTCTAACACATGTTGGCATGTGCTAAAATTTACGCTAGAGATAGTGGGGTGCGAGATATACAACTCTTCACAAACAGGCATGACCAGCAGGCCTGCAGGCGACCGGTCTGAGCACTGGCAGCCTCGCCGCGTCTGGGCTGACCTCTGCGGGAGCACAGCACACGCAGCGACTTCCCCGCACAGACCCCCCAGCGACGCTGGGATGCGCGGGGCGGCGTTCAGTGCTTTGCCTGCTTACAGAGCTGCGCGAGGCTGGCTTCTGCCTCACCCTCCCGCCCTCCCGGCCGCTCACTCGGCGGCACTGCCATCACCTCTCCCCGCCCGGTTCACCCCCTTTCCAGGCTTCTTCACACTGGTCCGCCAGATGCGCACGTGCTGACGCTTTCCTCCCCTCCACATCTGAGGTGGTCCTCTCCATCTGCACCACTCTTCTCTTTTGCGTTTCTGCCTCCCTAGTGCGAACACTGTGATAACGGAACTAGGATCTGTGTTTGTACGTGGTGATAAAATGCAATCTGCATATTGGTCGTCTGGCTGTCTCTCCCGCTAGAGATCGGAGGTCCCGTTACAGCTACCCGAGGGCAGGAACTTTACCTCGTTTATTGCGATATTTCCAGCACCTAGAAGTGTACTTAGTACTTTGTGGGTGCCCCCAAAATATTTGGATGTAGATCAATGAATGAGTGTAGTTGTAAAGATTAAATGAGGTATTGCACATAAACCAATACATACATTTTCTGATATGGGATAAACAGAAGTAATAATTTTACCACTATTATTTTTTCATAATGTCCTGAAAAATAACTGGGAACCTATGGTATCTATGTCGTTAGAGACTTTGTACCAACGGAATTAATTTACCACCAAAGCAGTTACCTAAGCTTATTGTCCACAATACTAGTATCTGTCATCTGATACTTTTAAAGAAATCTGCAGCTGAAATTAGAATTAAATTAATATCCTTTTGGAACAGGTCTGTATAGTCCGAATGGTCAACTTATGACAGAGTCGCCTAGGGAGACCTTTTTGTGGCAGTCTCGATTTCACCTTTACGTGGAAAAGAATGAGGCAAACAATGAAATGCTGAGAGAAATGTACCAAGTGCTTCTCTCTTGTACTGTTTGCACTTAGGAGCAAGAGAAGGCTACAGAAAAAAAAAAGAAATAAGTAAAAAGAAGTGTGTCACGGGCTGCGTTAGCTCAGTAGTCTCATGTAAATCAGACAGAGCAATCTGGAAATGACTGAGTTAATGGTTGTGTTTGAGACCTGGTACCTTCCCCAGGTTTCACATCTTAGTGCGTTCACATTCACACATCGAGAAAGTGAGAATTCTGCTTTAACCTAATTCACGAACTTAAGCTATGCAACCAATTTGAAGGAGAAACATATTTATATAGAAAAAAAATGAAGGCTGAGGACATAAAATACCTTTTTGGAGATAGAAAATAAAATGATAAATCATACTCTATAGCAACTATGTAAAACTATAGTTATACTAGTAATTTTTCAGATTAAGTACAAATCTTCTGTGAAGTGACACACAATGTCCACGTATTTTTAGTATTTTCCTATATATTAATAAGCAGACATAACAATAATAGGCAATCCTTTGTGTTATCTTTATGAATAACAAAGGATAATTTTTGAGTATTATTTCTTGATAGGAGTGATGTTGACATTTGGGTGGGAAAATATTTTATTATGAGGGCTGTCTCATGCCTTAAAAGGCATTTATCATCCCTGGACCCTTGAAACACTAAATCCTGTCTGTAGGACTACCTCCAGGTTCTAAGAATGTTGACAACAAAAATTACCAGTGTACATTGTTAAATGTCCTCCTGGGGGGGGGGGTGCGGTAATACCTCTGAGTGAGAAGCACTGAGAGAGACCTTCATTAGCAAACAGTCAAAACCCAACCAGTCTGATTAATGCATTAAACTTTTTGACAGTTGTTCATTCTTACATTTCACTGCAATTATGCTAATAGCCACTCATTGTTTTCACAATATTTTCGAGTCCCAACTCTGTGTGAGATTCTATTCTAGGTCTGTGTGGCATGCAGTGAACAAATCAGATTAAAAGCCATGCATCATGGAACATTCCAGAGAGGAGACTGACAATAACAAATACAGAGGCATGGGATGTGTCAGAGGGTAACAAATGCTATGGAGAAAAATTTAGGTGGGATGAACGATACCAAATGCCGTGAGGGAAGGTACTCAATATCATATAAATGGTCGGGAAAGACCTTACTAGGAAAACACCTAGGCGAATATATGAAAGTTTTAGGGGGACAGTCCCATGGAGTCTATACCTGTGCACATTCAGATGGTCTTCACTTATGATGGTTCAACTTAAAATTTTTCAACTTTACAGTGGTGTGAAAGCAACCTGCATTCGGTAGAAACCATACTTCGAATTTTGAATTTTGATCTTCCCTGGCTGGGTTATGCTGTACAATCCTCCCTCACGAAGCTGGGCAGCAGCAGGCAGTCACAGATCCCCATCAGCCCTACAATCAGGAGTGTCAATAACCAGCACTCAGCAGTGGACTGAGTTGCCAGGAGCATTTTTGGATACTGTGTTCCGAGCACATTTAAGGTTGGCAAGGCTAAGCTCCGATGCTCGGTAGGTTAGTTGCATTAAGTACACTTTCGACTTAGGGTATTTTTAATTTATGATGGATTTATCAGCCATGGCCCCATGTCAAGTAGCGGAGCACCTATACTATGTGGGTGTCTGGGGAAGAAGTCTTCAGGCAGAAGAAGAAGAGAGGACAAAGCCCTCAGGCTGGACCAGACCACCATGTGCACAGGCGTGCAGCCGAGCTAAGGAAGAAGGCGGTATTGGGATGAGGCCGGGAGGTCCAAAGAGCCATGCCCTCACATCTCACACATTTCAGAAGGCTCACCCTGGTTACTGCGTTGATAGTATGGAGAGTCAGGGAAGCCACCTTCCTAAAGACCTTGCTTTGTCCGTTATCCTTTCTTTTGTATTTTCTCTCTTCTTCAAAGCCCAGAACAACACAAGAAATACTGTAGTCACTGTCTTATCTGCTATTTGGCTGCTCACTACTCAGATTCACAAATGCTGGTTACCCACTCATTCTTTGGTGTCTTTCAATTCATTCATTTATTCCACAAATACGCATTGAGCACATTTTAAATGTTAAGTCCTTTTCATGATAAAAATCAGACGGTGGCTCTGCCCACCAGAGGCTTACATTGCAGTGGGGAGAGGGTGGGGAGTAAAGAAACCAACACATACTTAACAAAATGCCCAGTGGGAGCAACTGTTATCAACAACAAAGCAGGGGCAGCAGATAGGGGATGAAGGAACTGCGGGTACTTTAGATGGTGGTGGTCAAGAAGGGTCCCAACCAGGAACTGAGATTTGTGCAGACCCCTGAATGTTTGCTCTTTATCGAATGAAAATGCCTGGGAGGGTTTCTCTGATCTGTTTACTGAAAATAGCTAGCACTTCTTACTATCTTTAATCTCCCTGTTGCTCTCAAGGCGGTAAGTCATTCCCTTCTTCTTGAAATTCTTCTCCTCGGGTTCTGTGCCCTCCTTGACCTCTCATTATCTCCACTTTATTAATACTGTTTCAGAGTGGTTCCAGGGAAAAGTAAGATGTTTCCAACTATGATTGAGAAGCTGAATTTACAGCACAACTTACTGCTAAATTTGTCTTTCTGAGGCCCACTCTGACACGTAACTACCCTCTTCAAACATTTTCTTTTGCTTCTCACTCTTTACAGAATAAAAACAAACATTTTTTTCTCACATTTAATTTCTCCGTGCTGAGGAGAGACCTTATATTAAATATTTCAGTTTTTCTTGCAATACTTCACACATCATTTCTATAAATGAATAAAACTCATTAATATCACTCATACTCTAACCTACACATGCCAACATTTCTGTCTAGTCTCATATGTTTTACATTGTCCTGATGTGTGTTTGTGTGTATATATTAGTGTGTGCATGTTTGAGTGTATATATATATATATATACACCTGCGTGTGCTCTCCATGACATAAACCCTTCTCACATGGCATTAATTTTACATCCTTTGGGATTTCTTGGTCCCCCCCATTTACAAGCTTGTTCTCTTTCCTCTCTGAGCACAAGTAGCACTTGAACTGTGTCTTTGTTATTGCATTGATTTCCTTTCCTCCCTTATTGCATATTCATACAATTCTAAAATATTTCTAATTATACTACAAGTCTGTGGTAGGGTCATCTTTGCATCACAAAGTATTAGCACAGGATATCCATGCACTATTGAAATAACTGATACTTTTGCGCAAGGCTGCGGTCGAGCTGTCCCATTATTTCTGCTATAGTCACATACCTGCAGGTGCATGAGTGACCAACAGATGCCACTCTTGTAACTAGCTGTAATAGTATCATTGTTTTGAAAATTTACAGGAACTTGGAAGAGTTGTATCATAGGAGCATTATTACTTCTTGCATTACTTATATGAAATACAAGAGCAATAGTCAATGCGTGTTAACAAAATCTATGCAGAGAATATGTGAATGATTTTATGTTTCTCAACTTTTGACAAAGTAATATATAGTCTTCAGTTGACAGGCAAGTGGACAATGATTTTCTTGAAGCTATTTGAGAAGGATGTTAAAGAGAAATACTGACTAATTAAAGTTGCAGTAATTAGCCCTGGCCTGGTGGCTCAGTTAATTGGAGTGTTGTCCCATACACTGCCCTCCTGCCCCCCAAAAAAGGAAGTTCCTGGTTTGATTCCTACTCAGGGCACATACATAGGATGTGGGCTCAATCCCTGCAACCAATTGATGTCTGTCTCTCACATGGATGTTTCTCTCGTTTTCTCTCTCTCTTCCTTTCCCTTTCTCTAAAGTCAATAGACATGTCCTTGGGTGAAGATAAAAACAGTTTTTTCAAAGATAATTGATGATAGGTAATTTCTACTTAATAAAAATGTAGAAACCAATTACAATCTAAGAGTTGAGTCCCTTGCTAGGAAAATTTAATATTTTCTTGGAAAAATATAACTTTATAATATAAATAATTTGTTCTTTACCAATTCTAGCAATTAAATACTATTCAGGGCATTTTAAAGCACCCATTCAATTTTCTAGTTCACATTTGTTGTTACACAACAAAATACATAAATAAAACCAATCAATTAAAATATGTAATGATGCCCTGGCCACATGGCTCAATTTGTTGGAGTGTCATCTCATATACCAAAAAGGCTGCAGGTTTGATTCCCAGTCAGGGCACAAATCTAGGCTGTGGGTTCAGTCTTGGGGATCACTGGTCAGGTTGTATATAGGAGGCAACAGATGGATGTTTCTCTCATTTCAAATAAACAACCTAACCCTACACCTACAAGAACTCAAGGAACAACAGCAAAGACAGCCCAGAGCAACTAGAAGGAAGGCTTGACAAGCCTTTAAACAGATTCATCAAGAAAAAAAGAGAGAGGACCCAAATCAACACAATCAGAAATAAAAGAGGAGAGATTACAACTGACACCACAGAAACACAAAGGAATCTAAGAAATTACTATGAAGAACTATATGCCAAGAAATTGAAAACCTAGGTGAAATGGACAACTTTCTAGAAAAATATAATCTTCCAAAACTCAGTTAAGAAGAAGCAGAAAGCCTAAACAGATCAATAATAGCTGACAAAATTGAAACAGTAATCAAGAAAGTCCTGACACACAAAACCCCTGGACCAGATGGTTTCACAGGAGAATTCTACAAAGCATTTAAGGAAGAGCTAACCCTACCCTTCACAGACTATTCCAAAAAATCCAAGAAGATGGAAGACTCTCAAACTATTTTTATGAAGCCAGCACCATCCTAATCCCAAAACCAGATAAAGACATAACAAAGAAAGAAAACTTCAGGCCAATATTGCTGAGGAACACAGATGCTAAAATCCTCAACAAAATATTGGCAAACCGCATCCAGTAATATGTTAAAAAGATCATATACTATGATCAAGTGGGATTCATCCCACAGATGTAAGGATGATACAATATTTGCAAATCAATACACATAATACATCACATAAACAAAAGGAAAGAAAAATCACATGATCATATCAATAGATTTGGAAAAAGCATTTGATAAGGTACAGCACTCATTTATAATAAGAACACTCAGCAAAATGGGAATAGAGGGAGCATTCCTCAACCTAATAAAAGCTACATATGAGAGACCTATAGCCAACATCATACTCAATGGGCAAAAACTAAAATTTTCCCTCCTAAGATCAGGAACAACACAAGGATGTCTGCTTTCATCACTCCTATTCAACATAGTATTAGACATCTTAGTCACAGCGATTAGATATGAAAAAGAAATAAAAGGCATCCAAATTGGAAATGAGGAAGCAAAACTGTCATTGTTTGCAGATGACATGACAGTGTGCATAGAAAATTCTATAGACTCCGCCAAAAAACTACTCAACCTAATAAGTGAATTTAGCAAAATAGCAGGATACAAAGTCAATATTCAGAAAGCAAAGGCATTTTTATACCAACAATGAAATATCAAAAACAAAAATCAGTAAAAAAATCCCATTTGGTATAGCAACAAGAAAAATGAAGTACTAGGAATAAACCTAACCAAGGATGTAAAAGACCAGTACTCAGAAAACTACATAATGCTGAAGAGAAAAATTAAGCATGCATCATGCTCATGGACTAGAAGAATTAACATCATCAAAATGTCCATACTATCAAAGCAATTTATGGATTCAATGCAATACCTATTAAAATACCAATGACATATTTCACAGATATAGGAAAAACATTTCAAAAATTTATATGGAACCATAAATGACCCCAAATGGCTGCAGCAATTTTGAGAAAGAAGAACAAAGTAGGAGGAATAACAATACCTGATATTAAACTGTATTACAAGGCCACTGTAATCAAAACAGCCTGGTATTGGCATAATAAAAGACATACAGACCAATGGAAGAAAGAGAGAGCCCAGAAATAAACCCATGTCTCTACAGTCAATTAATATTTGACAAAGGGAACAGAAGCATAAAATGGAGTAAAAATAGCCTCTTCAACAAATGGTGTTGGGAGATCTGGACAGCTACAGGCAAAAAATAAAAATAAAAAAATAAAACTCGATCACCA
Source organism: Anoura caudifer (assembly GCA_004027475.1). Lineage (NCBI taxonomy): Eukaryota > Metazoa > Chordata > Mammalia > Chiroptera > Phyllostomidae > Anoura > Anoura caudifer. The sequence goes on along the minus strand of PVKU01000381.1, from coordinate 283,765 downwards.
ACTTACAACATACACCAAAATAAACTCAAGATGAATAAAACACTTAAATATAAGTCATTGCACCATAAAAGTCCTAGAGGAGAACATAGGCAGGAAAATCTCAGACATTCCATGCAGCAATATTTTCACTGATATGTTCCCTAGAGCAAGGGACATAAAAGGAAAGAGTAAACAAATGGGACCTCATCAAATTAAAAAGCTTCTGCATGGCTAAAGAAAACAACATTAAAATGAAAAGAGAACCAACCACATGGAAAAACATATTTGCCAATGATACCTCAGACAAGGGTTTGATCTTAAAATATGTAAAGAACTCACATGACTCCACTCCAGGAAGACAAACAACCCCTCAAAATGGGCAAAAGACTTGAACAGAGGAGGACGTACAGAAGGCCCAGAGACAAATGAAAAGATGCTCAGCATCACTAGCCATCAGAGAGATGCAAATTAAAACCACAATGAGATACCACTTCATACCGAGGAGAATGGCCATCATAAACAAATCAACAAACAACAGGCTTTGGAGAGGATGTGGAGCAAAGGCAACCCTAGTGCACTGTTAGTGGGAATGCAGACTGGTGTGGCCACTGTGGAAAATAAAAATGTAACTGCTTTTTCACCTGACAATTCCACTGCTGGGATTATATACTAAGAGCTGTGAAACACCAATCTAAAAGAACTTATACATCCCAATGTTCACAGCAGCACAATTTACAATAGCCAAGTACTGGAAGCAACCTAAGTGCCCATCAGTAAATGAATGGATCAAATGACTATGGTACATTTATACAATGGAATAATACTCAGCAGAAAGAAAGAAGGAGTTCCTGCCCTTTGCAACAGCATGGATGGAACTGGAGAGCACTATGCTAAGTGAAATAAGCCAGGTGGTGAGGGACAAATACCATATGATCTCACCTTTAAGTGGAACCTAATCAACAAAACAAATAAGCAAGCAAAATATAACCAGGGACATTGAAATTAAGAACAATCTGACAGTAACCAGAAGGAAAGTGGGAGGGGGAAATGGGGGGAAGGGTTTTCAGGAACAACTATAAAGGACACATGGACAAAACCAAGGTGGGGGGTGGAAGCAGGGGAGGGAGGTGGGGATGGCTGGGGTGGAGGCAAGTGGTGGGGGGTAAGTGCAGACAACTATACTTGAACAACAATAAAATAATTTTAAAAATGAAAAAAATTTAAAAAATGGGCGTTTCTCTGTCACATCAATGTCTCTCAAATCAATACAAATATCCTTGGGTGATGAATATATACATATATATTTATATTGATATATAACAGCATAATAAAATCATTTTTCTTATGTTTAACATACATACACATTTGTACATGTTGAAAGGAAAGGATCCTTATTATTTGCATTCTACTCATTTTACTAATGAAAAAGATAGTTACAACGTATATGCAATATGCTAAAATGCAATGTCTTAAGAGAGGACATCTAGGGGAGACATAGGAATTGTGAGTGGATGTGAGCTCTTAAAAGGCTTTCTGAAGATGCTATCTGGACTAAACCCCCTCCCTATTCATCCCTTCTCCATGATCCATAATTACAATCCAAGTTATACATTCCTTTGGTTTACTGAGATTTTCCTCAAAGGATGTACGATTTTGCCAACAGATTTTAAAAAGCTCTACACCCTCAATCATAACATATAAAAAGAAACCATACCAAAGCACATCATAGTCAAATTGCTAAAAGTAAAAAATAATGAAAGCTCTTAGAAACAACAGGAAATAAAGGCCTATGTTCATAGTGGAACAACATGGGTGACTTTTCGATAGAAACCCTGGAACATGGAAAGCATGGGAATAATGTCTTTAGAGTATCAAAAGGAGAAATTGTTCAAGCTATAATTCCCTACCTGTAGAAACCATTCTTCAGAAATAAAGAGAAAATAAACATAATTGCAGATTTTTACAAAATGTTGAGAAAATTGCTGCTCAAATATGTATATTTTAATAATATAAACAAGAGTTTTCAGATTCAAAAAAGATGATCCTAGCAGGAGTAATGAAAATATAGGAAGGAATGAAAAAACACTAGAAAGGTAAATATGGGAGTAAGTACAAATAAATATTAACTGTTTAATGTTACAATAATAATGATGTCTTGAAAAGTTTATGATGCATATGCAATAATATATGACAACAATGATGCAAAGTGGGATAAATGGAATTAAACTATTCTAAGGTTTTTGCATTGATCAAGAAATGATATCAGTATAAGCGTAAGAAATAACTTAAGAAATCATACTACAATCTCTAGAGCAATCATTAATGGAATGATAAAATAATGTAAAATAAAATCCTAATAAAACAGGATAATGGAATGAAACTGATTGATCCAAAGAAGTCAGTAAAGAAGACTCAAAGAAGAGATAGAATAAATGAAAAATAAATGACTGTATATTAGTTTAAAATCCAGCTATGTCAGTAATTATATCAAAGACTAATTTTATCTTTATTACACTAGAAAATATAAGAATTATAGATTTTATGAACCAAATGACACAGCTTCTATACCGAGAGATGATAGATTTAAAGGAAAAAAAAATTCAACAATTACAGAGGGAGATTTTAACATAAGACTCAGTGCATAACACACCAAAAATAAAACAGGGAAAATATAAAAGATACGATCAACCAGTGCGACTTTTTTGAGACATACTGAAGACTTCATCCAACAATTGCTGAATAATATTTTGTATGTGTATTAATGGATTATTTACTATATTGGACCCTTTGCAGGCCAGAAAGCAAGACTTAGCAAATTTCAAAAGATTGAAATAATAGAATATTTTTAACACAAGGGTATTAAACTAGAAAAGTTAGACAAATATAAACAGAACATTTCAAATTTTTAAGAACTTAAGTACTTCATCAATGGGTCAAATAGGAAATTACATGGAAATTATAAAATGTTTTTAACTGAATTATAACAAAAACTTAAATAAATGCTTAGGTGTTGCAAATAAAGCAATGCTCATCTATAAAGATATAACTTTAAGTACAGAGAGCAGAGAAGGACAAAACTTAAAAATCAATGATTTAAGTTTCTATTACAAGAAGCTATCAAAGAAACAACAAGGTAAAATCAAAGACTGTAGAAGGAAAAATAATATAAGAACAAAAATCCATGAAGAAATCAGATGTCTGATAGAAAACAGACAATCAAACATTTTTTTTGAAATGATAATAAAAATGATGCATCTTTAATAAGATATATAAAAATAAAAAACTAGAATACACTAATTTTTACTATTTTAATTTGTTTTGTGTGGCTAGTATAACCTTGAAACCTCAACTTGACAAGGGGATTGCAAGAAAGAAAAATTACCAGCCAATATCTCTCAAGAAACAAGGCGCTAAAATCCTAAATAAAATATCCAAATATTATATATATATATTTCATATTATCACCAAGATGCATCTGTTTCAGCAATTTAAAGTTGATTTACTATTCAGAAATAAATCAATATAATTCTCATCATTATTAGAATAGAGAAGAAAATTCATAAATCAACTGCATAGAAGCAGAAAGATCATTTGACAAAAACCAGCACAATATCTTTAAGAAAAATAAATCCCATCTTTTTTTGTCCTGACTTGAGGACAATTTTTCATCACTTTCAGAGAAAGAGAAAGGGAGCAAGATAAACTCTGATGTGAAAAAGCAGCATGGACCTGCAACCTGGGTATGTGCCCTCACTGGGGATCCAACCTGTAACTGGTTACAAAATCTCATTGTTTTGAAAAATAAGTGAACTTCCTTAATCTGATTAAAGCTATTGACAAATGTCTTACCTGCTATCACCATTTTTAATCTGTTGGAATATTGAACAATTTCCTACTGATGTTAAGAATAAAACAATGATGTACATTATCCTCACTTCTATTCATCATTGAGTCTTAGTGAGTTTATCATGACAGAGGAAAGAGAAAGACACAAAGGATAAAAAAATAAAACTGTTATTATTAATGCAAGACATTGCATACACAGGCAATCCAAAGGGCTTTACAAATATATAGAAATAATAAGTAAATTTAACAAAGTAACTAGATAGATGAATGTCATTTTGAATTTCTTCTTATCAACAAAAAACATGAAAATTTAAAAATTTATTTCCTCTCTCTAAAGCATGTCCTCAGGTGAGGATTAAAAAATGCTGAGGTAAATTTAAAAAATTCATTGATTGAAATTTATATCTTTTTCATACATTAGAAACTCAATATTTTATTTCTTAATTATTTTACTGTAGTTCAATTACAGTTGTCTGCATATTCCCCCCACCATTCCCCCCATATCCCAGCCAAACTCCATATTTTAAAAGAAGCCAATACTCTAAATTGATCTACTATGCAACCCTTATTAAAGTTCCAGTGCTATTTTAGTGTGTGTGACAACTGATCAGCAGACTCTCAAATTTATATGAATGAGCAAAGTACCTAGAATAGCCAAGAAAATCTTGGAGCAATGTGCCAAAGTATGTACACGATCAGATATCAGGGCTGATTTTACAACTATTGTGGGAAAATCAGGTGGTAATGGAACAAGAGTACAGAAAATAAATACGGTGGCCCACAAACAATCCTATACATGTATAGTTCCAGATTTCTGAGGCACTCCAGATTTCATTTGGGAAAAGTTCAGATTTTCTATAAATAGTCCTTTGTCATTTTGATATCCATCTGGGAAAAATCAATATTGCATTCTGCCTGACATGATATGCAAAAAAAAAATAGTGAGCTGGGTTCATAGACATATAGGTAAAAAGTAAAACAAACAAGTGTCTAAAAGAAAACCTCAAAGAATATCTTCATAACTTTGAGGTAGGCAAACATTTCTTAAACAAGATAAAATAAACATTTATCTTAAAACCATACATTAGTAAACAAAACTGCATAAAAATTAGGACCTTCTGCTTATCAAAAATGGGACCAAGAAAATAAAAAGACAAAGCAGAACTGGGAGAAATGGTATTGAGTGCCCTTCTGGAAGGTTTTACACCCATAATTATTGAGGAAATCAATACGAAAATGACAGAATTGTAATTCTAAAAAATGACTAAAAAACTGAGGTTTTCTTTTCAAGGTAGAATTGACTTTTACTCAAAAGCACTTGGTTATTATTTCTAGCACCTTATTTCCTCTCTATATTTATAGGCTTCTTTTGTTTCTTGAAGAAATTGAATATACTTATTTTATATTCCCTATATAATAATTCTCATTGATTTGTTTCTGTTGTGATTTTTGACAGAGAGCTCCCTTCTCATGCCCCACTATCTTGAACACACAACTAAGAAAGCTGTGTGTAAATTATTTGAGGCCTGGATTGAAGCCCAGTTTCTCTAAGAGGAGCTTCCTTTGCTTCAGTTCATCCCATAAGGACCACCAATCTGGGACTACTTTAAATTACACCCCTTGATTTAGATTTTTCAAACCACAAAGACATAGTGGATTTGGATTGGAAACATTCGTTGTGTAAGGGCTAGTTTGTGGTTACAGATTCTCAAAGACAATTTTATTTTCTTTTTCCACCTATTACCAAGATCAAGACAAGCAAGGTCCCCTCCTGAGTGGTGGGTTTAGTTTTCATCTTCTCAGACATGGGCGGAGTCCAGTGTTACTGTGAAGTCCGCTTTGAAAATACCCACCTGCTTCCTATTTTACTGTAATATTCTTCAGATTTTGTATCAACTCCAGGATACGTTAAAGCAAATAAGCATTCTATTGAGAGTTTTAATAATTTAAAGCATGAGGGGTTTTCAAGGTATTTATTTTATTTATTTTTTAACAGATTTTATTTATTTATTTTTAGAGAGAGGGGAAGGGAAGGAGAAAGAGGAGAGAAACATCAACGTGTGGTTGCCTCTTATGTGCCCCCTTCTGGGGACCTGGTTCACAACCCAGGCATGTGCCCTTGTTGGGAACCCCCCTGTGCTGGAAAGGGCAGGTTCCCTGGGGCGATCAGGACTAAGAAAGAATATGTAAAATCCTGTGAAACCTGCCTTTGTTTAGAATGCTCTCAATTAAATAAGGGTCCAAGTAAGAAGTGAGTTTGTTCCTCAAAGTTTTATTGCTCTTTAGCTATCTAACCCTGACTCAAAATAGGTCCTCGGAATTCTTTGTATGTTATCTATTGTTTGATCCTCACTGCCTGACAATGATTAATGAACTTTACCTGTATTCCTGTGCAAATTGAAACCCAATAGAAACCTGTCAAGGTAAGGGTCGGGCACTCTCCTCTTGAGAGAGTGGCCATGATGTCCCTTTTCCTCCACAGGACTCAGTAGTCCATGTGAATATGTCTCATATCTCATCCATAACATCACAGACACTGCAGGCTGGTGTCCAAATCACACCCTGACTAGGAATCAAACCAGCGACATTTTGGTTCGCAGGTCTGCCCTCAATCTGCTGAGCTACACCAGCCAGGGCGCAGGGTATTTATCACACTGCTAGAAACAAGGTGGTATCTCTGCACTAACTTTAAACCTGAACAGGGTTTGAACAAATAGGTGCATAACTAGGCAAGGGGATCTTCAGCTAGTAAGTGGTAGAGCCGGGATTTGAACCCATGGAAATTAACTACAGACTGTGCTCTTAACCACTACTCAGTTTTGTATGTAGATTTCTGGACATGATGATTAGTGAATTAGTGGAACTTTGATTAATATTGAACAATGTCATTGCCCATAGTTAATGGCTGAATGACCAGTTGTAAACCATAGCTATTGCCATCACAGGTAACATGTAGGTAACTGCGGAAGTGAAAGTAGTCAGAGTAAAGAAAATCAAGAAAATACATTTGCATGAATTCTCCATAGGTTTCAATCTTCACCCATAATTACAGCAGGAGAAATGATCTAGTTCAAGGATCTGCCATTTGACACTAAATCATGAAACACTTTTATTTTTTAAAGATTTCATTTATTTATTTTTAGAGAGAAGGGAAGGGAAGGAGAAAGAGAGGGAGAGAAACATCCATGTGTGGTTGCCTCTTGTACATGCCCCACTGGGGACCTGGCCTGCAACCCAGGCATGTGCCCTGACTGGGAATCAAACCAGCAACGCTTTGGTTTGCAGGCCAGCGCTCAATTCACTGAGCCACACCAGCCAGGGCAAATCATGAAACACTTTTGCATTATGATTTTGATCTTTCCCTGAAGGTGGGAGTTTTCTTCTGCACAGTTTAATGTCTGATGTGTTCATGTTATTTGTCGAATAAAACAGTAAAAAATTTTGCCTTTCCTCCTCAATCAAAACAATTTTTTCATTTTTACAATATTAATTTTATCCACATTCTCAATTGAATATTGGTAGGTGCCCTAACCAGTGTGACTCAGTTGGTTGGGCATCGTCCTGCAAAGCTAAAAATCTCTGGTTTGATTCCCTGTGAGGGCACACGCCTGGGTTGCAGGTTTGGTCCCTGGTCTTGGCATGTTCGAGGGGCAACCCATTGATGTTTCTCTCTCACATCAGTTCTTCTCTCCATTTCTCCCTCCCTTCCCATCTTTCTAAAAATAAATAAATAGTATAATCAGAGACATTGAAATTAAGAACAAACTGACAGTAACCGGAGGGGAGGCGGAAGGGGATAATGGAGAAAAGGGAGAAGAGTTTTCAGGAACAACTATAAAGGACACATGGACAAAACCAAGCGGGGGTGGGGTTCGGGGAGGACAGTGGGGATGGCTGGTTTGGGGGTACTGGTGGGGGGAAATGCAGACAACTGTACTTGAACGATAATAATAAATAAATAAATGTAAAAATAAATAAATAAAATCTAAAAAAATAAATATTGGTAGGTAATTTTGCTATTTAACATTTTTTTCTTTTAAAGATCACATAAAATTTCTAATAGTCTTATGAAACAGATTTCCTCCCACAAGTTAAAAGTGTATGTTCTGGTAAATTTGAGCTTTTGTGGATAAAGCATTGAGCAAAAATTCCAATATATAATATTTCATATGCTGATAAAGTGTATTTACATTTATGTACAGTGAAAAATCTTTAGCATGTAGCATTTAGTGTTGTTTTGAATACCTTTTAGAATGAATTGCAATAGTTTCTCAATCCACAAATCTATATAATGAAACTAACTAGATTCTGATATAAATATAAAAATAATATGTAATTTAAGTATGGTGTAATAAATGTTAGGTGGCTTTAGAATTTTGGCTAACTGCTATATTGTTATTTTAAAAGACTAATTGGATATCTGGAGTTAAACAAAGGATAGACTGAGAGTTGGAGAACATTAAATATAAGAAAAAATATGCAAGGTAACATTTGATAACAAAACAAACAAGCAAGCAAACACCTAAGGGTAACTCTTGTTCTGCCAAATGGGTTAACATTTTCTCCACAACACTTTTTATTGGTCTCATCATTAAATACAAATTTTCTTCTGGTTACGGAATGTTCACAGTTACTTAAAGAAAGAGCTGAATTTGAGGTTTGCCTTAGAGGAACTACATTTTATATGGAAGAATAATTCAAACAAATATTTTGTAGAGCAACTGATTTGAGATGCAATGAAAGGAAAAGAAAACACAAGATACAGTTTTTGTTATGAGTTCATGTTATAAAACATCATTTCACTACATTTCCATTTAAGATTTTCACAAGGACAAACAAACAACAGCAACAAAAAACCCAAGAGGTTTCCATGGATGATTAAGAAGACTAATGAAAAATTGAAATTCCTGATTTAAAAAATGTAACCAAGAGATTGTACCCAATGGAGGAAAGAAGAACCCACTAAACTAGAAAAACACTGAGCCTCTCTCTCAGTAGGAGTCATAGAAAGGCTGTCTTTCCAGTCCTAATTTGTAGTATCTACTTTTCCCACCTCAACTTGCCAAATGGGAAGCAACATGACGCTTGGCATCATGGACTATGAATGGAAAAATATCTGCACTGATATTTTCCCTTAAGATGTCTGCCAGCCTGTTTTTTTTTTTTAGCAAGATCATGGCAGCACCTGGAAGAGATCTTTCTGAGTGGAGCTCAGGTGCTAAGTTTAGAAACTAGCCTTGCCTATCTATAGTTCTGTCCCTCATCTTACAATGTGATTATTCTTCTCCTGGAAGCCAAAGGGGCCTCATGTTAGCTGACGTGCTCTCACTTGAAATAGTTATCTTCAATTTCCCCAACTAATTCTTTTGTTGCCATCAGTGAGCCTCAGGTTAAGAGAAGAAGGAACTCAAATAAACAACTGCCAATCAAGCATGGTTAAACACTGCAATGTCAGAAAATTCTAGACCATAAAATAATTTGCAATGTTTGAAATCAAAATACGAAGGTATGGAGATTATTTTCCATTCAGTCATTATTAGCTTCTCTGGATTAAAACTTTCAATTTCACCACATTCCTCAGATCTGTTTCTTTTAAATATTTTCTTCAAAAGTTGCCTTTTTTCACCCACTAGCGTTGCTTCCCAGAACACTCAAACATTTCCACTAACCACGGCCAGTACTTTGGCTGTTTCTTGAGCAGAGGTCTTGGTGCTTGCTTGTACATACTAAGTTTTCAAAAGGTAGAAAACCAGCTTCTGGTGTAGAGGAAACTTGAGGGGGAAATAGTTTAAACTCTCTTTGACCCACAAGTAATACATCTCTGCCTTCAGAATCAGTCCATTAATTCCCCAGAGGAATTAAAAAGCAAGAGACTCCCCCTCAACTTCCACTACAGATAGTCTTGTAAGTCTTGCTCAGGCATGAGTGCAGGACTCTTTCAATGATCCCATTGTCCCTTTCCTGCTTGGTATCGTTGTCTGTGCGTGCATCCTGTTTCCGAGGAGTATGACAGATTTTCCATGCACTACGGAAAATACTCTTGTCCTCATACTTGATTATTTTTATTGTGCTTTTTTCCATTACCATTTATTGCCCTTATACCCATCCCCCCATAATCAATACATTGTTGTCCATAAGTCCTTTTTCCTTTGTGCTCAATACCTCCACCCGCTACGCACCTTAACTGTCATCCTACTCTCTCTATGCATCTGTCTCAATTTTGCTTTTTAGTTCATTCTGTTCATTTGACTCCACATATGAATGAAATCATATGGTAGTTGTCTTTCTCTGACTGGCTTATTTCACTTAGTGCATAATGTTCTTCAGGTCCACCCATACTGTTGCAAAGGGTAAAACTTGCTTCTTTTTTACAGCCAAGTAGTATTTCACTGTGCAAATGTACCACAGTTGTTCTACCCATTCATCTACTGATGGACACCTGGGCTGCTTCCCTATTTTTGTGATTGCAAATAATGCTGCAATGAACACAGGAGTGCTTAGGCTCTTTCAAATTGGTGTTTTGGGTTCTTGTGGATATAGTCCCAGAAGTGAGATCGTTGAGTCAAAAGGCACATCCATTTTTAACTTTTTGAAGTATCTCCATAGTGCCTTCCACAGTGGCTGCACCAGTCTGCAGTCCCACCAACAGTACAGAAGGGTTCCCCTTTCTCCACACCCTTGCCGGCACTTGTTTGTTGACTTATTTATGAGAGCCCTTCTGACAGCTATGGGATGTTATCTCATTTTGGTCCCAATCTGGACTTCTCTGATGATCAGTGACACCGAGAATCCCCTCACATGTCCATTGGCCATGAGAATATACTCCCTTGAGAAGTGTCCATTCAGGTCTTTTGCCCATTTTTCAATTGGGTTGGGTTTTTTAAACTATTTTTGTGGTTGAGTTTTGTAAGTTATTTGTAAGTTCTGGATATTAATCCAGAATTTATATCAGATGTATCGGTGAATATGTCCTCCCATTCCGTGGGTTGTATTTTTACTTTGTTGATAATTTTCTTCACTGTGCAAAAATTTTTTAGAGTGATGTAGTCCCATTTGTTTTTTTTTTTTTTTCTTTTGTTTTCCTTACTGGAGAGATATATCTGATAAAATATTGCTCTGAGCAATGTCCAAGATTTGGCTGCCTATGTTTTCTTCTATGATTTTTATGGTTTTGTGTCTAACATTTAAGTCTTCGATCCATTTTTTATTCTTGTGTGTGGTGTAAGGAGGTTCATTTTTCTGCATTTATCTGTCCAATATTCCCAACATCATTTATTAAATAAACTATCTTTAGCCCATTGTATGTGCTTGCTTCCTCTGTTGAATATTAATTGACAGTAAAGGTGTGAGTTTATTTCTGGGCTCTCTATTCTGTTCCATTGATCTATGTGTCTGTTTTTTTTTTGTTTGTTTGTTTTGTTTTTAATTCCAGTACCATGCTGTTTTGATTTGTGTAGTTTGATATTAGGTAGTGTGATTCCTCTTACTTTGTCCTTTCTCAGGTTCACTGTTGCTATGCAGGGTCTTTTGTGGTTCCATATAAATTTTTAAAATATTGTTCTAGCTCTGTGAAATAGAACATTGAAATCTTGATAGGAATTGCACTGAATTTATAGGTTGCTCTGGGTAGCACCCACATTGTAATGATGTTCATTCTTTCTATCCATGAACATAGTATGTGCTTCCACTTATTTGTATCTTCTTGAATTTTTTTTCTTCAGTGTCTTATAATTTTCCAAGTACAGTTCTTTTACATCCTTGTTTAGGTTTATTTCTAGGTATTTTATTCTTTTTAAAGCAATTGTGAATGGGATTATTTTCTTAATTTCCCTCTCTATTAGTTCATTATTGACATAGAAAAATGCCACTGGTTTCTGATTTTAATTTTTTATCCTGATATTTTGCTGGATTCATTTATCAGCTCCAGTAATTTCTTGGTGAAGTATTTGGGGTTCTCTATGTACAGTATCATGTCATTGGCAAATAGAGATGGTTTTCCTTCTTCCTTCCCAATTTGGATGCCTTTTTTTCTTCTTTTCATCTGATTGCTGTGGCCAGGACTTCCAAAACTATGTTGAATAAGAGAGGTGAAAGCAGACATCCCTGTGTTGTTCCCAATCTTAAGGGAATGCTTGTAAATTTGCCCACTGAGTATGATACTGACCGTGTGTTTGTCATATATGGCTTTTATTATGTTTAGGTATTCCCACTTTGCTGAGAATTTTTGTCATAACTGGAGAGTGGATTTTATCAAATGTATTTTCTGCATCTATTGATATGATCACATGGTTTTTATTTTTCATTTTGTTTATGTGATGAGTCACAATTAATGATTTGCAAATATTGTGTCAACCTTGCATTCCCAGAATAAATCCTACATGATTATGGCATGTGATCTTTTTGATGCATTGCTGTATTCTGTTTGCTAATATTTTGTTGCAGATTTTAGCATCTATGTTCACCAGATATATTGGCCTATGATTTCCTTGCTTTGTAGTGTCTTTATCTGGTTTTGGAATTGGGATAATGCTGGCCTCATAAAATGAGTTTGAAGCCTACCCTTCCTCTTAAATTTTATGAAGTACTTGAAAAGGGGAGGTGTTAGTTCTCCAAATGTTTGGTAAAATTCACCTGTGAAGCCATCTGGTCCAGGGCTTTTGTTGGTTGGGAGTTCTTTGACTACTGCTTCAATTTCACTAGGTGTAATCTGTCTATTCAGATTCTGGTTTTTAGTTTTGGAAGATTGAACTTTTCTAAGAATTTATCCATTTTGCCCAGGTTGTTCAGTTTGTTGGCATATAGTTTTCATATTTCCTTACAATCTTTTGTATTTCTTTGGTGTCGGTTGTTATTCCTCCTCTTTGATTTCTGATTTTATTTATTTTTCTGTTTTTCTTGATAAGGCTGGTTAAAGGTTTGTCAATTTTTTTTATCTTTTCAAAGAACCAGCTCTTGCATTCATTGATCTTTTGTATCATTTTTTTTTTAGACTCTACTTCATTTATTTCTACTCTGATCTTTATTGTTTCCTTCCTTCTATTGACTTTGAGCTTTGTTTGTTGTTCTTTTGCAGGTTCCTTTAAGTGTAAAGTTAGATGGTTTATTTGAGCTTTGTTTGTTTATTTGTCTTGAGATAGGCCTGTAATGATATGAATTTCCCTCTTAGGATTGCTTTCCCAGCGTCCCACAGATTTTGAATTTTGTGTCCTCATTTTCATTTGTTTCAGGATATCTTCTGATTTTTTCCTTGGTCTCATTGTTGACCCATTCATTGTTTAATAACATGGTATTTAGCTTCCATGTCTTTCTGTTTTTCAGTGTTCTTTTTTCATAGCATTGTGGTTAGAGATTCATAGCATTCTCGTTAGAGATACTTGATATAATTTCAATCTTCTTAAATTTATTGAGACTTGTTTTATGTCCTAGCATGTGGTCTTAGGAAATGTTCCATGTGCACTCACAAAATATGTATATAGTGGTACTTTGGGGTGAAATGCTCTGAATGTATCAATTAAATCCACTTGACCTAATATGCCATTTAAGACCACTGTCTCTTGTTGATTTTCTGTCTGGAAAATCCATCCAATGATATCAGTGGGGTGTTAAAATCTCCAACTATGACTGCATTTCCATTGCTGTCTCCCTTTATGACTATCACGATTTGCTTTACATATTTTAGTGGTCCTACATTGGGTGCACAAATATTTACTTGAGTTATATCCCCTTGGATTGTTCCCTTTATCATTACATAGTGTCCTTCTTTAGGTCTTACTATAGCCTTGTTAGAGTCTATATTGTTGGATATAAGTATTGCTACTCCAGCTTTTATTTTCCTTTCCACTAGCATGAAATATCTTTTTTCATCCCTTTACTTTAAGTCTTTACTTAGTCTTTTTTCATACTTTTACTTTCAGTCTTTAGTCCTATATATATGGGTCTTGTTTTCTTATCCATTTAACTACCCTATGTTTTTTGGTTGGAGTATTTAAGTCATTTACATTTAAGGTGATTATTGATAGATAAGTATTTAGTGTCATTTTATTGTTAAACTATTTTTCTGTTTTTTTTCTTTCTCTTCTTCTTCTTTTCTTCTTCTTCTCCTCCTCCTCCTTCATATTCTCCTTTCCCTCCTTTCTTCTTCTTCTATCAAGCCCTTAACATTTGTTGCAGTACTGGTTTGGTGTTAACAAACTCCTTTAGCTTTTTCTTGTCAGGGAACCTCCTTATTTCTCCTTTGATTTTAAATGATAACCATGCTGGGTAAAGTAGCCTTGGTTGTAGGTCCTTGCTTTTCATCACTTTGAATATTTCATCTCACTGCTTTCTGGCCTGCAATGGTTTTGTTGAGAAATTGGATGGCAGTCTAATTAGAACTTCCTTTTAAGTAACTACCTGATTTTCTTTTGTGATTTTTGATTCTCTCTTTGTTTTAAGTGTGCCATTTTAATTTTGATGTGTCTTGTTGTAAGCCTCTTCGGGACCAACTTGTTTAGAACTTTCTGAGCTTCCTGGACTTGTTATGTATTTTTCTTTCACCTGATTAGGGAAGTTTTCAGTCATTATTTCTTCAAACAGGTTCTTAAAACCTTGCTCGTTTTCTTCTCCGTCTGGTATTCGCATGATGTAAATGTTGTTATGCTTCATGTTGTCCCAATGTTTCTTAAACTCTCCTCACTGTTTTAATTTTTTTTTTTTTTTTGCTCCTCTACTTGGGTGTTTTTTTCTGTCTTGTCTTCCAAATCACTGATTTGATTCTCTGCTTCATCTAACAACTGTTTACTCCTTCCAGTGTATTATTTATTTCAGATGTTGCATTCTTTATTTCTGAGTGGTCCTTTTTATGGTTTCTATGTCATTTTCATGCTGTTGAGTATCCTTATAATCATTACTCTAAATTCTCTATCTGAAAAATTGCTTGCCTCCATTACATCTAGTTCCTCTTCTGGAGAGTTCTTTTGTTTTTTTCATTTGGGGTCTGTTGCTTTGTTTTCCAATGTTGCCTGCTCCTTTGTATTTGTTTCTATGTAGATAGATCTGCAAAGATTTTGGTGCAGTCCTATGTCAAACACTGCATAGGACTTGATCTGGTCAACCTGGCTGGAGCTATCAGTGATCCCCAGCCTGTGGTTCCTTCTACTGGGCTTTGGTACGTGCAGAAAGAACCAGGCTGTGCACAAAGGCTGACTTTTACCAGCATTGTGCCCAGGGATAGGGTCAATTAAAGTCTCAGAGCTCCCAGATTTGCACCTTTCCCTCATTCTTTCTGTTATGCTTAAAGAGTAAAAGTCTTCCATCTGTACCCCTCGGCAGCAGGGTGGGACACAATAATTACTGTGGGGGCATGGCTGTTGCTTCCTCTCAGGCAGATGCCACCTGGGGGAGTGTGCTCTGCCTGAGAAAGATGGCTTCTGCGGTAGGGGGAATGACTCAGCACAGGGATCCTCATGACTGTTCCTTCAGTTCTCTCCCCAGAGTAACCAGCCCCAAACTCTCCTCATGTGTCTCTAATTCACTCTGCCCTCCCTTGCCGGATCCCAGGGTAAGAGGCTGCAAACCAAATTTTGTGTGCTGGCCTTTTAAGAGGCTCTCTGCATCTCTAGCCATCTCTTCCTGGTGGACAGAAACCCCACTGCTTTTCACAGCCATATTAGGTTCCTTCCCCGGTTCTGGTGCTGTAAACTGGGGAGACTAGCTTGGGGTCTAGAACCCACTCTTCTGAGGCAGAACTCCTCTGCCATTAGGTATTCATGTGGAATTTCAGCTGCCTCCTGTGCGATCCCAGCCAGCCCTCTTGTGCCTCCTCCACATTCCCTACCAGTCTCATTTTGGTGAAGTGGTTTCTTCTGTAAGTCCTTGGTTATAAGGCTTCTCTCCTGCTCGTGTTCTGTTGGTTATTCAGGATGACTCTTCTATAATTTAGTTGTAATTCCAGTTTTGTCCTGGGAGGAGGTTAGTGTGTCTCCCACTTATGCCCCCATTATCTTGGCTTCCTCACACTTGACCTTGTGCACACACAACTGCCTTGGGGGCATTTCTGTGGAGCTTTCTTCAGTCTCGGTTCCCAGCAACACAAAAGACACCTTCTTCAGTGCTGTGGATACAGAAGAGAATCAGGGAAATGTTGCCAGTGGGTCTGCCATTCTTTCTTCATGAGAATTGGCAAAAAAAAGTTATTTTTTTAATACTCAACCCTTTTCCCACATAGGTTCCAACACCCACATGAGTGGATAGTTGGTTTCCAGTTGTTGATAGGAAAAATAACACAAGAATAAACTCTGTGTTTTGTGTATCCGCAACTGTAAATCTACTTTTGCCCACCCTGTGTGTCAGGACAAGTTGGAGGAAAAGGGCCTGGAGACTGCGGGGAAGTGACTTGGGATGAGCTAACAGAAAGCTATTATGAGTCATCGTGACATTTTTGCCCTGGCATCTTTATGCTGTCATGCTGCTTGTTTCTTTCATTGTTGTACTTGCTCAAAATTTTGGCCTAGATCCATTCAGAAATGCCTAATTGGGAGAAGTACATGTTGTATGCAATGGTAGCTTCATTTTATTGTTTAAATTTTCTTATTTCTTCTTTTACTTATGATAGCAACAAAAAATCCTTTTTTTAAACTCTCAAGTCAGTATTAGAAGTGAAAAATGGTGAACATTGGCTTATTTTTATTAACATTATAAAAATTTTAATTTTTAGCCAAGTATGCTTAACGTTCTAACAGAATAATGAAATAGTTGACATAATGAGTATGGAACAGAAAATCATAATACATTTAATACATTTATATATGTATGTGCATGTGTATATATTATATATGATATATAATATAATACATACACATATAATATGCACATATACACACATATAATGTATGATATATACATTACATATATATATAGAGAGAGAGAGAAGAGAGAGAAATCTATTTAGCTCGACCTTTTCTAATTAAAGTCTTTACTGTGTCTGTTTTTTTCTTACTTGTAAGTACCCAGATTGGGGAAGAACAGTCAAGGAGTGTCCAAGGTGCGTGTTTGTCTCTCCACTGACATGTCTGGAAAGATAGCCTCAAAGGGAGCAGCACATTACCTGCCACGCAGTGCGTGTCTAAATACGTTTGCGGGTTGGATAGCCTCTGCTTGGTTACTCGGTAACATCACCTACTCTCAGTCTCCAAGTGTCATGACTCTGTGATGAGGCTGCTGAAAACATCCACTAACCCTGAAGGCCTGAAGCCTTCTGCCTAAGCGAGACAATAAAGGAACTTAGATTAATAACGGGTTGGCTAACTTAACACAGCTGTTCAGTCTAAGATCTTGGTGTCCCAGTTCTTTAGTCCTTGACCTCACCCATCCCCCTGCATTCCCGCTTTTGCCCTCAGGCCTCTATTGGCTGGGTTCCTAACGTGTTCTTCTAATTCTGCCATGGAACAGAGTTCCATCTCTGAACTCTAGCCATCTTGTGACTCTACTGTCAATTAGAAGAAATCTGTGAAATCGCATGTATACAATTAAACTCGAAACCCTCATGTTGATTGCATTTTTGACTCAAGTCACCATTGCTGGAGAAACTTCTGGACACCAGCATCTAAGATGCTTATTAACAGTTTCTGTGTACACACATCTTCTCCTCTTTTAAGTGGTATCCTGTCTTTATATCTTTCTTCAGATTTACACTCACTGGACTAATGGACTAACACTGACATCTGAATTAGTTTTATCCTCAGTCCTGGAGGAAGATGAGAAAGGGAGGGCATATATGTGAGAGAGAGGCCCTTGTGGAACTTTTTTGTCCATCCCAAAATATCCTCATCTATCCCATTCCGTTACTATCCATGCAAGCTTAATTGTATTTCCATACCAGCTTCCTAAAAGTTCTAGAACACGGAAAAGGCAGAATACAACATAATGGTATGGACTCTGGAGACAAAAGACTTGTTTGAGTCTATCAAAGTTTCCTCACGTCTGCCACATAAGATTTGGGGGTGATTGAGAACGCTGTACACAAAGGACTGCAAATAGTACCCTGACGTACAGAAATCTCTCAAGAAGTATTGGGTGTTCCTTATGGTCTTTGTTCTTAAAGAAAAGCTGGTGATTTTGCGGGTGGATCCATCTCTTTCACAGCATGCCCTTAGCTAACAACAGCCAAGAAAGCGTGTTGGGGCTTTCCATCCAGTTCTGGATCTGTTCTTCACTTCTGCCTGCCGTTCATTTGGCCAGACTTACCTTTCAATATTCAGAAATCCACTGAAATAGAACCTCTGTAAAGAGACTTTGCTTGGTTATTGTCTCTAAAGTTGCTTCTGCCTCTTTTCTATCTTTTATCTTTTCATGTGCTTTCTCATAGCATAATTTATTACTATTTTATTAATTGGATAGCCAACTTTTGGTCTGTTCCTCCACTGGGTAGCAAATTTAGTGAGAATTGATACTCAGTTTTAGAAAAAAAGGGATAGACAGATAGCTAGATATTGATAAATATTGAAGAAATGGTGAAACATTGCAAGATAATCCAAAATTGGAAAATGTGGCTTGACAATCCAAGAAACATGTATAAAGGACACATGGACAAAGCCCAAAGGGGGTAGGATCGAGGGTGGGGGTGGGGATGGCTGCTGTGGTGGGGGAGAAATGGAGACGACTGTACTTGAACGTCAATTTGAAAAAAAGAAAAAAATTGAAAAATGTGGGACAACTGTAATTAGACAACAATAAAAATCATTAAAAACAAATTTTAAAAAAGAAATACTCATGTTATACTTGCTTCCTTAAGGAAAGCTGGAGAAATGCAGATATTCAGAAAATCCTCAAAACAAAGTTCACCTGCTCTTCTCCCAAATAACCCGATACTGATTTAATATTTTACAGTCTTGCTGAGCTTTTTGAAATCCAAGCTCTAATTTTATTATACTTGAGCTTGAATTGAAACTTGACATCACACTGACATGCACCTAGGCCACTGTCTAAAATATGATTAATTAGCGAATTAATGTCCACCTCCAACCTGGGAAAGTGAGGAACTAAGGGAGCCAGACTATATAGACAGTGCAAGCTCTTCCTTAAGTGTGCAAATGCATCTTGACTTCTTCATACTCTCGTCCTTCAGTCAGTTACCTGTTCTGACAAAAGAGAAAAGCCAGAGGGATGATACGATGTTTTACATTCTGCCACGATAAAGAAGTCACTGAATATTTCCAAACACTTACATAGTCAATTCAGTCTAGTGAATATTCATTAAGTGCCAGATAACAACCATAACACAGTTAGCTGTTGAGGATGCAGGTGAATAAGATGCCGTTTGTCCCTGCACTTTACAAGAATGGCACTAAAAAGTAATTAAAATGCCCACCAAATATATTATGATAATTCTGTTGTTATTCAAAAACTGGGAGGCAACATTAAAAATATGATTTAACTACCATTTACTACACACATTATATAAAGTCACTGAACACTTTGTTTTGTTTTTACTTAAATGATTTCATTCAACATTTAAATCTGGTTCTTGAAAAGTGACTTTTTCCAGGTGTACTTCGACAGAACTGTTGAAGGCTGTGGTGCATTTGTAAAACAGCGAGTAGCCTGATGTGCAAATGAACCAGGGTTCTGAGAGACACAGGCTGCACCAGGCACAAGGGGTATTTCAGAACAAAAAACAAAAACAAAAACAAAAACAAAACCCTTTATTGGCCAAAACTGCATGTGTTAAGATCATACAACAACTTTTTAAATAACATATATTAGTATTATTGTAATACATACACTGGTACACTGGTATTACTATTTAAAAGATGTTTATACATAAATTCAAATATATTTTATTTATTTATTTATTTTTTGTTTTTCCCTTTTTATTGAATTTATTGGGGTGATATTAGTAAATAAAATTATACAGGTTTAAATATAGTTTAAATAAATATATTTAATGTGCTATGAATTATATATAAATATATTTTAATGTCAATACCAATGCAAAGCAAAATACATTTTTTATTATTTTTTTTGGAGTTAAGGCATTATAAGCTAGTTATTGATTAAGTAAGCTACTTATTAAGTTTAAGTTAAGTTTATGGTCAGTGAGAAAACCGACATTTAGTCGATATTCTCAGACATTGTGATGTTTGTTTAAAGTTAGCCATGGTCTCTCCCAGTTTGGATTTCAACAGTGCTTTTATCAAAAGGAGTGAGCCAGGTGAACCCAAATAATGCAAGGACTAGAACTTGACCATATAGTGATAAATTTCAGATTTAGAGGGTTATTATGTTTTTGTGGAGAGCATAAGACAGTAATTTCAGGTTATTCCTAGAAATGAGCCATAAATTCGGCTGAGGTTTTTGTCACCTGAATCTGTACTTGCTCATGTATGATGTAACAAAAGCTTGGAATCTTTTTTGTGTTTTTATATTCTCTGGGAGGCAAAATTTCTGAATATATGAGGGCAGTCAATAACTTTAATGGTTTCAAATTGTAAGAAGTATTAGAGTAATTGCTATTAAAAAAGAACATGAAAAGCTTATTTTCCTAAGTCATAACAAATATTCTAACAGCTTTCTTGAGCTATAACTACCATGCACAAAAAATGTATTTAAATTATACAATGGGACAGGTGTTAGCGTATGTACATACCTATGACACTATCAGCAATCAAGACAGTGTCTTCATCCCTCCCCAAGTATCCCACGCTCATTTTTAGCAGCTTCCCTGGCCCTCTCTTTACTCCCAGGCAACCTCTGATTGGTTTCTTCTGTGCTTTACTAGAGGTTTATGTAACCATTTACATCACGTGTTATGCATGATACACACAACAAGGACGGGTCTCAAAATAATTATTCTGAGTGAAAAAAAAAAGCCAGAAAAAAATATATTTTCAGAAACTTATAAATCCAGAGAATTTTGTGGTAATATTTATGCTCATGTTTTATCCAAAGACATGATTATGATCTCATAATTAGTTTTATGAGTGTTGTCAGTTAATTTTGAGAAGTGCAGGTTATATAATAAGTAATTACACAAAGTTAGGGTGGAACAGGAATCACAATTTAAATGTAAGGGGTACTCAATCAACAAGTTGGATTCTCCAGTGTCATATATCTGAGTAATTCTATCTTGGTAAGACTCCATAGTTTAACCTGCTAAATTAAAAAAATAAGAAGAACAACAATTAAATAATTTATAATATGGTTCGATTTTAGCCAAATATCTTAGAAGGCAATAAATGAAAATTAAAAGTCACAATTTCAATTTTTTTTATCTGCAAGTTTTAAACCTGACTTGCAAGATTCTTACCATAAATCCTGCCAGTAAACAAAATTATTGGAAGCCTGAGAGAGTAATGTCTTTCATCTTGAGCAAACCATTTGGATATTAACTTCATGTTTTCATTGTAGATGTCTCCTCTCTATTTAGTGGTGTTAGATATTCCACACTCTGACCAAAATTCTTAAATTCTTTAATGACATGCAATTCTACCCTCCTATATTAATGTTTATATAATTTTTAAATGATTGTAATAATTTTTCATTCTGCTTAGTACAATGCCTGAACCGAGTAGGTATGTACTGAATGCTGATTGGTTGCATGCATGGATTAATGAGCTAATCCACACTAGATCTATTGCCTCTATAGTTAGTATGTGATCTTAATCTAAAGATCATAAAGGGGGCACAGAATCCTGGAATTTATTTATAAAAACTGTGTATTTATTCTTACATGTTTAAATTTCAGTCACCTTCAGAGTATCCTCCATTTGATACAACACACCTGTGAAGACTTTTTTTCCCGCTGCTCAAAACAGTTTTTAAATTTGTTAATTTTGTGCTTCTGCCATTTCACCTCTTCCACATCAGCAGAACTTTCCCCTCTAAGGACTATTTTTGTCTGGGGAAGCAAAAAAATATATATATCACTTGGGGCATGATCACACGAATAGGGAGCACGGGGCACAGGGGGCATGCCATTTTTTATGCTTAAAAACTTCTAATCCCTCAGTGTGGTGTGTGCAGGTGCACTGGTATATTACCCATCATGAAATGAAAAAAAAAAAAACAGGTTGAAAGAGCCTTCAGAAAAATTCACTAGGAACCCAAATGCAGCTTCTCACAACCACGGCAGCTGGTGCACTGATACAGATGGGTTCCTAGAAGATGCATCTGGTGGGGGAAGCCTGTACTACAAGGAGCCCATCCTCCAGAAGATAATTCCAGTTTTTTTCTTCCTGGGGGGTGGGTCTCCTCTCTTATTATATCTCAACCTCTATTTCATTCTAAAGATGGTGATCAAAAATTTTTATCTGAAAACTTCCAAATCTGCCTGGAAGCATTGGTTACTTCCTAATGAACCTCTCTTCATATAAGTAAGAAACTGACAGTCCTTGAGACAAACTATCCATGAAGAATGGTAATAGATGGAGGCATAGGTGGACATACTGTGCCTCCTTGCACAACCAAAATTAAGGACAACAAAGATTTAGAAACAAGAAAACAACAAAAACTGATAGAAAATTGAACTGTACAGACGTTTGACAACCATTCATCCAGAATGGTAAGAGGGGCAGAGTCAGGGCAGGAAAAAGTGGAGGTTGGCAGACCAGGGTGGGCAGGCAGAGGCTGGAAGACCCCAGGCACACAGGTAGTGGCTAGTGGACCCCCGACATGAGGTGGCAACAGGCAGACCCAGTGAGGCTGCGCAAGGCAGCTGGCTGATCAAGCAGTTCCGCATGCACACGCAGATAAACCAGGTGAAAATGGGGAGTGAGACAGACCTTGCAACCCAGGGTCCCAGAGCCAGGAAATAAAACCTAAAAACACCGATTGAAAACAATTCTGGGGATTGATGTGCCAGGATAGACTCCCAGCCTCACAGGAGAGTTTGTTGGAGAGACCCACAGGGTCCTAGAACATACACAAGCCCACCCACACAGAAATCAGCACCAGAAGGGCTCAATTTGCTTGGGGAAAGTGGCAGAAAGGACTGAAATATGACAGAGAGCAGAGCAAGTGCTGTTGTTCCCTCTCAGACCACACCCCCACATACAGCATCACAACCCAGCAACTGGGCTGCCCCACCCTGGTGAACACCTAAGGGTCAACCTCTCATAAGTAACAGGTGTGACCAGACCAAAAAAAATGGCTCAAATGGGAGAATAGATCAAAGACCCAGAGCCAATTCATCTAAGTGACCAAGAGATAGCCAACCTATCAGATGCATAGTTCAAAGCACTGGTGATCAGGATGCTCACAGAATTGGTTGATTTTGGTCACAAATTAGATGAACAAATGAAGGCTACAATAAGTGAAATGAAGGAAAATGTACAGGGAACCAATAGTGATGGAGGAAAACTGGGACTCAAATCAATAGAGTGGAACAGAAGGAAGAAAGAAACAACCTAACAGAAAAGAATGAAGAAACAAGGATTTGGAAAAATGAGGAGAGGCTTAGGAACCTCCAGGATATCTTTAAACGTTCCAACATCCAAATTATAGGGGTACCAGAAGTGGAAGAAGAAGAGCAACAAGTGGAAAAGTTATTTGAACAAATAATAAAGGAAAACTTCCTCAATCTGGCAAAGGAAATAGACTTCCAGGAAGTCCAGGAAGCTCAGAGAGTCCCAAAGAAGTTGGACCCAAGGAGGAACACACCAAGGCACATCATAATTATATTACCCAAGATTAAAATGAAGGAGAGAATCCTAGAAGCAGCAAGAGATAAAGGCAGAGTCACCTACAAAGGAGTTCCCATCAGACTGTCAGCGGATTTCTCAAAAGAGACCTGCCAGGCAAGAAGGAGCTGGAAAGAAGTATTTGAAGTCATGAAAGTCAAGGACCTACATCCAAGATTGCTCTATCCAGCAAAGCTTTCATTTAGAATTGAAGGGAAGATAAAGTGCTTCTCAGATAAGGTCAAGTTAAAGGAGTTCATCATCACCAAGCCCTTATTATATAAAATGTTAAAGAGACTTATCTAAGAAAAAGAAGATAAAAAAATAGGACAGTAAAAAGACAGCAAACTCTCAGATATTAACAACCACACCTAAAACAAAAGCAAACTAAGCAAACCACTAGAACAGGAGCAGAAACACAGAAATGGAGATCACATGGAGGGTTAGCAACAGGGGAGTGGGAGGAGGAGAGAGGGGGAAAGGTACAGAGAATAAGTAGCATAGATGGTGGGTAGAAAATAGACAGGGGGAGGGCAAGAATAGTGTGGGAAAAGTAGAAGCTAAAGAACTTATGACACATGGACATGAACTAAGGGGGTGGAAATGTGGGTGGGAGGGGTGTGCAGGGTGGAGGGGAGTGATGGGGGAAAATGGGACAACTGTAATAGCATAATCAATAAAATATAATTAAAAAATAAATGTGTTAGAAAGCTAATCATAGAAAACACAGTACCCAATAAATGGCAATTAGGTAGTAACCTATTTTCCCCCAGAATTTTCAATCCCATTCCATCAGATTCCATGAGTAAATGTCAAATTATAAAAATTAGAGATAGGTACAACTGATGGCAGTTAAAATTCTGAAAATCCAGACTATTTTAAAAAAATAGTTTTGTCTTGGCAAAGCCTCCTAAAACATTTTGCCAAGTCATTTCTCCGTAATTTTTCAACCCCTGTGTATTTCAAAGGAAATAGAATATGTTCTGATTCATTTACACTTAACTCATCAGGACTTTGGTAAGAGTTATCCTATGACCAAAGCTGTTTTCCCCTGAAGAAGTTGTGTACCATTGACTTCCAATTGTAACCTATGTACAAAGTTCAAGATCTCTTCAAAGGTTCAGCAAAGCTAAAGTGGGTTCTAAAATTGAAAAGACTGCCCTCATCAATGTGGCTCAGTTGGTTGGGCTTTGTTCTGCAAAGCAAAATGTGACTAATTTGATTATTGGTCAGGACACATGCCTGGCCTGTAGGTTTGGTCCCCAGTACGGGCATATATGAGAGGCAACTGATAGATGTTTCTCTCTGACATTGGTGTTTTTCTCCCTCTCTTTCTCCATCCCTTCTTCCATTCTAAAAATTAACAAATAAAATCTTTTAAAAAACTAATAAATAAAAAATTGCCTAAAATACAAGAGAAAAAACATATTTTTTCACACTTAGAGATGCAACAAAATGTCAGGTTGTAATATTCAAAACATTTTGACTTAATCTTTACTTTTCTTAATGATTACTTTTCAAGGGGATGGTGCACATGAGGTTTCGGGAAGGTTGTCTTGGTCACCTAGTGAAAGATCTGTTTGTTGCTTCCAAGTTTTGGCAATTATGAGTAAAGCTCCTACAAACATTTATGAGCATTAGTTTTCAATTTAAATACTTAGGAGTGTGATTACTGAATTGTGTAGTAAGATATGTTTAGTTATGTAAGAAACAGTCCAAATGTCTTCCAAAGTGCTTCCTTTGTTTTATAATAGTTACTTATTATTTACATGCCACTTATCCATTCATCTACCAATGGACACTTGGATCCACTCATCTACTGATGGTCACATGTGCTGTTTCCAAATTTTGGCTATTGTAAATAATGCTGCAATGAACATAGGGGTGCTTATGTGCTTTCAAATTAGTGTTTCGGGTTTCTATAGATAAATTCGCAGAAGTGGAATTGCTGGCTCATAAAGCAGTTCCATTTTTAATTTTTGAGTTATCTCCATACTTCTTCCCACAGAGGCTGCACCAGCCTGCATTCCCACCAACAGTGCACTGGAGTTCCCTTTTCTCCATATCCTTGCTAGCACTTGTTGTTTGTTGATTTGTTAATGGTGGTCATTCTGACAGGTGTGAGGTGACATCTCATTATAGTTTTAGTTTGTATTTCTTTGATGATTAGTGACATTGAACATCTTTGGCCATCTGCATGTCCTCTTTGGAGAAGTGCCTATTCAGGTCATTTGCCCATTGTTTTTTTTTAATTGGATTGTTTGGAGGTTTTTGGTGTTGAGTTTTAGAAGTTCTTTATAAATTTTGGGTATTAACCCCTTATCAGATGTGTTGGTGAATGTGTTCTCCCATTCACAGGGTTGTCTTTTCAATTTGGTTGATGGTTCCCTGTGTTGTTAAAAAACCTTTTAGTTTAATGTAGTGCCATTTGTCTATTTTTCATTTTGTTTCCCTTGTCCAAGGAGATACATAAAAAAGTTGTTATGGCAAATGTCCAAGATTTTACTGCTTACATTTTCTTCTAGTTTTTTTTTTTAAAGATTTTTATTTATTTATTTTTAGAGGGGGAAAGGAAAGAGAAAGAGAGGGAGAAAATATCAATGTGTGTTTGCTGCTCACCCACCCCCAACTGGAGACCTGGCCCACGACCCAGGCATGTGTCTGGACTGGAATTGAACTGAGGACCCTTTGGTTCTCAGGCCAGTGCTCAGTTCACTGAGCCACACTAACCAGAGCTTTCTTCCAGGATTTTTGTAGTTTTGAGTCCAGCATTTATGTCTTTGAGCTATTTTGAGTATATTGTACATGGCGTAACCAAGTGGTCATTTCATTTTTTTTTGCACGTATCTGTTCAATATTCCCAATGCCATTGTACATTTTTTCTTCCTTTTTCACACATTAATTGACTATAAAGATGTGGGCTTATTTCTGGGCTCTCTGTCTGTCCCACTGATCTATATGTCTGTCTTGGGGGTGGAGGGATTGAGCAAAAAAGAAACAAAAATAATCATGAACACAGACAGCAGTGTGGTGATTGCTGCAGGGAGAGTGCAGAGAGGCGGAGGAGGGCAAAGTAGGGATAAATGGTGACGGAAGGAGACTTGACCTGGGGCGGTGAATACACAATACAGCATACAGATAAGGTGCTATGAAATTGTGCACCTGAAACTTGAACAATTTAGTTGACCAGTGTCACCCTAATAAATTAAATAAAAAGAAAAAAATAAAATAAAACCAAAGCAGTAAAAAAAGAGAAAAACAATGGTTATCCCCCCATAAAAAATAAATAAAGGCCATTCAAACCAATTTCAATAGTCATTTGAAAATGCTTGTTTTTATGTTTTGTTCTTTCTTTGTGACTTGCACATTTGTGTGTGTGTGCCCTAGAGTGTGTCATGATGTTGTGATGAGTGAGCAGCCCCCTTCCCACTTCCATTCTCCCTTTCTCCTTCTAGAACCCTTCCTTGGACCACAGCTGAAAAATTAACATGAATGTTAAGTCACTGTTTACAACTGGGGAGAAGAAAAGATATACCTGGAACTCTTTCTCTCACAGCTGATTACCTCTCATTTTAATAGTTGCTTGATTTAATTTACAGTTGCAGAATATATTCTAATTATTAAACTATTAACAATTTGTATGTTGAGCTTGACAAAAGATAGTGTTTATTCAACAGCAGCTGCTTACTGATTTCCTACAATATGTAAAATGTTGCCTGTTTATATACCCTTTAATTCATGAGATTAAATGCTAGGTTGTTGTAGAACTCTGTTGTTTACAAAGCAAAAGTTATAATTATCATATGTAGGGATTCAGTCTACCAATTTGAAATGTAGTGTTTTGTATCTGCAGATAGGGACAGGTGGACTGTGGTGTTGTTTAACATAAGAACAAAAGAATGTCTGACAAATAGATGTTGGAGAGGGTGTGGAGAAAAGGGAACCCTGGTGCACCGTTGGTTGGATTGCAGACTGGTGCAAACACTATGGAAAACAGTATAGAATTTTCTAAGAAAACTAAAAATGGATCTATCTTTTGACCCAGCAATCCCACTGCTAGAATTATATTCTAAGAACCCTGAAACACCAGTCCAAAAAACCTATGCATCCCAATGTTCATAGCATCACAATTTACAATAGCCGAGTGCTGGAAGCAACCTAGGTGCCCACCAGTAAATGAATGGACCAAAAAACTATGGTACATTTACACAATGGGATTCTACGCAGAAGAAGGAAAGAAGGAGCTCCTACCCTTCGCAACAGCATGGATGGAACTGGAGAGCATCATGCTAAATGAAATAAGCCAGGCGATGAAAGACAAATACCTTATGATCTCACCATTAACAGGAACCTAATCAACAACATGAACAAGCAAGCAAAGTATAGTCAAAGACATTGAAATTGAGAACAGGCTGACAGTGATGAGAAGGGAGAGAGGAGGGGATAATGCAGGGGGGGAAGGATGAAGGGTTTACAGGAATGATTATAAAGGACATATGGACAATAACAAGGGGGGTGGAAATGGGGGAGGGAGGCAGGGAGGGCTGGTGTGGTGGGGAGGGGTGGGGGAAAAGGCAGAAAACTGTACTTGAACAACAATATAAAAAAAGAACAAAAGAATGTCTGTTCTGGGTTACATTCACTACTTATGCAATACACCAAGTGGTTATTTCAGTGGCATTAAAACATGTGGAAAGGTGTGTGTTTTCTTCTTGAAACTTCCTCCACTCTTGCTCTGTTGTTTCCTTTCTCCTGGTCACTCATCTGTGACATTTGTTGCCTCTTATTCTGCCCTCTTTTCAGATATTGTTTTCCAGATTTCCTGTCTTAATACTTCTGTTCTCTCTCTCTCAAGGTGATCTATCTGCTCCTCCAAATTCTATTGCACACTGATGGATCAGTAACTTTTTAACACTGGTTTCTCTCATCATTCTTTAAGCTGGGATTTCATCTATTAACTGAAATTTTAAACCTGGAGGTCTGCACATAACACATATTTAACTGGTCTAAAACTTAACTCATTACTTCCCTCCAATAGCTACTTGTTTCCTCCCTCCCTCCCTCTCTTTCTTCTTTTTCTTTTTTCTTTTCTTTTCTTTTCTTTTTTTTCTTTTCTTCTCTTCTTTCTTTCTTTTTTTTTCATTTATTCTTTCTCTTTCTTTCTTTCTGTCTTTCTTTCTGTCTTTCTTCTCTTCTTTCCTTTCTTCCTTTCTTCTCTCTTCTTTCTTCCCTCCCTCCCTCCCTCCCTCCTTCTCTCTTTTTTCAATAGATAATTTCATGCACATGTTAAAACAACATGCAATCAACACAAAGAAATTCCTCAGAAGCAACAGTTTTGCCACTTTCTTGTGTACCATCCTATAGATATTCAATGCAAATAAATCTTATATGGATGAGTGTTTTTGGCACAAATGATAACATGTGTTCACTGTGCTGCCTCTTGCTTTTTATCATTTAATATATTTTGGAAGTCAGCCCATACCAATAAACACAGAACTAAGTGCTTTTAATAAATATAAAATTTACATATTTATATGCATATACAAGATTTGTCTGGGAAAAGTCAAGCCATTGTTAATGTAACAAGAATGGTTTGTGCAACATTGATGTAACCTGGCAGTCAAGGAGAGTGGACTGGAATGCACATGCATGAACAATGATGACTTCACTCTTCTAGTCAGTGGGGGCAGTAGATGCTGTTGAGTGAGCATGTGTACTGTGTGTCTGTGACATTGAAAATGACTGAGCAAGTGAAGCAATGAATCTGCATCAAATTTTGCATTAAGCTTGAACATTCTTCTGCAGAAAGTATTTGGATGATTCAGAAGTCCATAGCTATGGGCAACTGGTAATTGGCAGCTTCATCATGACAATGTGCCCATGCATGCATCATATTGTGTGCAGAGATTTTTTGGGAAACATCAAATCACCCAGGTGACTCAACCCCTGTACAGCCCAGATTTGGTGCCCTGTGACTTCTGGCTTTTTCAGAAACTAAAGTCACCTTTTTCAGAAACTAAAATCCCTGGAAGAGAAGAGATTTCAGACGATCAGTGGAATTCAGGAAAACACAACAGGGCAGCTGATGGCAATTGAGAGAAATGCATGAGGTCCCCAGGTGCCTACTTTGAAGAGGACTGAGGTATCATTGTACTGTGTACAATGTTTCTTGTATCTTGTATCTTCTTCAATAAATGTCTCCATTTTTCATATTACATGGCTGGATACCTTCTATATATACATACATATATACACACACATATGTATGGATACACATATACATATATATGTATATACATATAAGCTAGTGATGTATATTTGTTTTGTCCAATTTTTGTGACTATTAAATACTCAAATAAATGTTGAAATTCATGCTGGGCATTTATCCACAGATTGAGTATATATGTAAAATTAAGTCAAACAAGAAATACATTAGAAATTTTAATAGGTATTGCTTAATTTATCTCAAATCCACATCCACACACCCTGGCCAAAATTTATTTTTAACAATAATTTTCAGTTTTGCATATTTGATTAGAGAAAAGTGATATCCCATTATAAATTAATTTTCACCTGTCATATTATGGCTGGTTTTAACATTAATTTAAAATAACTTCGAATTATGACCTATTTTTCTATGTGGTGATTGGATTATTGCTCCCAAATTTGATTATTCTCTCTGATTATTTAATATATTAGCTCTTTGTCTGGAATATCTATTTAAAATTTTTTTGTAGTTTTTATTCATTTTTTTGCAATTCTTTTAAACATTGTACTCATGTAAAACTTGCTAGACTTTTTCAAACAAAATAAATTTTGCTGCATTTTAATAGTTCTTAGTGCCAATATTGTACTGGAGTTATAGTAAATGTAAAACTTTTTCTTTTTCACAATGTTCTGAAATAGTGCAAATAATAGTGGAGTTATCTTTTTAAAGTTTTGGTAAAAAAGAATCTATTTTGTCATTTAGGCCTGTTAATTGTGTGTGAGGGGTACTTTTATGTACCCCTTTGTACTTTTTATGCCCTTTTTTTATAATTGTAAAACAATTATGTACTTTTTTCACAATTATTGGTATCTTTCAATTTTCTAGCTCTTCTTGAGTAGTTTTGGTAGAATATTTTTACTTTAATTATCCTTTAATATATAACAGCATAAACTTGAGCAAGATATTTATATTTTTATAAAATATATTTTATATTCTTATATTTTTAATTCCCAAGTGTATGTGATTATTCATTCAGCATGTGTATTTTGTGTGTCTATATTTCTTTATATTATCTATTTTTAAGATACTTTGGCACTTTCAAAAGCTACTCTTAGAATTATCATTTTGTTGCTTCTTAAGTTCATTAATCCCATTTTGTCTTCACTTTTTTATTCTATATTTTGGTTCATTTTGATATTTCTTTCCTAATCCTTTACTTTGATTTTTATGCTTCTTCTATTTATTTGAATGATTAAATCTATTAACTTTATCTGATTTTGCTGTACTTGGTAGGTTTTGGTATGTGGAGTTTTCATTATTGTCAAATTCTATGCATTTCACATTTAATTTATTTCTACTTTCATGTATTATTAAGAGAATACTTTCTTTTTTAAAAAATATTTTATTTATTTATTTTTAGAGAGAGGGAAGGGAGGGAGAAAGAGATGGAGAGAAACATCAATGTGTGGTTGCCTCTCATGTGCCCCCTACTGGGGACCTGGCCCACAACCCAGGCATGTGCCCCTGACTGGGAACAGAACCGATGACCCTTTGGTTCACAGAACGGCACTCAATCCACTGATTCGCACCAGCCAGGGTGAGAATACTTCCTTTTTAATTTGCAGATGGAAGATGGTATATTGCCTGTTTTATCTCACTTTGCTATTAATTTCTCTTTATATTTTCTTACAGCTGGAAGAACATCCATAGCATTTCTTTAAATGAATGAAAATCATCTTTATTATCAATTTTTAACTTGTTTTTGTGTAACTATAGAACCAATTACGAATTCTTCCCCCAAACCTCTTCTCTTTCCTTTCACCATGGGTTATACGGGAATTATAATGTGTCCTGAAACCGTTATGAGAGGAGCATCAGGTATGCGGGGCATCATTGGTTCTTGCTGGCCTTTAATAAAGATCTCTCCCTTAAATACTAATAATTAGTTTTGATAGTGAATTTTTGTTCATATGCATAGTCATGCCCTAACTTCAACTTGCCAGATTCGAGTATACTCTGACCTTCTTCATTCTCCACTTCAGGATGTATTGAAAGTGGTTTACTTGAAATAGCAATAGACAGATAGAAAGACAGACAGACAGGTAGATACTACAATACTACAAATTGAACTAGAAACATATCAGTTTAATTAGTTAGTAAAGAAAGATAAGTATGGACCCATGAGACCCAAATACAATAATTAGTAATATCCTTGTACTGAAAAAATAACGTAGTTTTCTAGTAATCATGGAAGATATCCATAGACAACTTCATAGCTAAAAAAAAATGAGAGCTCAGAAATCCTTAAGAATTAAGTTGTGTCCCAACCAGCAAGAAATAAAGAACAATTCCAACAGAAAGAAAAGTGTTGTTTTTTTTTTTCTCATATGTCTATTGATTTCTAGGGAGAAGCCGGGAGTTCAGTGTGGTCCCCGAGTGCCAGAGCTGCTAAGTTTGTGGGAAATGTCTAGGGTCGAGGCTCAGAAATTTCAGTCTGTGCTAGTAGTTGAGGGGAAAACATTGGCAAATTCTAAAACCCTTTGAGCAAGGTGTGGAAATAGCTTTGAGGGCCAGAAGAGAAGAAGCAAACATTGACTGGGGGAGAGGAGGACGCAAACATGCAGCTCTAAGAAGTGGAGTCTGCGGCCAGACCATGGACATTGGCAGCAGATGCGCTGGGGGGTAGAGGCCCCTGAGAGGCATGCCAAGCTGAGGTTAGCAAGGACATACGAGGACCACAGAACGGACACCCTTCCCTCAACGCCGGGATCATTCACGAGCCATCTCATCTCCCTCTCTGCTTCTTCACTAGGTATCCTGAACCAAGAGTCTAGATGACTACTTTTCCCTGGTCGAAAGGGAAGGAGAGGAAGTGGGAGAAATACCTGAAGGGTCCAAATAGTGACTAAGGTCTAACTGGTTGATGAGATCTAATTGGTTCCAATTTGGTTATATTAGAAGAACAAGGCTACATTTTCTATTACAACTGGAATTGAAGTACTTTGAACAAAAGTGACTTCAGTTATGGAGGAATAAAGAAAATTACCTTTACATGTCTGACTTTCCGTGCAAAATACATGCCATGCCAGTCCTCAGGGTGTGCCACCTGCTTCTAAGAAACACAGATTGTGTTGATTCTTTCAGGTGTCTGCAGCAGCAGGATGATGTCCATTTTTCCTGGTCTCAGTTATATGGGTCACCAGCCTCCCAGTTGCCCTTGTCAGAAAGCTTGGCATTACTATAGAATATGAGAATATGTCCCTCATTCTCACATCTAATTTTTCATGAAATGCTACTGATTTTATCTTAGGAATATTTCTGGAATTGTATCCTTCCCTATTTCCACTGCCTCTGTGACCTTCATCACGTCTCAAAACTATTGCAACAACTATTTATTACTTTGCATCCCAAAATTCTTTCTCTCCTCCAGATTGATGCTAGGTATCTCTTCAAAAAAATAAATTTAATTTTCTCTTTTATCCATTTACAACCCACACTAGCTCCTTACTGACCAACGACTCACCTTCACATTCAAGGCCCATCACCACCTGCCTGTCCCATCCACATCCTCTGATCTCACCACAGGGAACATCTCATTGTCAAAAAAAAATGTATTTTCATGTTGCCAAGGCTGCCTGTCCTGTCAGTTCTACATGGCTAATTGTCTGCACTGTCTATTCCATGTATTTAACAGTTAGCTATACTGACTGTATATTTAAATTTTATAGAATTTTTAAAATAAATCTTTATTTTATCAAAAGTTTAATTTTATCAGATATAAGCATTTTACTGAAAAAGCAAACATTCTTAGAAGGCTTATATTAAAACAAACTATAAAAACTTTGCAGTACACCAGAAACTAATATAATATTGAATGCCAATTGTAATTGAAAAACTAAAACAAACAAACAAACAAAAAACCCCTAAATAGCATCCCCACAATCTTGCTCTGCAGAGGAAACCACTCATGACTTTCTTTTCTGCTGTTACTGCCACTTACCTCCCTTTTTGTGTGACAGTGACCTCGTGTTATGGAACCACTTCCTTTTCCTGCCTCATTGTAAAATAATTATGTCACAACTTTTTGTGAAATGAAGATCCAATACATTATTATTATAATATGAATGCAAAATATATACCAGAAAACACATTATTATATTTTTCTTATAAAACTACTTTGCTATTTTATTGGTTTAATTTTTGATGTACCTAAAGTTAATTATAAAAATATTCCAAAAGATCTGTCAAATACCTAGCAATACATTTTTCAAATAGTCATATTGATTGATAATGTTCTCTCTCCTCCTCCTTCCTTTGTTCCTTCTCCTCCTCCTCCACTTTCTTCTCCTTTTCCTCCAATTCCTTCTAATTCTCCTCCTCTTCTTTTTCTACTCCTCAACCTCCTCCTCCACTTTCTTCTTCTGAGTCAATCCCTCACTCAAACCTACCTTTTTAAGAAATGATCTGCTTTCCTTTTTAGCACCAAAATGTTGAACATTTATTTACATAAATTTCTAGCACATATTCACTTCGCAATCACTAATCCCTTGTGATTCGGTTTCCGCCACTTTGTATTTTTCTGCAGAAATTATACTTTCACACATCTCTAATGGTCTCCCAATCACGGAAATCACAAAGCCTTTTTCTCAGCTTTCATCTTCCTCAGCACATCAGAAGTACTTCCAATTACTACCTGCATTTCCCTCTTTAAACTCTCCCCTTGATTTTCATTGACTCTGTGATCTCCGAACTCTAGGACTGATGGTAGTCTCTGATGACATACCTGCTCAGGCATTTGATCTGAGCATTTTTTCCTTTATTTTCTGTTTCGCTGTCCTTTGCAGTCTTAACCATTCTTGAAGTTCTTACCCAAATAGGCTGGTCTCTTTTCCATCTTCGATATTTGCTCAAGCTCCTTTACGTTTGTTTTCTACACCTGCAGTATCTTAATCCCTTACTTGCATTTGTTAAAATCCCATTCAGCTTTTGAGACAATCAACTCGCTGCTTCAGTTCAGAGTTCCTTCTGCATCTCCACCAACACTATGTCGCATCTCTCTGCTCCCACTTACCATGACTTTCTTGCCATCTCTCACTTAGCTGACTCTGTATTATAATCATTTTTATACTTATCTCAGCTTTAGTCTCCAAAGATATTACAAACTTCAGACGGTCAAAATGATGACCTACCCAGTTGGCACTCCATATACATTGAATTGAACACATTTTATTCAAAATAGAAAAATAGAAAAATACATAAGCTTTCTAAATTGCCACAGTGTTCATGGTTCACAAAGAACAATGAAACTAAATGTACTAATTCCTTAGCTTTACGATTCCAACAAAATTAAGTTGTTGCAGATTAGTGTTCTAATTGCCTAGGTTCAGACAGGTTAGAGTTTTTCATCTCCTTTTTGCTTGAAGGAGTGATAACCTTTTTCTTATTATTTGAGACCATAAAGAAAATATGTTTTATTAGCTTTAGTGAAGTGTTTTAGTTAGCCGTGACCAGAGAAAGTGGTTGATGGAAACAAGATGGATCATCAAAATTTCATTGTAGACAAAGAGTCCCTACCATTTCTTAAACCTCTATGTAGCAGGCATCATGTTTTACACTTAATACACAGCGTTTCATTTAATCTTTTGAATCCTGGAAGGCAAGATTTTAAAAGGGAGTAACTTTACTTATAAGGCCTCTATGTTATTACTATCGTTGCATTTTAAATGATTTAGTTATTTGATTAAAAAGATTAAAATTGTATGACACTATTCTTTTAGCCTGGACCAAACAGAAAATCTGGGAAGCAGGGCCAGCAAAAACTTGAGCGTATGGCATTCAAAGTCCATAGATATTCTATTATTTACACAAGATTAAAAAATTTCAAGTACTTCCGGGTTTGGGGAACTTAACAGAAATTCTTAAGGAGAAACAGAAGAAGTCTTAGAAGAAAGAAGTACTGAGTGTTATTCTTATAAATTGACCACCCACCTCCGCATCCTCTCACATCAGTGATTTGGCAACAAGGAGCCGGCCAGTGAAGTCCAGATGCTAACGGTGAACGCAGATTGCAAAACTTTACCTTGCCCGTGGGTAGAATTAATAGCACATGACTCCCATCTAGAGCATCATTTCCCAGAGTATTCTCCATTGAGGAAAAAATATGTTTGACAATGAAATGATTCTGGGCAATGCTTTACACTTTATCTCTGCCTTGGATATAAACATTGTAAATATTGTACATTGGAAACCTCGAGAGACTCTGTAGTTTAAGATTGACTAACTCAGTTTCTCCACAACTTACTTCACCATGAATCCTTTTTTTCATGTAAACAATTTAGTTGCATTCTGATATTTTGAGAAACATTGGCTAAAAATATGTTTCAATCAAGACAAACAGGACAGCGCAAAGTATGGCAGAAGTGACAGACCAGGGAGTAAGAGAGACCATGTGGAATAGTGACAGCAAAGTCACCTACACTTGGCCAAAGTGTGATTGGAAACTTGTGGAAGAAAACTGGGTACCAGAAAGGGAAACCTTTTCTCTCCAATGTTGTTGAGGAAGCTGAATGGAGAAAGACACTCAAGCCTGAAACCAGAGTGTAAAACCGATGTGTTCATACATATATTGTAATTGCAACAACTCCTGAAGACATTTCAGCTTGATGGTCTCATGATCTTCGAGTTTTAATCAAGTCGAGCCAATGATTCTAATTGTTTGTTTAGTGTCAGCCAGGAAGACTGAGGAGACTTTTAAAGAATCCCAGCTTAGCTATTCTATGTTCTGTGAGCCAGTATTTTTTTTTAATATTCTCTTTGTTCCAATTTGTTTCCATCACTCTTTCACTAGTAAAATATTTTGAAAACTTCCAGTCTACCTGATAATAAGGACATATATTTTTATTTTAAAAAATATTTTTTATTTATTTTTAGAGAGAGGGGAAGAGAGGGAAAAAGAGGAGGAGAGAAACATCCATCAGTAGTCTCTCACACACCCCCAACCTGGGACCTTGCCTGCAGCCCAGGTGTGTGCCCTGACCGAATTGAATTGGCAAACTTTTGGTTTGCTGAATGATTCCCAACCCTTTGAGTCACACCAGTCAGGGCTTGAAGAATATATATTTTTAAATAAACTGGCTCTAGAAATATTCAAGTGTGTGGTCACGTTAGTGCTGTACTTAGCAATTTGACTCCCCCCAAAATTGGTAGAGCCCTAGAACATTCCTGAAGTGAACCCTGTAGATCTGAACTCTTGGGAAGACTCATGTCTTCCTCCCACAGGGGCTGGCTCTCTCTATGTTTCTCCCTAGCGGTGGGCACAACCCACACCTACATCCTCAGTTAACAGGATACAGCCTTGGAATATTATTTCACACACACTGTGGAACTAAAAGGTTCTTACTACAGTCCTACATGTTATATCCTAAAGATACAGTTTCTTAACATGGAATGTGTATTTTTAGTGCTAATCACACCTTTATGTACCACATGTATTTAAATAAGACTAAAATAGAGGAACATATTTATTTTTCTGTCAATAGACGTCACAGAGTTTTGTTTTTCCTTAATGTCCATACTTGTTAGGGAAAGAACCAAAAAAATGGAACTTCTTTTTAAGTATGAGACGACTCTTGGGGAATTTATTCAATATAAGAAGAAAGCAAAAAAAAAAAAAAAAAAAAAAAAACCCTAACTCACACAACCTCCAATTTAAAACGTACTAGTTTGATTTCCAGTATAGAATTTGTGTTCATATCTTTTTTTAGCAACATTACGGCTGTTTTTCTCCATGTGCTGTCCTCATAATTTCGTAGTTAACCTTCTTGTTTTTTAAAAGGGAGCTCTGCCAAAATATGCTGAGCAAGTTGTTTGTTTCTAAAGCCCCAAGAAATCAAAAGTAGCAAGTGAACTTTATTATGATGACATTTTAATTATGAGTGCATTTATGTATTTTTTCTCTTTTGATCTTTGAAACACTTTATGGTCCTGGAGTTTAAATTTGTGATTTTGGGAGATCTTAATCATTTAACTAAAGAGTAATGTTAACCTATGTTTACATATAAATAAAGTTATATAAATAAAAGTTATCCCTACTCTTCAAAATAATATTAACACTTCAGATTTATGTAGTGTCAAAACTTTCGTATATAAAATCTCATCTGACTACTGAATAGCTGTGACTCTATCAGGTCAAATACGGCTTTCCTCCAGGCTTCTTGTTCCCTTTGTTTGCTTGCTTGCTTGTTTGCTTGCCTTTTCTGAATAAGGAAACTGGAACTTACAGATGAAAAATGATTTCTCCAGAGTCATACAAATATAGGAGGTTGCTCCAGATCTAAAGCTAAAAATTTTGGCCTACTTCTCAGAGCACTAGGCTCCCTCTCAGTATATAAACAGTTGAACTCAGGCCTGAAAAGAGTGGAATGAAAATGTAACTGCTCCCTGCTAAGCTGGTTGTTAACTCAAGGAAACTTTTTATGGCGGGGCAGAAAGGGAACGAGAGCCCCTGCGTTAGAGCAAGGGAAGGTAGTGAGATTGTGGCACTGTGTGCCATTTCTCAAAGAGTCGCTTCCACAGGGGCCTGTTAGTGACCACTGTGCACCCAGCTACATGCCACACACTCAGGATCAAAAGATAACATAAAACAAAGTATAACCCACACTGAGATGACTATCTACAACAACATGTGATAGGTTCTTTAGGCTCTACAAAGTTCTATGGGACAATGGCAAGACCTGGTTTTGTGAAGTGTTATGGTTTGAACGTATCCATACGTTCCTCCCAGGGTTCATGTTGAAACCCTAACTCCCAGTGTGATGGTATTAGGAGGTGGGGCCTCTGGAAGGTGATTATGTTATGAAGGTGGAGCCCTCATGCATGGGATTAGTGTCCCTATAGAAGAAACCCCACAGAGTATTTTTGTTTCTCTGCCCGTCTCTCTCTACCTTGTGATGACATAACCTGGAGGAGAACTCTTGCCAGGAATTGAATCAGCCTGCACCTTAATCTTGGACTTCCCAGTCTCTACAACTGTGAGACATAAGTGTCTATGGTTTAGGCCATCCAGTCTAGGGTCTCTTTGTTATAGCAACTCAAACTACGACATGGGCCTGAGTTTGCACATTTGGGCACGTGTATGGGAGAGGGAGGGCAGAAAAAACTACAAAAACATAAACATAAAATGATGCTCAGGGTCTTGGAAGGGGCCTGTGCAAGGGAGAGTCCCTGAACTTTAAGCTTCTATAGTGTCCCAGTGTCTTGAGAATAGGAGAAGGAGATTTTGAGCAGTCATCACAGAGGACAGGAGCTTGCTAAGGAAAGGACCTTGTGGCAACAACAGCTTAGGGGTCCTCAAGGACAGCAGCTGAGCATCCCAAGGAGAGGAGAGGAAAGTAAACAATTTGGCCTTTTACAGAATGGGCTCAATGACACTGTGAGCCCCTCATGTGCTTTCCTGCCATAGAGACTATTTATGTTTAAAATAAAATAGAAAAACCGAAGCAAGTATAACCATTTTCCCAGTTAAAAATAACTTGTTACCATATTTTAAAGCATAATTTAAAAAACTGATATCCTCCAAATATTTTGTCTTTAAAATGTGAATTTAAAATAAATGTGGATGGAAATAATGAGAATGTTCTATTGTGTATAACAAAGTCTTGTTTCAAAAATATGATGATGCAGAACAAATAAGTAGAGGACAGAGTAGAGATTCTGAACCTATGATGTTAACTCAAAAATAGGACAGATAGACCAGAGAGATGGCATTTCCAACAAGGAGTCACTGAACGTTCACTAGGTGATGGGTACTGTTCTAAGTGCTAGAGAAATAATCTTGAAGAAAAGAGTAAAGAATAAAATCTTTGATTTCATGAAACTTAGGTAATGGAGAGAAAAATAGCAGTAAGTAAAACATAGTATACTGGTATACCATTACCGTACAACGATAAATGTTTTGGAGGAACATTTTGTCCTGTATTACTGCAGGAGTGATACAGGATGAAATGTGCTAGGTAGGCAAGTGCTGGTGTTATTTTAGCAGTGCAGTTGGGAGAGGCCTCGCCTTAGCACAAGATGTGAACAGAGGAAGTAAGAGTAGGAGCTATCCCAGGAGAGGGAAGAGCAACTGCCCACATGCAGGAAACTGTTACAAATGTCATGAGAATGTGTTAATAACAGGATGTCAA
Organism: Anoura caudifer; assembly: GCA_004027475.1. Classification (NCBI taxonomy): domain Eukaryota; kingdom Metazoa; phylum Chordata; class Mammalia; order Chiroptera; family Phyllostomidae; genus Anoura; species Anoura caudifer. Next base: position 243,893 of record PVKU01000381.1, on the reverse strand, counting down.
TGCATTTAATTTGTGGTTTAGTAGCTACACATGTGCAGAGATATAGACATATTATAATATGGAATGTAGCTGATATGAAGTTGGTATAATTATAACTAACACATTTTCTTTTATTGTTTTATTAAGGTACAATTGACAAAATTGTAAGATATTTAAAGTGCGTGCTGAGGTGATTTGATATACATATACATCGGGAAAGGGTTCCAGCATTGAGTTAACACATCCATCTAATGATTAGGAATAATTCAAGTCCAAATGGGTGAATTTCTTTAATTAATCAAGTTCTTTGATTTTGATTGAATTATGTTCAGCAATCTTGGAAAGTAATTCCTTAAATTCCCCAAGGCTATATCCAATTTTGATTTATTCAGTGTTGAAACAGTCCCCATTCTAAGTATTTTAAATCTTAAATAATCTGAGTACTAGCTGGGGACACTCTGTACTTGGAGATTTGTGAACAATTAGTTTAAACTCTCTCCCATGTTCTGTCAAGTATTTGACCTCCCCAAATTCTAGGTAGCGGATCATCTTTCTCTAAGTCAGTTCTTTCTCCAGCTTCCTGCCACCCTCAAAGTTCCCTTCTTATGCACCCATTAACTCTACTCTCTTTGTTCCCCCACGGCCAGATGTGGTTCCCAATTGCCCCACATGTTCTATTTCCACACACAACATTCACAGCAGAAATTCTCATCTGCAAGAGCATCTATTAAGTTGGTGTGCAACAAGATTACTTTGCATCACTTCACAGTTTTTCAGAAATGCTCATCCCTGCAATTGCCCAATGCTGGTGTTGCCTGCATCTCCATGACCACCCACCTCATCACCTAGACACTGTGTTCTTGGTCCCACATCCACCTCCTTTGTTCTGTGCTCTACTTTACCTCAAAACCTCCACTTATTTTCTTCGTGCAGGGAAGTTCAACTTTTTCTTTGCTTTCCTCACTGCAAATTATCTCTTTTGAGTTTTTCATATTGTTGAATCTATAGGTATAGATAAAGTCATGTGGACAGAAATTGTATACTCTTTTTTATTCTCCCTGTACACTTACTATAACTCTTTGAAACAAGGGTTATTATTATCATTTTAAAGAGGAGAAATATAAAGCTTAAAGAAGCATTCTACCCAAAGCCACACAGTGGGTTCTAAGTCTGTGACCAAGCTGTGTGCCTTATGTGAACTCATTGGCACCATGTAGCAAAGCCATGGCCAAGTAAAACAGGTCACCTTCTTAGATGGGATTCTGGAAAAGCAGATGCTACCTTATTATTGTGCCTCTGGAATATTTTGAGCACGTCATGGATGGCATATAGAAAATGAATTCCTTTTAGGGAAGTCTAGTTAATATAATAAAGTGATGAAACATCCTTATGTGTGCAATAACAGTATATGTGTGTGTGTGTGTGTGTGTGTGTGTGTGTGTGTGTATCCTTAAAGTGAAAAAGTTTCAAGGGTTCAGTGGTGTAACCTAAAACTGTAGAATCAGACATCCTGTAAATAGTGTGAATAGTAACTTTTCCAAATTTGACCACTGTCCAATTAGATTAAAATTAGTATGTTGGAGTTAAGGTAAAGCTGGATAAATTATATTTAGACATAAATTTAAGGAATACTTTATTATATGGAAATTGGTAACACTGATATCCTCATAATTCCAAAAGTGCCATTAACTTTCACTGCAGTTTTTAAAGTTTTAAACTGATTTAAAAATTTGACATCATGACATGCAACTTGAATCTGCCAAAATAATTCCTGGAATGAATTTACTGACCTCATCTGTAATGTCTTACACTTTGTGTCATAATCAAATGAGAACTATTTTTCCACAAGTTAAATATTCTATTTTAATAAACATTGCAATACAGAAAGAAGCTTCTGTGAATGGCTGACAAGTGAAGAAAGTTTTGATGCACTTTTCTGTAACATCTGGGAGTGTTGACAATAGGTAATTACTCAAACACAAAGTTAATGCAAATGCGAAAATGAGTACTGATTTCTAGTATCTGCTTATTCTAGTGTCCTTAGGGCAGAAAATTAGTGTGTGTTGTCATGGGCCAATAATGAAGCCAAGGCAATCTGTGAAGTAGGTGATAAATATCAAGCCCGAAATTCATTTGTTTCTAACTCAGAGACGGTTCTGCCACTTTTGTTACGGTCTGTTTGTTAGAAGCAAGTCACTTAGCCAGGGCACACTCAAGGGGGGAAGATTAAACTCCGGGATCATTTGGGAACATCTTTATGTCTGGCCACCCTAGAGGCAATGAACGATAGGTTTTGTTTCATGACAATTATAAGAGGAAAGGCATTTTATACTCTTTTTGCTCTTTGTCAATACTTTATTCATATTAAATTTTCAATATAAGTAAAATAACGACCTACTATAAAAGCAGCAAATAAGGCCAGGCACACTGTAAATGTCCGGTAATTATTCATTGGCTAGATGTCTTATATTTTATAATTCTGAGATTGCGGGAATTATGTGGTAGGCCTTCTCTAAAAGCCATTTGCCTACCTTGATATTGTTTCTTTATCTTATCACTTTTGTTGTTGCTATTGCTATGGAATCCTGCTGAAACTCGTCTTGCAAGTTTGAAAAGTTATATTTTGTCTTATTTCTTAGTCTGTATGAGCAATTTTCAACCTTTTTCACCTCATAGCACATAAACTAATTACTAAAATTCTGCAGTGCACCAAAAGATATTATTTGCCAATCTGACAAAAAATAGGTATGCTTTTGATCCATTCACACCGACAGCTAGTGTTGTATTGGCTATTGTATTTTTTGTTTGTTTGTTTGACAATTGAAGGGAAAAGAGGACAGTGCCCCAGCTAAGTAGTCAGGTATTGCATTATTTAAAAATTCTTGTGGCAATTAGATGAAAATTGCTGGTTTACACCACTGTTATTTTTTAATCCTTTTCCTATATCCTAGGACTAGTAAGAATGAGGATGTGAAATCTATGTGGAAATTGCATTAAGCTCAAAAGAGTGAGTCACTACATAAACACAAAAATCTTCTAGAATATCATAAAAAGTACAATAAAGGTAATGCATACTTGAAATCATCTTAGCAGTGTAAGATATTAAACCTCAAATGCACACTTAAGTCTCTATTTTGATGTTGCTTACCTATGTATAGTTTAGTAAACAGAAGAGTGACCTTTAAAAATGATATTTGAGGGGAGAAATACAAATTAACCACAGTGCGGTCATCAGAAAGCCATGTGCAGCCAGGAGCTGACACCCACACACTTACCCCCACCACAGGGCACAAGCAGGGCTGAAGCTCTTTGTGCTCTGCATTTGGTCAATCTGGGGACAAATTCTATTAACAGCTTTGCCTTAGGCACGATGTTGGGTTGCAAGTACTGAACTCAGGCTTGTCCCTAGTAAGAGGTTTTACTATGTCAACATTCTAATTAGCATCCACACGGAAGGTGCCTGTTATTGTTGGCTTAGTTCCCTCTGTAATCCTGACAAACCGTTCGACTGAAGACCACTGTTGATGTAGTGTACGGCAGCCTGTGGTATTCTTTGAAAGGGTATATTAAAGCTGGATCCAGATTACAAATGTTTAACCTGGCAAATAACACCATGACCTCTAAAACAAATATTGTGTCATTAATATAGCAGTGTCCACAGATGGGCTTGGCAACCTGAAATGTGCTGTCTGTAAATATTTTCAAATTATATTTGAGGTCCTTAATTAACCCTATTAGGCACACGGATTGAGACTACTATCCAATGAACATAAAAAACTGAATAAAGATAGAGAAACCATTATTTTATATATGTATATGTATTATAAATTCTATGGAGTCTGTGGTTTTTAAATCAGATTGAATGTTATTTGAAAATTCCATTTTTTCATCCTAAAGGGGCAAACTTTTAACATATTAAAACAAGACAGAATGAAGAATGATTAAAAGCATCACTGCATCATAAAGAAGTTCAGAGTTGGAAGTTGCCTTAGAGTTCACCTACGCCGACTCCCTCAACTTACAGATGAGAACACTGAGATCCGAGGTGGCTAAGTGACCCAACATACAAGTTGAAATGAAGAACCACAATTGCACTCTTATGTTCAATAAATTATCTACATATATATTAAAAATTTTCACCATGGACTTTTAAGTCAATAGGTTAGCATTTTCTTTCCAGCAATAAATGTAAGCTGATGCCTGGTATTTTAAACTTGTGTTATCTAAAATTGTACTGAAGAAATAAGTTACCACTCTTATGAAAACTAAGGCTAGGGCTACAAGTGTGAATCGCCTACAGACAGATACATGTGTTGGTTTTACATTGCTCTTTGCGTCTGAGGTTGATGCCCTGGGTTTAATAACGCCTCTGGTTTCTGGTCGTAGTTGCTCATCTGTGTCACCTGGCGTCATTTCCTGCTCTGACTTTTTATCTTCCGGACTACCCAAATTTGGGCTTAGCCTGCTCTGTGCTGGGTCTGTTGCCCTGTAGCTGCGGGTTGCTGGCAGACCGCAGCTACTCCCCTTGATGTGGATGTGAAGTTATGCTTCAGTGTTTCTTTAAACATTGTTTTTTCTCTCTGCCCATCTTCCTTCTGTTTGATGATTCACCTTTCTCACAACACAACAGCTCCCTGAATCTCTCCTGCCATCCATCATTCATAATATCTACGTCAACAGAATATTATTGCACCGGGCTTTGCTTCAGAAATGTATAAAGTGTCATAGTTTAAATTTCCCTCACCATTCATTCACTCATCATCCAGGCAGTCAACAAGGGAATGTTAGTGAGAACCTATACATTTTTTAAAGAGAGATGTTGTATGATATTTTTTATTTTTATAGTTTATTTTTATTGTATTTTTCCATCATCATTTATTCCCCATACCCTCTTCCACCTCTACCTACTGCCTCTCCCTGGCAATCACCACACTGTTGTCCATGTCCATGAGTCCTTTTTCTTTTTTCTTGATCACCCCGCCTCCCAAACCTCCACCCCCAGAGCTGTCAGCCTGCTCTCTATCTATGAGTCTGTCTCTGTTCTGTTTGTTAGTTTAGTTCATTAGATTCCACATATGAGGGAAATCATATGGTATTTGTCTTTCTGTGACTGGCTTATTTCACTTAGCATAATATTCTCCAGGTCCATCCATGCTGTTGTGAAGTGTATTTATTTATTTATTTATTTATTTATTTATTACAGCAGAGTCGTATCCCATTGTGTAAATGTTCCATAGCTGTTTTATCCATTCATCCATGAGGGACATTTTGCATCCTTCCAAAGAATACATGTGGCCCTATGTTCATTGCAGCATTATTTACCTATACATTCTAGATCAAAGCACTACCGGGTTTAAACGTGGGTAGAAGTGAACTATGGTTCAGGGGAGTAGAGATCATTCAATTGTCTTACAGAAAACACATAAAAAAAAACTCAACCCCCAAATGCTTCTGTATGTATCTCAACTTCTGGATTTCACTCTGATTCATCTATTTTTGATGCAATTTGAACAACCATGTTGTCAACATATTACTTGCAATATTGTTGAAAAGCCACCACTTGGGAGACTGTGTTTCAGAGAAAGGTATTTTGCTGTGCTCCTTCTCTGTATCTCTTCCTCACTGTCAACTACAGCAAAGCAACCAGCCAAAAACCAAACTAGTCACGCAAACGGAAAATTGAGCAGCAAAAATGAAGTCCCTAATCGCAAGGAGTTCTCCACGTAGGAGAGACAAAGCTGAAATAGGATCACACCACAAATGCTCTCATGAATGTGAAGTTTGCCATGGGAACACGGAGGAGTGACTTCTTACAGAAAAAGAGTCACAAGCCAAGTGTTGAATAGTAGGATTTAACCACACTGAAAAAGTGAGAAGACTATTCCATGTTTTGGAGAAATGTATACAAAGGTACAGAGGCATGAAGAGGCATGGCCGAAACTCCGAGCTGGCTGGCATTGTTGAGAATGAGTGCATTATGGACAAGCAGAGGTTCGGGCCGGAGAAGTGAGCAAGCACCTCAAAGGCCTGGTGAGCAATGCTGAGCAGTTTGCACCAATATCTTGAAAGCCAAGGGAAGCTACTGAAAGATTTCTGAGCATTATTTTCTGATTTTATACATTTTTGATATATAAAATATTTACTGTAGAAATATAAGGAAGTACAGAAACTGTAAAGAGAGAAATTGCTCATTACCCTAATCCAGAGAAAATCAGTACTTAAATATATTTCCTCCTGGTGTATTTTTTGTGTTTTATATGGTATATACTACATTTGTCATATGATTTAAATTATTTTAAGTCTTGCTTATTATCTTAGCATTTTACTCTCCATTGGATATTTTTTCAGAACCATAAATTTTAGCATTTTGTTTTGGCTTTACCATAAAATCATTTCATTATCTACCCTGGCAGGGTGGCTCAGTTGGTTGGAGCATCATCCTGTACACCGAAAGGTTGGGAGTTTGATCCCCAGTCAGGGCACATGCTTAGGTTGTGGGTGCAGTCCCAGTGTGGGGGGGGTATGGGAGGCAACTGATCAATGCTTCTCTCTCTCTCTCTCTCTCTCAAAATCAATAAACCTCTTTGGGCAAGGATTTAAAAAATCATTTCATTATCCAATTACTGTTGGTTGCTGTATTATTTCCAGTGTATTATTATAATACATAAACATGACCCATATGTCATTTGAGGACTCCCCTTCCTTTTAAGATATTGGTAAGTATACTCAGGTGACTTGCTAACTCCATGGCCTTTAAAAGACTGAAACTTTACCCAGATTTATGCAAATTCCCGTAATTCTTTTGTTATTAGAGCAGAGACTGATTCTGCAAATATGGTCAAAACTATTTTCATGGTGTTAATAAGAAGTCATGTGCATTTTTATTCTCATTGTCTCGTAAAAGTACAGTGGAGTTTTCCAGGTGCTACATGATATAAGATAACACTATCCTTCTCAGAGCTAATGGGATGTTTGAGTGTACTGTCTTGGTGTTTAAATTTTTTCAAATTTGATTTTGAATACAGTAAAGATGAAGGTACAACACAGAGAAACAATAGCCCATGAGGGTCCTGAACACATTTTAAGCGTGTAAAGGCTCATGTGATGTGAAAGTTAAGAATCATTATGTTTTACTGCAACAAGGCATTTTTCCAAAGCAAGAAAAATCTGTGTCCGAGAGTTAGTAGGCTGCCAACTCTGGTTTAAGAGTTTTCTCCATACTAACATGTAGCTACTATTTAGATGAAAATTCCCAAGAGTTGCACTTTGGATGAGAGTGAAGGGTAGGGAGTGTGACTTCCTCTTATTTTTGCTTTAGAAAGTTGGTGGAGAAGGTGTAGGAATACGCCGAGACCAGTTAGGAGACTTCTAAGCCTAGGGAGAAAGGGCAGAGCAACAGAACTGTGACTGCTGCCGGCAGCATAAACGAGATGTACGAGCGGATACAACCCTATGCGGGTTTGTTATCTTCCTGTCCTAGAAGAGAAAACAAGGGTGGACTGGCGCACTAACGGCCAAAGCAGACTCTGAGATGGATCTTCTGACTCCAAGTCTCTTGTTCTTCCTACCATAGCAGAACTCCTCAAGACCCAGTCGTCCTTGAGAAAATACATATATGGTTGACCTGGGCACAAAGGTGATGCAAATCTAAAAACTCACTCTTCTTAGAGCCTTTGTCTCTATTCTAGAACCCTCCCTAACATATTAACTTATTCATGAATATTGTCTACATGGGTCCATGAGCTTGATGTGGTTCTTATATTTTACCTCTGTCTCTATCCCTACCTCTGTCTTTCTCATCCTCTATCTGTGTGTCCATCTCTCTCTTTCTTTTTTACTTATTTGTTATTATTACTGCGTATGCAGCAGTATTACATGATGATCATAAGTGAAACATACTGACTTTGCATATATAATCTTCTTAAGACCTCTTTGGATCTTGTATGATTACCTTGTTCCCCAACATGTGCCCTTCGAGAACAATATTTGCAGAGTAAAATATGGGCAGCTGTCTCTCTGTATCGTTGTTCAGAAGCTCTCTGTAGGAGGGCTAATTATGTCAGAAAGTCACCTCCAAATGTTAGCTGGTGATTTCTTGGTTAACATGGCTCCTGGCAATGATATGGGGCTTTTGATTTGACTTTGACACTGTGAAAACAACGAAAGACATTAGGTCATGTCCATAGAATGCTAGGTGTTTGCCAGCTCCGTTGCCTTTCTGAAAGGACATCTTCCTCTGAAATATTAATTTCAATATTTTCCCATATTCTTTTCCATCAAATTATTAATATTAAGGGGGAACTGTGAACCTCTGTGTAGTGAACTACAGTAAGTAACTCCCATAAACTATAATGACTTTATGTCCAACTTCAAAAAATTTTATAATTAATAACATTCTTAAATACAGTTTAAATGGCCTATTTTTGGAAAGAAAAGATATTTATAAAGGATCACAAAAGTAAAAGAAGGAATTTGGAGGAAAAGAAACATGTTTTATTCTTAAGATACTGTATTCTGTCTAGGCTCTGTCATAATGAACATGTGCACATACTAAGAAATTACACATTGCCATGATTCTCTGCATGAACAATCATGGAAAATATATGTTCACCAACACTGAAAGCAAATAAAACTTAAAACTGGGCAGAAACAGCAGAAAAGTGATAAAATTGGGAAGCTTTGTATTCTTTTTAAAGTATATTATTGATTATGCTATTACAGTTGTCCCATTTTTTATTCCCCTTCTGCCTGCACCTCTCCTCCCACTAGCATCCCCCCCCCAAACCTTAGTTCATGTCCATGGGTCATACATATAAGTTCTTTGGCTTCTCCATTTCCCATACTATTCTTAACCTCCCCCTGCCTATTTTGTACCTACCAATTATGCTTCTTATTCACTGCATCTTTTCCATTTTTCCCCTTCCTCCTCCCTGCCGATAACCCTCCATGTGATCTCCATTTCTGTGATTCTGTTCCTGTTCCAGTTGTTTGTTTAGTTTGTTTTTATTTTTGTTTTTTTATGTTCAGTTATTGATAGTTGTAACTTTGTTGTCATTTAACTGTTCATATTTTTTATCTTCTTTTTCTTAGATAAGTCCCTTTAATATTTCATATAATAAAGGCTTGGTGATGATGAACTCCTTTAACTTGACTTTATCTGGGAAACACTTTATCTTCTTCCATTCTAAATGATAGTTTTGCTGGATAGAGTAATCTTGGATGTAAGTCCTTGCTTTTTGTGACTTTGAATATTTCTTTCCAGCTCTGTCTTGCCTGCAAGGTTTCTTTTGAGAAATCAGCAGATAGTCTTCTGGAACTCCTTTGTGGGTAACTCTTCTTTTCTCTTGCTGCTTTTAAGATTCTCTCCTTATCTTGAATCTTGGGTAATTTAATTTTGATGTGTCTTGGTATGTTCCTCTTTGACTCCAACTTGTTTGGGTCTCTCTGAGCTTTCTGGACTTGTATGTCTATTTCCTTCACCAGATTGGGGAGCTTTCCATTATTTTTTCAAATAAATTTTCATTTTTTAGTCTTCCCCTTCTCCTCTGGCACCTCTATGATTTGAATGTTGGAACATTTAAAGTTGTCCTGGAGGTTCCTAAACTTCTACTCCTTTTGTTTGAATTCTTATTTCTTCATTCTGTTCTGGTCAAATGTTTATTTCTTCCTTTTGGTCCAAATCATTGATTTGAGTCCCAGCTTCCTTCCCTTCACTGTTGGTTCCTTGTACATTTTCCTTTATTTTACTTTCCATAGCCTCAATTTTTTTTTTCTATTTTGAGACCATACTCCACCATTTCTGTGAGCATCTTGATTATCAGTGTTTTGAAGTCTGCATGTAATAGGTTGGCCAGCTTTTCACTGTTTGGTTCTACCTTTGGAGCTTTGATCTGTTCTTTCATTAGGGTAATATATCTTTGTCTCAGCATGCCTGTTATATTGTAAGGGGTGGAGCCTCAGGTATTCACCAGGGCAAGGCAACCTACTTCACTACTTTGTGGGGTTGTATGTGGGAGAGAGTTCAGAGTGAAAATACTGCTGCTTGTTCAGCTTTTGCCCAGCTTTCAGTGACTTCCCCTACTACCCACAAGTGAATTGCACTTTTTGAGGTGCTATCCTGGTGCTGATTCTTGGGTGGGTAGGGCTTGCATATATTCTAGGGCCCCGTGAGCCCCTTCAATGGACTTTATTTGAGACTGGAGTTTCTCCCCCTGCCTCTGCAACCCCCACAGATTTTTATGGCCGGATGTTTTGATGCTTTAGTTTCCCACGCTGTAATAAAGTCTGTCTTGCTCCCCAGTTGCTCCTTCCAGCTTATTTGTGTGCAAATGTGGGATATCCAAGTCTGCCAGCTGCTGTCTCTCCTGCCTAGTCCTCCGTTGTCACCTTTCCTCTGCCCCAACTGCCCATCTTCATTCCTCCTACTGGTCTTGATGAATGTTTCTTCTTTAAGACCTTGGTTGTAAGACTTCCTATACAATTCAATTTTCTGGCAGCTCTGGTTGTTTTTGCTTTTAAGTTGGTTGTTATCCTTCTTTTGGTTGTGTGAGTAAGTGAAGTGTATCTACTTACACTTTCATCTTGACCAGAAGCCCCAGGAAGTTTTATATTCTTATGACACAGTTAAACATATTGCTCAATAAGGATGCTCTTCATCATTGGAAAATCTGAGACTGAGACTACAGAAATAATTTTTTATAATGGTAAATACAGTAACCCTTTTATATAGCTCACATTCCATTTTAAGAGTTCCTGGTAACTTTCCAGAATGCTCAAATAGGAGATTTTCTGTTTTAAAAATAATCACATTTAACCCCAGAACTAATTGCTCATAGTCTGACATCTTGTGTTATAAATTAGTTCTTAATTAGTTTCAGGGTAAAATTTTATTTCCCATGAATCCTACCCTACTGTCAAAACTGAAATCACATGGAAGCCAGAAATGTTAGTTTCAAATGAAAGTCCAGCCCTTCTAAGAGTGTCATATTGAACCAAAGAAGTATTACAAGATAGTCAACACTTTTCATGTCCTTCACTGCAAACATGGGGTAATGCTACACACATCCTTAAATGCCATTAGAATGCGCGTCGCATCTGTGCTTGTAGCAAAGGTGACATACTGAAGACAAATTAGACATGAACTTGGATTACCCATCATGAGGTAAAAAATATATACATAAGAATATCTCAGTCATTATAATGATCTTCATTTTTAAAGTTGCACATATTTGTAAAATATGAGTCTCCCAAATTTCCTGGGGGGGATGTTCCTAGAAGTTCTGATTAACCCAGTTTGAGATATGAACACAGGCACCAGTTCTGTGGGGAACAAACCTGGTTCTGGGGCAGGGGTTTGGGATCAGACTCACCACTGTAGGACACACTATATATTTACTTGTTTATATTTCTATTTCTTATCTTTACCATTCCTCCCTTCCTTCTTTTCTTTTCTTACTCTCTTCCTCCTCATTTCATTCTCTCTCTCATCCATGTGCCCTCCTTCATTCCCTTCTGTCTTTTAGGTCTTTTCGTCAGCATTCATTTTGTTAGCATCTAACTGCTCTTTGGGGGATGGATGGTGGGAGCAACAGAGGCAGACTGGGCAGGAGGCCATTGCTGGCACCTTCATTGTGCCCTTACCAGTTCCTGGCACACAGTTCTCAGAGCAGGAAAAATATTTAATGCCGATAAGATGATCTTATAATAATGTTTAAACAACAGCCCACCAACATTGGCTTTCTAAACTCACCGTGGGCCTTTTCAACACCACCAAATAATATTAAACATGATGTGCACTGTCTGCGATTGTGTATGCTTCCCCCATGAAATGCTGCAGAAGGATGTGGGTTTTTTTTGTTGTTGTTGTTGCTTTTTGTTTTGACTGTTTGACTCACTGACATATTCCATGTGCCTGGGGAAGTTTGAGGCTCATTGTGGAGGCTCAATTAACTCTAATTGAATTAAAGGGTATTTTTGTCCTTCTCTTTTCAGAAACTTCTGTTTGCTTCTGAAAACTTCTCTAATTTACCAAATGGGACTTGAGTGGGTACACAGGGTGGGTGACAGGAACAGGGACAAAACAGATTTCCTGGGACTGGGTCCTTGTCACTCCTCCCACAAGGACAGTTCCTGACAATCCTAGATCACGAGTTACAGGGTCCTTTGAATTTGTGCATTAAGATTTATGCCAGCTTAGGTAGCAAATAAGTATGTTTATTTTTATGTTGTATGTTTACTTGTTTTTATTCTAACTTCTATTACTTTCCTCTTTTTTCCTTTGTTTCTTTTGACATCCTTTTCATAGATATCGTTTTTGTAGCCATTTTCTAAGATTCTTGCCTTAAACTTTTTCCCCTCCACTCCAGTCGAGCCTGGCAACTTCAAAGGGATCAAAGGGACTTGACTGGTTCCATACTTTATTAGGAAGGCCTTTTTTAAAAGGTCATACATTGTTAACATGCTTCATTTTGTCTGGAGTCTTGACAGAAAAGTTTTCTGTTCAGTACTATAACTCTAACTTTAATCTTAGGCAACTAGCAAGATCAATTACCTATATGATATTAACAACTAAAGGAATGTAGATATAATGATGATTAAGTAATTAAATTATTCAAGGACACTCTGTATTCAAAGAAATTAACCTAAAAAGAGCTTTATTTTAAAATAGCAATATTTTAGTGCACCTACTATTACAACACCCTTAGTATAAATACTAAGTTAAATTTCACACACAGTCTGCTTCTTTATAACTATCTTTCTTAAAATTTAATTTAATTTGCTCATTAACACCTACAAATAGAAGACCTTCCACATCTATCTTGAAGACAATTAGTCTGTATAGGTAAATAGAACTCACACATACACACAGAGCCTGTCTTAAAATACACACACACACACACACACACACACACAGTGAATGTTATCAGAGATAGCAGAAGAGAGATTAAAATATTTGAAATACAAGAAACATGTTTATAGAGAAATATTTTGTGAATCAAATTTCTATGATAATTGGTAGAAAATGAAGATGGAGTTATTCAGCCTTTTAGGATAAAATGAAGAGTTTGATGACAATAAGAAGTAGATCATGACAGGACTCTTCAGGAAAACTGTTTGATAGCCAGTTTCATAAGCCATATGGCTACCATCATGAGGCTTGTGGGGAGGAGCTCCTACTAAGAGGCAGATGAACAAATCTGAGGGGACTGAGGGCATGGATCCTGGACAATGATCTAGGAAGAAGGGTTGGCCCACGCCAGGAAGGAGGCAGCTATTTGAACCACCAAGAGACATATAGGACTTCAGTTCAACTCAAGCTAAGACACTACCTGGGGTTACTGAGCTGATAAAAGAGGGTGTGAAAGCAGAAGGATTAATTCATCAGTATTGTTGACATGCCTTGGTCCCTAGATGCTGACAAAAAGAAATAGTTTTAGGGAAAGCCAGGCAGGAGGAGCAGATGGAGAGGTCTAGACACGAGTCCAAGCAGACATCTAAAATAAACATGGGGAATGAAGATGAAAATCCAGTCAGACAGGATGGTCTAATTCATGGGGATCAGGTAGAGGAGCCACAATTGATGCTGTCCTAGGTAATCTAGTATTACATCCTTATCAGGACAACCACATTTTAGGGACATTTTCTTCAGAAATACCAGATTTTCTCCAGATCCCTCTCAGCAATAAGAAAGGGCCCCCATAATTAACTAGTTACGATTTACATCAAGATAGTGCTCCACCTTCAACCAAATAGTCATTATCACTTGCAGAGGGGCAAGACTGTAGGACACAGAAGCTGACAGGTTGATATCTGATGTACTATGGGACTGTTGTAAAATCAATAATAACAGAAGCCATAATCCGCTTTTAAAAATATTTTATTTATTTATTTTAGAGAGGGAAAGTGAGGGAGGAAAAGAGGGAGAGAAACATCAATGTGTGGTTGCCTCTTGCACACCCCCTACTGGAGACCTGATCCACAATCCAGGCATGTGCGCTAGTCTGGGAATTGAACCAGCTACTCTTTGATTCACAGGCCTGCACTCAATCCACTGAGCCACACCAGCCAGGGCCATAATCCCTTTTATGTTAGTGTTGTATTATATTCCATTCTGTGAATATACTGCTGTCTATTTATCTATTCGTTGATGAAAATTTGGCTATTTCTTTATTATTATTATTATGGTCAAGCCTTGGTTCTCCAACATCTCCCACATGGAACAATTCAGTTCTTGACCAAGTTGTTCATGGAAAGAAATGTCTCAGCTGTCAAATAAAACTTCGGTTGTTGACCTGACAACCCTTTCATGCTGAAACTTCTGTGATCAGTCTTGCATCTCTCAGGCAGCAAACAAAGGAGAGAATGTGCAAGTATTAGTATGATTTGGTTTTTGAACAAAGCACTTCTCCGACAGCCTTCTGGAACAAATTAAGTTCAAGAAGTAAGTTTCCACTGTATTATTATTATTATTGAGAATAATGCTGCTTGAAGATTTTTAATGCTTCCTTATGCACATGTGAAGTATTTTCACCCAAACTAAGAGAAAAATTGCTGATTACATGGTGTGTACCTTATAAGATAATCCCAAAGTTTTTTTCAAAGTGATCATCCAACTTGTATTCCCAAAGGTTGTGCATGAGTATCCATTGGTCCATGTTCTTACAAACACTTAATAGTGACAGATTCTTAATTATGTTTTCCAATCTGATAAATGTGTTAATAACATTTCATTAACATTTAATTTGCATTCCCCTGATGATTATATATCTATTACTATTATGATGATGATCATCATCATCATCTTTTCTAGGATCAGTGTAACGGGTTCAACCTCTTTTCCCTATTCATTTGCAAATATCCTTCTTTTGTGATGTGATTAGAGGCATCAGCTCCTTTGTTGTCTGTAAAAGGTAACCACCTAAAGCCAACCTGTGCATGGTGAATGAGGACCATCACGTAAAATGTACCCAGAAAAAGAAATAAAGGCTTGTCACGGCAGAAGCTGGGGCTTTTTCTCCCCTTAAGAGAAAAGCCATGCTGTCTCTTTTCCTCCGCGGGACTCGGTCGTCCATGTGAATTTCTCGTATCTCATTCACAATGTGGCAGACTCCACGAGCCAGGGTCCGCATCCCATCTCCATGGACCAAGCAGGTTTGGAGCTATTTCTTGGCCAAGACCTTACCGTATTTTAAAAATGTACAATAGTTCTAAAGAGAATCTATAATTTCACATGTTTGTACCAGAACACAGGGCCAAAGGGGGCAATTATTGGCCCACCGAGGGACACCAAGAACTGTTACAGAACAAACACAGGGGTCAAGGTTTGTTATGTCCACCGCCTTAGGAAAGACATCTCTCAATGCCAGAGATTTGTGAAAAGGAAAGGAAATGTTTATTTAGTGCTATACAGAGTTAAAGTAATGACCTGATGTCTTCATTAAAATATCACAGTCCTTTAGGATACTCACAGATGGACACAGTGCTTCCTTCTCCCTCTGCCCTAATTCAGGGTACCGTAACTCAGGAAAAGAAGCAAACGTCTGGGATCCAGACTCCTGACACCATCAGCTGTGTTGCTGTCTGGGCAGGATCTCCGATTAATCCAAAACCATGTGGTACCTTCTCATGGCCTACTGGCAAGAGTCCTCTCCCCCTTCTTCTATGCAAAATCTCTCCTGCTTCCCAGGCCACACAGCCAAAGGGAGCACCCCAAAGCCGTGTGGTCCTTCTACCAAAGTTCTGGGGGTCTGCACTCTGACAAAACTGTGTGGCTCTCTCTGGCAAAGCTGGGAGAGGGTCTCCACTCTGCCAAAGCTGCATGGCTCCCCCTTCACCTAAGTTGCAGGGAGCGGGTTGCCACTTGGGCAAAGCTGGCTAACAATTCTCTGCTAAAGCCACATGGTGGTTCTCCCTCACAGGGCTGTGGGGGTCCTGACTCTGCCAAAAACGCATGGTTCTCCCTCTGGCCAAAGCCATGTGGCTCTCTCCTCAATGGCTGACGTGTCTGGGTTTAAATCCCTGCGCCAATCCTCCTCTGCAGCCCCATTTCCGACTCCTCCTACAATCGGTTACACCTGCCAGCACTCCTGTATCCTTCCAGCTTTACTGGGCTGCCATAGTGAGTGTGGGCAGGTGTGGCCCCATGGTGTGGAGCCAATCATCTCCAGGCTCTCACACAGGGGCTGTAAACAGGGGGCGTTGTCTTCCAGTTCCATCTTGGGTGGAAGTCATTCCCTTCCCCCTGGCTCAAAGCATGGCCACAGCTATTCAACGTATCTATGAAACCAGTTAAAGGTTATAGATATGTTAAATGACCGTCTGGAGGTTATCTGTAAAACCATTACTATGCAAAACATCTCTCAATGGCCCTGCTCCATTTGTCCTTTCCCCCAACTCACACCCGAGGGGGAAAGGGTGAGGATATATTATATACCTTTCTAATATTTCCTGGACACCCTGAGTTTTGGGCCCGTTTCAAATCCCTATTCTGGGGCCCCCCTCTTGGCTGCACCCTGGTACATGCTCATCCCTCAATCTGTCATTCCTCTCTCGTGTTTTCTCCTTTTTATTGATGCAGATATCAGTGCCCTTCTTCCTGACTACCTTAGCATTGATGTCATTAGCTAGCACTTAATATATATTTTTAATTGTGTAAAATTTATATAAAATGTATAGGTGTCTTTAATTGGCATTGGACTAGCAGCTTACCACAGAAAGCATTCAAGTAAAAATTCAAGAATTGATTAATATTCTGTATTTCCCTGCTATGTATTGGATTTCAGCTGTATCCAAACTACTTTAGGTTTCTCGCATGCAGATCAGTTCATTTAAAACAGTCCTGTGTACTTTGGGCATGAAGGTATGTGCTCTTTTGAGTAAAATGAGATCTTCTTGTACTATCAAATGAGACTAAGCCTATTACAATGACTAAATATTCTGGTCAGGAAATATATCTGTGGTTTTGTAACAGGGTGCAGCCAAGAGGGGGAGGGCAAATACGGATTTGGAACGGGGTCCGGAACTCAGGGTGTCCAGGAAATATTAGAAAGACATATAAGATGTCCTCATCCCTTCCCCCTCAGGTGTGAGGTGGGGGAAGGGACACATGGAGCAGGAACATTCAGAGCTGTTTTGAACAGCAACAACTTTGCAGCTAACCTCTGGCATGGTCATTTAACATATCTGTAACCTTTAACTGGTTGCATAGATATGTTAAATAGCTGTGCCTATGCTCTGAGCAAGAGGGATGAAAAGGGACTTCTCCCCCGAGATGTAACTGGGGGGCAGGTCCCCCAGGTGACAGCGCCCACCTGCGTGAGAGCTTGGACAAGACTGTCTCCATGACATGGGGCCACACCTGCCCAGACTCACAATGGCAGCCCAGTAAACTTGGAATAATACAGGAGTGCTGGCAGGTATAACCGATTGTAGGAGGAGTTGGAAATGGGGGCACAGAGGAAGACTGGCATGGGCATTTAAATCCAGACACGGCAGCCACAGAGAGAGTACCACGTGGCTTTGCCACAGTGGGGACCCCCTCCCTGCAGTTTAGGTGAAGAGGGAACCACGCGGTTTGGCCAGAGTGCAGACCCCCACAGGCCTGTGAGGGAGAATCACCACGCGGCTTTAGCAGAGAACCGCCACTCGGCTTTGGCAGAGTGGTGACCCCGAACTCCCCGCAGCTTTGCCAAGGAGAACCATGCAGCTTTGGCAGAGTGGAGACCTCCCTGTAGCCTTGGTGAAGAGAGGACCATGCGGCTGCGGGGAGCCTGAATCATGGACCTCTACTTCACGGCACCCCAGATAAAGGGCAGAGGTACTGTGTGCATACGTGGGTATCCTAAAGGACTTTGATATTTTAATGAAGACATTAGGTCACTACTTTAAGTCTGTATAGCTTTAAATAAACATTTCCTTTCCTTTTCACAAATCTCTGGCGTTGAGAGACGTCTTTCCTCTGGTGGTGGGCATAGCGAACCTGGGGGGTCCTTTGGGTAATGGTATATCTACCCACCCTTGGCCCTACGTGTGTGTGTTCTGTAACAGCGTTGCATTCTTGCTATCTGTGATAATTATAACTTAACTCATCATGAAAGACTAAGGCCAAAATGAAAGGATTATTAAAAAAGTATCATCCAAAGGATCTTCTGGGACAAGATTGAGTTGAACTGTGCTACTGAGGTATTCACGTATTTAAGTTATCAATAGTTTAGGCAGACCTGCCAGTATCCGTACATAGATTCTGATTTTGGGTGAAGATATAAACAGGGGGTGGGAAATATGACCAGTGGAAAGGACCAAAATATCGAGAATCTGATTCTGGAAACCTTTAAACATAGTTGCTCACATGGACTAGCATAATTGCTACAGACTCTCTCAAACACCTGGAGGGGGATCATGCTCCCTGCATCTCTGTCAGCAAACTGACAATGAAAAATTCTTTTTTATTTTTTTTGCTGTACTGTTTTTCAAATTATGATACATTCTGAGACCAGAGAATTTATTCTTAATTGAAGATATATTGTAGCTATATTCAGCATCGACTGTCCCTAATATTTTATTTAAAAAATCAAACAGCAGTTGAAAGACTTTTACGGTGGATATTTAACCATAACCCAGATTTAGCCATTAATATTTTACTACACTTGCTTTATCATGCATCCACCCCTCCATCCATGATTATTCTATCTCATTTTTCTTATTTTATTGATGCAAATCAGTTTATCTCTCTAAATTCTTCACCATTTATATCATAGCTAGAATTCAATATTTTAAAAATTGTTAAACTTATGTGTAAAATGCATAAATATTATGCGAAATTTGCTAAGTTTTGACAACTAAATATACTTGCATAATCCTATTCTTATCTCAACACATAGAACATTTGATAATGCTGTAAACTGTTTCATTACATTAATTGTCACAATATGTTTATTCATTTACTCATCCAAAGATATCTTGGTTGCTTCAGGTTTTTTGGTGATTTTGAATACAGCTTTCCAAATAATCACATATAGGTTTTTGGGTGGACACAAGTTTCCAAATAAGTTGGGTAAATATTTTAAAATACAAAGTCTAATTAATATGATAAGAGTATGTTTAGTTTTGATAGAAATTACTGAACTGTCTTCCAAAGGGGCTGTGCTGTCTGAGTTCCTACTAACAGTAAATGAGAGTTTCCATTGTTCCATATCTTTGCTAGCATCTGATGTTGTTAGTTTTTTTGGATTTTAACCATCTGGGTGGACATATATGTACAAAAAATTTGTGCACAGATGTTCATTGTAGCATTATTCATACTATCCAAAAAGTGGTAATAACTTTAATAACATATGTCCCAAAACTTATTAATGGATAAATAAAATGTATACCATGAACTATTTTTTCAGGCATTAAAAGGAATGAAATACTGACACGTGCTATTATTCTGATGGACCTTGAAAACATCATGCTAAGTGAAGCAAGCCAGACACAAAAGGCAATGTGCTGTATGATTCTTCATAAATTATATGTAACAAATAGGCAAATCTGTAGAGACAGATAGTTCATTAGTGGTTGTCAGGAGATGGATGAGGAGGAAATTGCAAGTGACTGTTAACAATTATGCGTTTGTTCTGGAATTAAGTAGTGGGGATGGTTACACAACTTTATGAGTGCTACAAACCACTGAATTGCACACTATAAAGAGGTGAATTAATCACAATCCATACCACTATACTTCTACCAGAATGAATAAATTAAAGAACTGCTAATAACAATTAAAGGCAATGATATAGATTTCTGGGAATTCTCATACATGGCCACTGGGAGGGTACATTTTTTCATATTCTAGGAAAACTCAGTATTTACTATCTATTGATCTACTGATCTATTTGTACATGTATATTATTATATATTAATATATAGTAATAAGTCTAATATAATGTATGCAAGATATTCATGGAGAATGTATAAAACTTTACATGAGGATATAAAAGTAAAACTTTACGAGAAGATTAAGTATTATGAAGGTACCAACTCTTTCCAATTCATTCAATCTGCATAAAAATATAAGTTTTCATGTAAATTTAAAAACTGATTTTAAAATTCATATGATAAAATAAATTTGACCAAAAATCACCCGCAAAATTTTAAAGAAGAGTAAGAAGGAAGCACTTGTTCTACCACATAGAGATTCATTAAAAACAATACTAATTAAAACTGTGATATTTGTGAAAGAATCAGCAAATAAACTAATGGAATAGAAAAAAAGTTAATAGATTCACAAATATGTATCAAAGATGACATTGTAATACATCAGGGAAAGAGTAAATATCAATTTCTAGACATTCTATAAGTATAAAAAACAAAATTTTAGAATGTTTACAAAAATGTACAAGAATTTGTTTATAACCTTGAAATAGATCCCAGAAGCACAAATCATAAAGGAAAAGATTGATAAACTGATTTCGTTGAAAAGTAAAAGCATCTGTACAATAAAGATACCACTAATTAAGTTTAAAACATGACAGATTGGGATAAAATATTTGCTGTATTTTTTAAATCGGTCAAAGTCCTAAACAACAAATTCCTAAACATCATTCAGGAAGGCACAAACCTCAATGGAACAATGCCAAAAGTCACATATACACATATGCTTAACCTTACTAATAATTAAATTTTCAAAAATAAGGAAATAAAGTTTGGCAATTCCAAATGTTGGTATTCTTGTGAGGAAAGAAGGTCTCTACTGCTGACTGGTGTGTAAATTGCTAAAGCCTTTTGAAATTAATTTCCTCAATGATAGAAATGTTGAACACTCTAAAGCAAAGCTATTCCACTTGTAAGTGTCTACCCTGGAAAATTCACGCCCATGCTCAAAAGACATGTGAAAGAACGGTCTTTCTCTCTTGTAAGATTAAAAATGTGGAAAGAATATAAATGCCTATCGAGGGAAAAGGAAAAAGTGCATGGTTATTCCTGAAATAAATGGGAAACAATACGTTGGTAAAAATGAATGGCATAGAGCTACAGATGTTGTGGAGAGATGGGAAATATGATACAGGGGGAGACCGGGTTGCTGAAAGATATGTGCAGTGCAGTCCTACTTATGAAAAATTTTATGTTACAAACAATTACTTTTTTTTATCTTTATGTGTGCTTTGTTCAGATGGTCAGCGATCTCAAAAGGTGACAGGTTTGTACCCTAACAGATCATCTTAAATTCCATTTTAAAATGGCCCTTTTAATAAGGAGACCAAAGTGTAGGTAAGGGGTTTTGAATTCAGGTAAAAGTTACGGTACTTGGATTAAAAAAACAATAACAACAACAGCAACAACAACAAAAAAACTGCAAGTGGTTAAGGCCCTGGACTTAAAATCCATATAGGTTTTCAATCACACATTGATAATGTTTATGGCCGTACAACCCCAAGTGCACCCGATCTCCTCTGATCTTGGAAGCTAAGCAGGGCCCAGCCTGGTTACACTTGGATGGGAAGCAATTATTTAGATGCACAGATAAATGACAAAAATCTTGGATTTGAGGGTGATGTGTTAGAATATGGCTGTCCTTGAGGAATGAAGGAAGGGAACAGAGTTGGTGAGACTAAGAAGAGAACTTCATAAAAGTTTTGTGTAATTTTTCCAATAAAAAAGGAGTTCTTTTAATTTTAATAAAAGCAGTTTTAATCGCATAGTGCAAATTACTTTTATTTTTCACTGGAGCAGAGTAAACAGAGAAATCAGAGGCAAAGTGCACTTTCACTGCTAATAGGAAATCTCACAGGGCAACCTAAGGTCACGTCTTTCAATAACGTGAGCGACACAAGCACATGGGAATGAGGTGGAGAAAGGCACCTGGCAGATGGGAGGAACTGGAAGACTGAAAAACACCTACCCGAGGGGCAGATATATCATGGAAGGGACAAGAGAATTCCTAAGTAGGAATTTGTTAAAAAAAAAAAAAAAACGGGTAAAGATAGTTAGAAAATGCCTTCCTTGTTTTGAAAAAAGAAAGTTAATTTATTTAGACAGTAAGTCTGTTTGTCAATACCCCGATCCATACCTATTTTTCAGAACAGGGCCTTAACCATCTGGCTGTAATTATTCCTGTCTTCCAAGCCCTCTTGTTTCTCTCACTGAAGGCATCACAGGAGATGAAACACATCCCTAACACCATATCGCTCTTCTCTATTAGCTCCCTGTGCTGCTGAAACCTCCTTACAGAACCCGTCGGTCGTGTGATTATTATGAACACGGTTCTATGGAGGTACATGGAAAACCACCAAAGGATGTTTGTTTGTAGGAGGAGGAAGAAAAACAGAATTTCCCTCTCCCTCCTCCTCCCCTTCTCTCCATCATTGTCATCATCAGAATAGTTCCTTCCTGGGAAATTCTGACAAATTAAAAGCTGATTTCCTAGGACTTCAATCATCACTGTGAAGAGCTGAGAGCTCTGATTTGAGACAATGCTTACTGAGTGAAGGGTAAAAATAGATGGTATGAGTCATGTATGTCCTCTTGGTGTTTAAAGTTGAAATGGGAACTCAAACCTCTGCCCAAGAAAATAATACTGGCATAAATTATGTTGTTATACCCATGCCATTACATAAATGTCCTTCTGTAACTTTCAGATACAAGATCTTTCTAGGGGACTAAAGAATTCAGTGAATTATTAAAGGTTTATAGTTTGTCACTCTGTAGCAGAATCCTGGGGATTATTTGAGATTATCTTCCATTGGTTAGCATCAGCCAATTACATGCTTTTCTCTTATTTTTATTCTCATCTCTCCTTTCAAAGGGCCTTGGCCAAAATCCCCCAGCTGGCTAAGGACTCTGCCTTTAGGATCAGCCTTGGCAGTCATGATTCGAATTGGACGGTTTACTCCTTTAAGGTAAGAATCACACCCTGCAACCATCTATTACGTGACCCTATTGTGTTAGCTGAGCATGCTGTCTACATTAAATTCACTACTCTAAAATTATCTTTGAGCAATATGCCCATACAGCTTAATTTTTAGTAATCTCTGTCCACATTTTCTGCCTTGATGATCTCATCACATATGAATAGCATTAAATATCACCTATGTTCTAATAGGCTCAAAATCTGTACGTATCTTCATCTTAGAATGCTCTCCTGAGCTCTTGATTTATTCATCCAACTGTCTCCACTTGGATGTGATATCTGATCTTTAATATTTCTGTAAATGAACTCTTTTTTTACTATTGGAGAATTTATTTTTTAAATATTTTTATTGATTATGCTATTACAGTTTTCCCCATTTTTCCCCTCTATCCCCCCTCCACCGTGCCCCCCAACCCTCCAGCATACACCGCCCCCTTAGTCAACCTCCATGGGTTGTATGTGTAAGTTCTTTGAGTCCTCTCTTTCCTATACCATTTTTTATCTCTCCCTGTCTACCTTATGCCCACTAACCATGCTTCTTCCCTGTACCTTTTCCCCCCATCCTTCCCTTCCCCCTCCCCACTGAAATCCCTCCATGTGACGTTCATTTCTCTGATTCTGTTCCTGTTCTAGGTGTTTGCTTAGTTTTTGTTTCCATTGTTTTTCTTTTCTTTTAGGTTCATTTGTTGATAGTTGTGAGTTTGTTGTCATTTTACAGTTCATAGTTTTGATCTTCTTTTTCTTAGATAAGTCCCTTTAACATTTCACATAATAAGGGCTTGGTGATGAGGAACTCCTTTAACTTGACCTTATCTGAGAAGCACTTTATCTGCCATCTGTCCCCTATAAGAGGGGACATGAGGTACAGAAAACCCAGGTAGTTAATCTAACAGAGTGCAGCGATCTTAAGTCAAAAGTCTTGACTCCAAGGCCAGAATGTCAGAGATGCCCCCCTGCCCTCTCCCCGCCAGGCCCCTAATTCTTTTCACAACCCAACAGAATGCTATCTTAGCAGAAATGAATAAAGGGTTACTCTGCTTTTTAGTTGTCTCTTGTCAACCTGACCAACAATAACACCGTTCACGAAACTCTGAATTTGTTAACTTTGGGGCTCTGTGGTTTCCCACTATAATTAATGTCACCCTCTAAGGGAATTTATACTGAAATGGATATTAGCTTATGTATCACTCAAAAACATACTAGAGAATATGATAAAAATAGTATTATAGTATCTAAGATGGAAATGGCATTCCTTCCACTTTGGGGATATATTTCTAAATAAACACCAGCAAGACTTGAACTGAGAAAAAAGGAACCAAAACCAAGTAAAATTTGTGATCAAAATAGAAATGTAGAATGGTAGCTTCAAGGGGAAAATCATGTCCTTTTATTATTAACTGATAACACACAGTTTTCCTAGAAACAACTTTTAGATGGCACGCTTCAACATTTAAGTTATAATAAGGTAAATTATTGTTGTTCAAGTACAGTTGTCTCCACTCTCCCCCCATCACCCCCCACTCCCTGTCCATCCCTACCCCGACCCTCGATCCTGCACTTGAACAAGAACATCAAAAAAGGTAGTGTTCTTGTTGCCAGAATTATAATAACAAATTTTAGCTGCAATGATAAAACTCAACAAGTAGGCTCTAAAACTTGTGTTTCATATAAATCCCACAATTAAAATGTTTACTTCTTAATGTACTTTAAATAAAATAATAAAATCTAAAATAAATCAGTTAAATGTCAAATTCTAGCCAACACAAGATAATCGAATCATTGTATTACCTGCCATGAGGAAACTTTTGTTTATTTTTTGCTAGTTAATAGAGAGTATTTAATGATTCTGGGAGTGGTGAGAAAAATTACAAAATGTGTTCCATTGATGTAATAAAACAAAAGTAAAGTTAGAAACAAATTATTTATATTTTGCATTTAATACTAAATCTTCCAATAAACTGGTTTACTAACAAAAAAAAGAAGGTAAATTAGAGGGCTTATTATCTTATCAGTTTCCATAAGTTTCCTCAGTCATACCTGAATGACAATGAACTTCTGCCTCACTCTCTTGAATGAAGCAAAAAATAAATAAAAGATCTACCTTGCTTGTTGAACTTGAAAACATTTCAAGACACCTATTAAGAACTTTACACTTTGTCTAAACAAATCCCCACACATCTCTGAGTCTTTCCCGCTATCTTCTAAGGTTCTGTCCAGTCATTCAAATCATTTTAGAGCTTCCTTTAAACATTTCCTTTTTTTTTTTGCTTTTGAACGTTAACATAAACTTAAAAATTAATAAGATAATTTTCCTAATATTTGGAATCATCTGATGGCAAAAATCAAAATAGTTTAGAGTATTTGTATTATCCAAGAATTTAATCAAACAACCTTTACTCAGAAGATCCTAAAAAAATTAGTCAAGCAGGTTTTTAAATAAATTTAGAGACATATTTTTTTAAACATACTAAA
Source organism: Anoura caudifer (assembly GCA_004027475.1). NCBI lineage: Eukaryota > Metazoa > Chordata > Mammalia > Chiroptera > Phyllostomidae > Anoura > Anoura caudifer. The sequence goes on along the minus strand of PVKU01000381.1, from coordinate 218,557 downwards.
GATTGGCAGGATTTTTCGAACTGAAAAGCTGGTCTGTCAGAAGTCCAATGTAAAATTACCATCCAGTCCAGTAGAAGATACCTGATATTAGGTATCAAAAACCCAAGAAAAATAAAACATGTGCACTCGAAGATGTGCACATAAATATCCACAGTAGCATAACACATAATCACCAGAAACTAGAAATCACCATATGGCCATCAACTGATGGATAGATAAAACTGATACATGTACCATATGACATTTAATAGCTTTTCAGTTGACTTTTAGTCTTTTCATGATTTCATCAGTAAATAACCATAAATGTTCTACCTTTTACCAGTGTTTTTATTGTTCTCTAACTATGAGATGGTTGTAGTACCTAACATTTCTTGAATGATGGTTCCAAAAAAGGTATAGTCAGCAGCTTTGACTTGTTTCTCCTGAGCATTGAGACCGCTGTGCATTTACCAAGGCCAATCCCCTGATCGTTTTATGCATATAGACTGTTTTATGCATACAGGTGAGACCATATAATTGCATGGGGTCTGGGTAGAGGCAATATATGTCACTCCCAAGCTTGTTCCCTAAAATCTTCCAAATTATCTTCCTACTTTTTTTCCCCCATCTGAGGCTACAAGACCAAAAGTGCAGATTCCTTGGTGGATGGTAGATGTTGTGGCAAAAAAAGGGAGGAGCCTGACTCTTCTCTTGGGAAAGCCACTTCAGTTTGGGGGCTGCTCATTTCAGTAATGACCTTATCCTGATTACTATGCTTATTTCAATGGGAGTGGTACTAATCTGAACAGCCACACAATCTTGGCTGTTAGTCTGAGTGAACAGAATTTCTAAACCATCTTCTGATTCCTATTATATTAATAACTATAAGTCTAAAGTCAATCAGAAGATTTATTAAATAACTTTTGAATTGTATGAGGTTATCACATAATTTTAATTCTTTTTTTGTAATGAATTATAACCATAGATTATCCAATGTTCAATCACACTGCGTTCTTAGAATAAAACTTTCCTGCTCATGTTGAATGATTTCATGTTAATACATTGCTGAATTCAATTTGCTGAATTTCATTTTTGATGTTGAGTCTCAAATAATGTGACATTGGCCTGTTGTTTTTAATTTTTCCATTATTTTCATTACACTTTTTTGAGGCATTTCTATGATATTTTTCAGGGTTTTAACTTTATACATTTCTTCAAAGAAAATACATTTTCTGTGGATCATTTAAAATGGAATATGTACATTTATTGCTGGAAGGTTTGAACAAAATTTACTTTAAAGTCATCCTGGCTCAGTGTTTTTTTGTGGGGTTATTTGGTAATTATTTCAGTTTCTCCCATGGTCACTGGATATTTAAATATTCTAACTCTGGTCAGTGTTAGACATTGTGATTCTTATGAAAATTACCCACTTTTATAATTAATATATTTATTTATCAACCCTAACTTTTTCTTCCATATTTTATTTATGATTTGAAGTCAAAGCAACTCCATTGCCAGGTCTCAATGACATGCACACAATCATTAAAAAAAATCATATTCTAAACTAAACCTGTTTAGACTTCTTCTTCCTAAATGAGACAACTGTAAATAGTATTCATTTGGACATTCCTCATAACAAGCCTACTCCTACTCTCTAAGGTGAGGCAATAATAAACAGAACTTGGAAATATTTTTAATCACTTTTGGAGCAGAAAATAACTAGAATTACACTCACATGAATGTGAGAGAGCTGGTGTCAACAGAAGAGTTGACACCAAATCTGAGAGTCGAATGAATATTCATCAGCTGAGTATAGATGCTCAGTCATCATCTGCAGAGTGAGTGGGAGCCCAATGACTATGCTCATACTCTCTCGGATATTTGTGCACACTGGTTGGAAACTGGAAAGACAGTAGTTTCAGTTTTTAAACTTTAACATATTAAAAAGTGACAAAATATGGTTCTTGTAGAATATGTAAGTTCTATAGGAGAGTAGTTCAAATGGAGAGGGACCACTGTTTAATTCTGCTCCAAACCTAGGATTTATTTTTAAAAGATTCTATTTGCTTAACTTTTATCAAATTATCAAATGTGTCTATATATGTTTACTAATATTTTGTTAGAAAATACAGCTTTTCAAAATATGGCTGTCCCAATAAAAATAGCCTACTATATAAAATAATAGGTTCCCATCTGTCTAGTGGCCTAAGAGGAAGGGGGGGGATTTCCTAAAATGTTCCCTAGATATCCCTGAATGCAATTTGGAAAAATAAAATCTTATTTAAACATAGTTTGGAAATTTAAGTGATTAGAGATATCGCCATGAAGAATGAATCCCACATCCTCAAAGCTTTCTAGCAATACAAGCTTTTCATTCACGCGGTTCCATAATTTAACGCCCATGAGCTAAGCTGATGGTGACAATTTTAAGAAAGGAAATGTAATGTTTGTAGCACAAAGAAATCTACTGTCTCAACTTTTCTTGCCAAGGACATGCCTTTGTAATGCTTCTAACATGTGCATCAACTCTGATTGTGGTGAAAAACTGGGTCCTACTGATTCACTATATGTCTCTGCTTCAATTGTTCTCATTACTATTCCTTAGCCTAGAAGCAGTAAGTAGCCTTTTATTGACAAAACACAGCGCATCACATCAAGACTGACTTTCCTTGGAGAAGTGTCTGTTCAAGTCTTGTGTCCACTTTTTAATTGGGTTGTTCGTCTGCCTGGAGTGGAGTCATGTGAGTGCTTTACATATTTTGGAGATCAAACCTTTGTCCGAGGTATCATTGGCAAATATGTTTTCCCGTATAGTTGGTTCTCTTTTCATTTTAATATTGTTTTCTTTAGCCATGCAGAAACTTTTTAGTTTGATGAGGTCCCATTTGTTTATTCTTTCCTTTATGTCCCTTGCTTTAGGGGACATATCAGTAAAAATGTTGCTGTGTGAAATATCTGAGATTTTCCTGCCTATGTTCTCCTCCAGGACTTTAATGGTGTCATGACTTATATTTAAGTCTGTTATCCACCTTGAATTTATTTTTGCATATTGTGTAAGTTGGTGGACCTTTCACCTACTGAATGAAGGCAGTCCCGCCACCTTCTGTTATGCAGGGGAGGCAATTCTCCACATAACAGGTCAACGTGCTCTTGATCATTTCCCGACAAAGACAAAATGAAAGAGACACAATGTGCCACACATATCTGTAAGTTCATGTCCAACTTTAATACGTGGTTCAGCAATGCAAGACAGCATTAGGTTCCCATCTTTCTGAAAAAATATTTAACATATGCCCCACTATAAATTTCTTGCTTCCTCTGTTAGAAAGCTGAAGCTTTACTCCAGTGGTTGCCTATAAATTTGTGGGTCTAATTCCATATTCCACATCTCTTAACTTTTCCCTAAAAGCACATGTCAAAACAATTCCGTAAAGTGATGATTAATTTAGGAAAGGACAACAAATGGGCTTTGGAAATACGTACTATTGATGAGACAATTAATGTGTGAGAGCATAAGACCGGGCTGTGGGTGTGTGCACAGTGCGTAAAAGGTACTGAAATCTGCATTTACATGAATGATGAATGAACAGGAAATCGTACACATTCTTTGTTTATACTCAATGGTAGCTAAGAACATCTAAGTGTGGAATCAATTAGTTGACTTGAAAATTAAAACTATATTAACTTTTTGAGGTTAATGATATATAGAGAGTTCTGGAAATCATACTTTGTTGTTATTGTTTTTAGAAGAGAGTGTTTCCTTACTTTCTGGAAAAAACAAATACATTTACCTTCTTCCAGCCTTTGATATATTTCTCCAAGAAGCCTTGATTCTTCTTAATGGATTATGTTACTTCAAAAACAAGATCTATGATTTAATACATTTTAAAGTACGCATTTAATTTGTGAATAGCTTGAGATTTGTTTAAAAAATTGTAAAAGTGGTACCAAGTTACCATATGCCATAGTTTCTCATATTTTTAACATTTTATATTAATATGATATTTGTTACAATCAGTAAACAAATATTGATACATTATAATTAACTAAAACCTGCACTTAGTTCTGATTTTCTGAGTTTTGACATAATGTTCTTTTTCCTTTCTGAAATCCCATCTGAGATACCACATTACATTCAACGTTATGTCTTCTTAGGCTCCTACTTAGGCTGTGATATTTTCTCAGACTTTCCTTGTTTTTAGTGACCCTGACAGATTTGAAGAGTACTGGTCAAGTCTTTTGTAGAATGTCCTTATTTAAGATTTGTCCGATGTGTTCGCTATGATTAGACAGGGGTTAGACGATCCGGGGAGGAAGACCGCAGAGGTAAAGCACCATTTTCACCACATCGTATCAAGGGTACGTACTTTCAACATGATTTCTCAGTGTTCACGCTGCCCTCGATGGCCTGACTGAAGCAGTATTTGTCACGTTTGTCCACTGTAGGGTCACTCTGTTCGTGCTTCTTTCCACACTGCACGCGTTCGAAGACGATCACCACGCACAAGGTGACACGAAAGGGGTGGGGAGTTCTGTTCCCCCTCTCTGAGGAAAGATTACCTACAGGCACTATTTAGAATTCTTCCGCAAGAGAGATCTGTCTACCTGCCTCCCATTTATTTATTTATTCAAGCACTTATATCAGTATAGACTCAAGGACACTTATTTTATATGGTGAGTTACAGTCAAATCTACTTTATTTTCTTGCTCAAATAATTCTAGGTTTGGACAAATAAAAACAATTTCACTCAACATATAAAAACAGAGTTTAAAAATAAGTCCCCTAAAATGAACTGTCCTCATAATAATTAGCTACTATTGCTGTGTCTTTCTATATATCAGGCATTAGAGTTAATTTTATAAACATAGTTGTAGTCCTCAAAACACCTGCAGGGCATCTTAAAATAAGTAAATAAGGCTCTTGCTAACTGATCTCTAATAGTTTATGCACATGTTCAGGTTCACCCAGCTATGTAAGGCATGTTTCAAAATAAGGTGTGAAAAAGAAAAAAAATAATTAGCTTTTATGGATTTCTGTGTATGAAACCAAACTGACAGCCAGGGAATTTCACATCAATTATTTTTTGGTAATATTGTTAGTTTCTTAGTTCTGAAGTTAATAACTATAACTTTATGTTACTGTGTCATGATTATATCAACACAGGCCCTTTAAATTAAACATAATGGGTAGAAAAATTAATTAAAAACTGGAAAAGAAGTTTGATGTGATTTAATAGTTCACTAGCTCAATTTGCAGGATCATCTACCACCTTAAAATTTTTTTCCAGGTCATGTATGTCTTTCAAATATACATGATCTGAAATATACTTTCAGATAGGTAAATAATTCATTTATATTTATGCGAACTACAACTTTTCCTTTGGATGAAAACACAGAATACTTGCGCACAGTTTTAGTATACACTGAATTGTCCAGATAGTTCACTGCTATATAAAATGAGGTAAGGTTCGGTCCGAATGTAATGAAGAGTTTTTTACCTTTGTTTTTAAACCATGTTTTTGTGTAAATTGATAGGTTATTATTTTCACTGTTGGTTAGTATCCCACATCATTTAATTAATGTCAACTTGAATAGTTAATGACTAAAACCTAAATAAGGTATCCTCATTATAATAGTAAGAAGCAATAAAAGGAAAGCAATTTATAATAGAACTGCATTATCTATCTGTCTGTCTGCCTATGTACCAATCTAAAGGAAGAAGGTCACAAACGGTGGTAAATTTCTTAACCTCGGTTTAAAAGACTAATTAACATGTAGATGTAGGAAATGTAGCTGACTGAAGAAATCATTATTATAACACCTGAAAAGAGAGATTTATTTTGTTTAGAAAAGTACTTTGAGAGCCCACTTTGAATAAGCGCATTCATGGCAGTCTTAGCAACCCTGGCCACTGGCCACACCGGAGCGTCTTTCCCCACGGCCTCAAACAAACCATGAAACTGCATTCCCAAATTGCAAGCCCTAACAAATTTCAAGAATAGTCCTCTAGAGGGCGCCAGCTACCTCACTACTTCAGAACAGAGTTGGAAAAGATAAAGGGGTTTTACCAGATAAGGTAGATTAGCTGAAGAACATATATACATAACCCACAGACACCAGACGACAGTGCTGTGATAGCCAGAGGGAAGGGGTGGGGCACGGAAAGGGTGGAGGTGAGCAGAGGGGAAAAACGGGGACAACTGTAACAGTGTAATGACAAAAACAAAATTAAAAATCAATAAAAAATAAAAAGAAAGAAATCACTTTCTTAGAAGTCCCTTATTCTTCTGCTGTGCAGCTCGAGCTTTCTCTTACTGGTCTCCCAGTTCCCAATTCACTGCACACAGCGCACTTCTCATCTGGTGCTTTGTCACACACTCAGTTCTCAGGGCCACGGCTTTCCCTCCTGCAAAGAAGCTTCTCGAGGTACTTTCCTGAGTGACTCGTCCTCTCCCTACCAGGTGGCAGAGTAGTAATTTCTCTTTTCTCCTGCATTTCATGTTCTTTAGATTTTTAAATAATAGTAGACACACTAACCATCATTTACTTACAGGCTTGATTCCCTGGGGGCAGAGGGAATTTACAAATTCTAAATCAATGATTTACAAATTGACTTAAGATGCAATCCATTCATAAATAAATGCCTCTCGGTAATTACCAAGAGTCAGACAAGACAGAGAAAAAAATAACAAAAAGTTCATTTTCATAGCTTGTTCCAAAATACTGGGTTTGCTTTCCTTTGATTTTTAAACTTTTTCTGTCTCATGATCCTCATTCCCTAATTTGTCCTGCTGAGCAAGAGTCAAAACTAAACAAATAAGACCTCGGGGAGAGTGAGTTTTGGTAATACCTTCTTTGGGGCCTCTTTGTAAAGGAGCCAAAAAGCATATTTCTGCTTCAGTGGGTTCTCTCTCATCCACTTCAAGAGAGTGCTTACCAGACATCTTGCATTTAATCTGAATCAACATTATATGCAAGAGTATTGGTCAGAGAATACTTCATTTGCTTTCAGGGTAAAATTTTTTCATTGCCTACCGAAGGTCAGAAAACAACAACAACTTACCTTTAGCCTTTGGAGATCCCATTTTAAAACATGCTAGAAAGTCACAGTTAAAATCGATTACAACTAATTGTAATCTACTTTAGTTATTATAACATTTATTTTTTTAAATCATTAAAACTACTCTAAACTAAATGCCACACATTCAATATTTGTTTGAAATTTATTGATTTACCAGAAGAGGGAGCAATCTATCTAGTCTCTAAATACTTGATCAGTCTGCCCTTCTATAATTTATATAAACATAAAACCTTTGAATACTAGCTACTGTTTTATGTTGAATGTGTTTTGGCACTTTAAATTTATTCTTTATTGAAATAAAAGGTAAGAAAGATTAAATTTCCTAATTACATTAAGAAACTGCAATGCGTTTTGAGTAACAAGTCACTTTTTAATTAGCTCCTTTTCCTGAAGAAATTAAACAAGCTATTAATGCAGTTAGAATAGAACTGTAGAAAAGAGAGAATGTCAAAAGATAGTTTAATTACCCCTTGGTAGTTATCGCTACTCATTTCTTTTTTCCATTGCACTGATAACATTTTTTTTTTTTTACCATTTAACCACTAATAGATTAAGTGATGTTGGATGATGTTTTCAATTTAATTCTTGTTTTTACAACATCTTAATAAATGTAACAGGTGGAAATGGATTAATAGTTAATACAAAATTATTTTGAACTACTCACTTAAGGATTGGAAGAAAGAGATAATATTAGCTATAAATATTTCTTATTTTTGTACTTTTCATTGCCAATTATAATATTTAGCATATTATTTCAGATGACCTTGTTAAAATATGTCAATGATTATTTTTCGGCTTAAATGATAAGAAAAATATTTCTGTCTGGTTTGTTTCATACCTAGGTAAGACACTTTTGAAATTAAATTTTTCTGTATTTGTTCCAAAATAATGAATTATCTGACTGTATTAGGTATTAGAATTGTGGAAAATACATTAAACACAGAACCATGAATATACAAGTATAACACAAGATGCCCCTGTTATATTTAAATACAGAACTGATGTTTCCAAAAGCTATATGGAGGGAAGGTGAATTCTGGTGACTGTATCATGGATATATTGTCCTATCAGCCTGAGGTCCATAAATCAGTAAGAACTGATATGCCCTTCCAAGTTGTTCACCAGGTTTCTCTGCCCACAAGAACCAAGAGCTTTGCTATATTGCTGAATCTGTTCTTCAGTGTCTCTTCTGAGCAAAAAGGCACTCCTCAGCTCATTCGGTCTTGGGAGGGAGCCTTGGGAAGCGTGGACGCGATCCAAGGGTGTTACTGGAATTAGGGCTCCACCGGGCCAGGTTAGTGTGAGCATGGTTGTGGTTTGGTTTTCGGAGGGTTTTTTTCCTACTTGCCTGTGAAACTGTCCCCATTTGAACCCCCAGTTGCCTTTTGCTCCTGGCCCAGAGGGAAAGGCTGGATTTTACATTGAGCCTTATTTTCCTCTATGTCTAATATACCCTCTGGTTATAATAGCATGTATGTTAGCTATGTCACTTTGTGACAGACAACCTAGGCAGGCAGTCATGCTTTAAACCACCAGGGCTCCATGTGGCACATGGAAAGACATATTAATGGTGACCCCACAGGCAATCAAATTCACACATGTCACATCCATCCCTCCCTTCAGTGTGCAGGTCAGTAGCATAGGGCTGTCAGACCTTCCTCGCCTCAGGCTGTTGAGGTGTCTTCCTAACATGTTAGCAGGGAGCAATAAAATTCTCTACAAAGGCAATAAAACCCATATCCGTCAGACGAAGTTACTTTAAACATCAGTGAAATAGCATTTTGATTTTAATTGCTTTAACAGTAGAAGAGCATGAACTTTGGCAGGAAGGTGATGTTCTTTTCTAGAATTTTTTAGTGCAGAGGAGATTTGAAATTCTGGCCCATTGTCAAGCAGGCTTGAAAACTAAGATTATGATGCCAACAGGAATGAGCAGCCAAGGGAGGGAGGCCCCTCCTCCTCCCAGTCTGACTCTGTCACCGACTGCCCCACCTTGCACTCCCTTGGCCTGCCTTCCCGGCTGGGGACACCTGAAGACAGGCAGATTAACCCGAGGGTGATGGAGATCAAGCTTCAGGGTGCATTCCCTGCACAGCCCCCCCCAGGAACTCAGGAAAAGTACTAGCAGTATGTTCATATGGTCTCATGTTTTTGTAAAATTTGCCAAGTATGGTATTTTGATAACCGCTAGATAAGAACACCTCTCCATGACACTTTGCCTTTGGCAGGGTGATGTTGACGGGATCCCAGGGGTTGTTAGGTAAATAAGAGTTGAATTGGGCAGTTATCCATCTGGTTTTGAAAAAATGGGATGTATTTATATGGTTCACAATGTCTTCTAGCTATAGTTAAGGTAGTGCTGGCTTCCTGCCTTAGAAAGGTCTTCTTTGATCAACCAAGCTGGTGGGAAGACTAACTCTCTTTAGGAAATAGTATAAGATTGTTGCATGATGAGGCAATCAGAGACTATTCATCCAAACATTAGAAGATTAAGTATTACAGAAGTGTTTCATGTAGTAATTGATAAATGCATTGTTACGTTACTTCTCCAGATTTTATATTGGTGGTGTTTGTTAGCTTTATTTTAAACTGGCATTTTGTGGTGATTCCTAATGTATTTTCTCATTTTAAATCAATATTCACCATTTCATTATTTTTATTTCATACCACTGTTTACTTTTTCTTAAAAAAGAGCTGAGATTTGTTCAAGTTGAAGGAGTTGTCACAAAAGCTGACCTGGGCCGTGACTCTGAGTGGACTTCCGACCACACCCAATGGCTTGCTGCTTCCTCTCACAACCTGGGCACCTTGTGCCATGCAACTTATCACACCTAAGCAGTTTTCTCCTGCCTACAATTTCACACACTCGATGCTGTTTCTGCATTATCTTCCATCGGAATAGACAAGGAAGAGAACAAGTAAGTGCATGATACAAGCATCTTCCCAGCCCTGTTTTTTCCTCTCTCTCTGGGACCTTAGTAGTATCCAGCAAGACACCCCTAGCGTATTTCTTTCCAGAATGACTTTTAAGAAGCCCACAAATGTCAACCTGAGATCCTTTACTCCTCTGCAGGGTAATATATTTTCATGGGACTTTGATGGACAGTGCCAGTTCTGCTTGACTTCTAGGTCCCTGTGTGGACTAGGTCAACATCACCATCAATAAATATTTACTGAGTGCTTACTAAAGTACCGTGCTAGACAATGGGAGTTTGAGGACTGCAATTCCTAATGAGAAGAGATTTTTTCTTTTTCTTTGCATTGATAAAGTACATTATGTTTAGCATCACGTTTGACCCACACGCATTTTTGCAGCATGTATTATTGGAGTTTCATCAGAGATGACGAGGAAACTAAGACTCCGAGAGCCTCAGAGAGTTTATGTGACTCTTCCAGGTTCACAATGTTCATAAGTGGCAGAGGTTGGGCCTGATCTCCTCTGCGGACTCCCCACCGCGGCCCTCCCTTTGTACTGCAGATGCTGCCTACCAGTGTATCCCCTGGTTCAGTGTTAGTCATGGCTGGTGAATAGCTTGCCGGATAATTTTCTTGGAACATACCAGATCTAGGTTGAAATTCTGACTGCTTCAATAGCTATCTTTGAGCAAGTCAATTCACATCCCCCAGTTTCTGTTTCATTGTTAAGTGGAATAATAATTACCTTAACTTGCTGTGAACATTTATGGAGGTACTGAGAGCCTGAGATCCCGGATGAGACTGCGGAGGACAGAGGTAAGGAGGCTGAAGAATGTACACATGATCTAATAATTACCTTCTTGGCTTAGATCGATACCTCTCTCTCTCAATGTAAAAGTGACAAATGCAGACAAAGCTTCTTTGGAACAGTATTATCTAATTAGATTCTTCTATCATCCTTGTCAAACACAACATCTATTCTAAGCTGGTGAACATCATTCCCAGGCATGTTGCATAATTTATTTGCCCATATTTAAAATTGTATCAGTAATGCTATGTGTTTAGCAGAGTTCCTGGAATATAGTTAAGTCCCAATAATGTTATTGTAAGTCTCTCTTTTTCTGTACCCTGGTTAAACAGTAATATAGCCAATATGATCAATTTAAAATGGTATTTATTATTTTAATTTGCATTTTCCTCATTACTAATGGGGTAATGCATTTCATATGCTTATTAGCTATTCAATTTTCTTTTTGTTCTTTGATCATTTCCCCTCATTTTTCTTTTGTGTTTTACTTAACAATTATTGAGGTTCTTTATTTATTCTGAAAGGAAATCTGTGACTTATGAAAGTTATAAATACTTTTGATGCCTGACTTATCTTTTAAGTTTGTTAATTCTTATTTTACCATATTTCAATTTTTTTTATCCTCACCTGAGGACATTTTTTCATTCCTTGAGAGAGAGAGGAAGGGAGGGAGAGAGAGAAACATTGAAATAAGAGAAAAACATTGTGTGGTTGCCTTCTTGCATGTGCCCCAGCTGGGGATGAAACCCACAATCTGGGTATGTGCCCTGACCAGGAATCAAACCCATGACCTTTCAGTCTATGGGACGACACTTCAACCAACTGAGCCACACTGGTCAGGGCCAAAGCTATTGATTTTTATCACAGTTACGTATATCAAGCTTTCTTTCAGATATTGTAGTTTTTCTATCTTGTTCAATAAATTATTTCTTCAAACATGGTATTAAAATGTTATTCTACCTACATTTATTCTACAAGTTTCAAGTTCCCTCTGAAAAAAGTCTTTAATGAAACTGATATTGTCTTTGTTGGTGATGTGAAATACGTCTACAAATTTATTTTTCCATGATGAAAGCAATTTTTCACAGCAAGATTTATTGAATGATCTAGTCCCATTTCATAACATACAACGGCACACTTGTTATACACTGTATTTCCAAATATGTAAGTTTATTGTGTTCTGATCTAATAGTCAAATAGTCAATTCCTATACCAGCAAGCCTTTTTAATGGTAGGTAGATAGAACTTTGTTAATGGAATGTAACCAACAAGAGGTTTGTAGCCAAGCACATAGACAGCACTGATTATGTTTCCTTGGGTTACACTTCAAGATCTTCAGCTACCGCACTTGTCTTATGCAGACATCATCATGGGGCACTAGCTACAAAAACTGGCCCTCTGCCAACTTAGTGCCACCTTCCTGACTTGCTGACCAACCTAATGGATGTTAAAATCCCTCAAAAAGACACATGACGGTGATTCAGCTGAGCTTCCACACGACTGATCACAGTGCTCACTACAGATGTGCTCCTTGGACAAAAGATAAACTTGGAAAGACAGAACCACAGAAAATCCGCTCTCAGTGTTACTTACTAAAACACATTTCCACCCAGCTTTGGTCAGCCATGGTGCTCCCACCTGGGGGAGTGAACACTAGTATCTAATATTTTTGTAAGGGTCTTGACCAGGAGCGTCACCATCTCTGGTCATGGCTAGAACTATTTTCTATGTTTTCCCAAATCCAAAAATTCCAAAAATCTTAGAAAGCTACAGCTTGAATCATTCTATCGCTTCAAGATTTGTCCTTGGGAGAACTTGCATCTGTGTAGATGAACTTGATCCTGCTTTGGGCTCAGAAGTTAAAAAGAATATGACTTTGCTATAAGGGAGGAATTAAAATCCCCATACATTTATGAAACATTTACCTCCATTAACAAGGTTTAATAAAACGCTATTAAAATATATCTGAAAACCTTCCTAGATAAAGTAATTGAGTGCAACCCATCGGCTCTAGCTTTGTAAACAGACAGTTCACCCATCAATCTCATCGAAAAACATTTTTCCCCATTGATGTCTTCCTCCCTACCCCGTGGAAGGGGAAGTATCTGGTGCTGATAGCGGTCGAAGGTCTCAGTCGGTGAAAGCATGCCCGAGGACCCCAGCTGACGCGGCCTCAAGGACCAATACTCAGATTTCACCCAACGCGATGCAATGATTCCACCGGAAGCTCTGTCAAATGGCAGAAGCCTTGACCAGAGTCCGCATTGAACTTTTAGGCAGAATAAATACCAAGTTGCTTGCTTGGGTTATTTGTAAACTATTCTTCTATGTAGAAAAGGAACAGCTTGGCTACAGAAAATAAAAATGGGTACAGAAAATTTTCACGTGCGCCGAGTCTTCCATTCTTTTGAATTCATTCAGTTATATTGGTTGAACTGTGAGTCTACCAGACGTGAGTCCATTAGCAAGGCTACTTCTTGTACTCAGAACCTAGAAATAGCTATGAACTAAACTGAAAATAGTGATAGTAAAGTTGGCAAGTTCAGTGAAGATATGATCTCAATATAGAATCAATGTTGTTGCTTGTCCTTAGCAGGTGGGACAGCTTTTGAGTTTGCCATATTTCATTAAAATCAATAATAAAATTGATATGTTGAACACTTCTGTCTTTTGAGATATTAACCTCACTGGTTAAATCTAAACACTAGACAAACCTTTGATTTTTACTATTTTCTCATAGTCCTGAAAGACAGGATTCTTGCATTTGAGGACAGACCAAGTCAAACCAAGTCATGACACTTTCTGGCAGAAAATTTTTAAGATAGCGAAATGTTACTTTTTAAAAGCCAGTAAATTGGCTTAGTAAATGTATATGCATAAAAAACAGTGAATGGTGATTTATTTTACTTGAGCTTACTCTTTAATAAACAGAAAGAAAACTTTGCAATATGGCTTTTTACCTATACATATACCAATAATTAAAAGTTGCTCATTTTTATAATCACCCAAAGGTATTTACCATGTTACTACAAAATGAATGTGTGGGTGAAAACTAAACTCATGAATACAATACATCTCCAGGGGTTTTTGAAGTTCTCTGTAAATATTTTCATGGTGCTGATTGCCAAAGGAAACCAATAGGGGTCATGTAGACTTAGGAATCAGTAAGTTATAATTGCTGAGTACTCATGAAATGGCCAGACAGAGCTACCTCCGTTTAAAGATGTTATATTCTCCCTTAGACAGCCGCAGTGGTACCTGATACCAGGTTTATGTCTCAAACTGAAGATCAATAGCAAGACATGTTGTATTAAATTAAATACCTAAAAAAAATTCCAGAAAGTGATTCTTAATCAAATGCATGTTTAAAAGCTAAACATGTTAATATGAAAAGTAAAATGGAATGTTACAAAAAGTTGTCTCTTAAAAGAGAGAGGAAAAATGAAATAGCAGATAGAACAGTAAAAAAGGAACTGATGAAGGAAAGAGTACATTGTATAACTTGAAATTCTTTTTGTTTGTGTTTGCACTCCTTTAATTCTATCCCTACCCTTGGTTTAATAAAGCAAGCCAAGGACAGATTTCAAACAAGGTGGGAGATGAAGCCAAAAGTGTAACAGGAAACCTGGTTTGTTAAGATAAAGGCAATTTGTTTAACATATGGGAGCTTCATCTTGTTCATATACGGTCTGTGAGCTGAATTGTTACTAATAGATAAGCTATTAAGTTCAAAAGGAAATTGAATCCATCTTATGGGATTTGCAGAGTAATGATTTTCATAGTCCTTTTCAGATGTTCTTTTTATAACTACAGATTATCTTAATTTTCACATATTCCAAATGTATAATTAAAGTTACAGTTTCACTTCACCTCCATTTCAAAGTATTGAATCTTGTATAAACTTGGATAGACTTCCGTCTTGGCAAAACGAGAAATGTGTGTTGAATTCCTCTGATTCCTCCTCCAGCCGTCCTGTCTGCCATCTGGACAGGAACCGTTCTTCACATCTTAAAACATACACACCTACTTCTTCCTCCCTGGCAGAAGCACGGCCCTGCTCTCAGAACATAATTTCTCTTGTATAATAGTGTCAAGGGCAGAAAGTGTTTGTGCTTCGTTTTCCCTTTTGCAATATCAAAAAATATGTATCCCCTTGGACTTGAGCTTATACATTTCCTGTTGTTCATTTCTTTAGTCAAGTGAATATATTTTTTTGCACCTTAAGACCCTTCCAAACTGAAGAATCCTGCTTGGGATAGAACCAGTATTTCAGGGCCATTTTTCCATCATGTAGAAAAACATAATATTATAAAAAAATATAACATCTTTATTTCTTAAAATATAACATGATCCTTGGATCGGCTAAAACAGATTTACCTAACAAATTTTTAAAGCAAGAAATTCTTTAAAACACTGGCACATATGTTTTCTATTAGCCTACTACTTCTTATCTCTTGTTCCCTACTTCCAATTTTTGCATTTTCAAAAGATTATTTACTGCACATAAAAAAAAGTAAAAGTGGGGTTGGAGCAGATGCGGTGGCAGGTTCCTTGGCCTCGAGGAAAAGACTTATCATCAGACTCTGTGCTGGTCACTTAATCTTTCTGAACCTCGATAATATGTATTTAGGTTTATACATTAAATATAGAAGTATTTACCAGACAGCCTTTTGTTGTGATCATTTTGTGAAGCACACAACATTAAACTCTTAGAGGGTTATAAAGATGTTAATTGGGTATTCAGGGATCTGACAGGGATCTGACAGGTTGACTTTGATCTTGGCTGGCCGTAGCAGGCCTAGGCTGGACTCCTGGGCTTAGACTGGCTCAGTCCTACCACAACTAACGGAGCCACAGCCACCAAGGAAAGCTCCTCTCATGACCGAAGGCAGAAGCTCCAAGGACTGGATGAAAATTTTCAAACCACCAAAAGCCTAAGCTCCACCCACATTCTACTGAACAAAGCAAGTCACAGGCCAAGGCCAAAGTCAACAATGAGAGAGAGATTTGTTGACAAACAATTCAATCTAAGACCAGTTATAATATTCTTGATTTTCAATGAATGCTTAAAAAAATGAAAAGCCACTTCCTTTAAAATGTCACATTTTTAGACCTACAACTTCAAACTGTATACCTCGCTTCTAGCAAGCACATATTAAATTTAATTTTGCTTGTTATGAGTTTATTCGGGGTTTAGATTGGTAAGTATTTCTTTTATGTAAAAGAGTTTGTATTTTAAAGATCCTAATATCTGGATTGCCAGTGTAAATAACCCTTCCACTTAAAGACCAAGGTCTGTTCAAATCTAAGAACATGTCTTACTCTTAACCTTGGCTTATCCTCAAAGTTTCAGGGTCTATGGAAGTTTTAGAGTGTAGATAAAATACTCGTATAGGAGGACTATCAGGATGAGTTCTTGGAAAATTTAGGGTTTGAGACAAAATCTTGAAACAAAGCAGCAGAGAGATACTGAGATGCTGAGGGAGCACCTGAGAACAATATTATGGTCTGGGGGAGAACTAAGGCAAAGGGCACAAAGAGAGGACTGTCTAAGAGGCAGTGAGATGCCAGGAATAGGTACCTGAGTTAAGGGAACAACGTGAAGCAACACAGAGAAGTAACAAAAGGTACTTTCTGTGGGCATCACAGGTACACAATGTTCAGGTTATGAATGTTTCAGATCTTTTTGTAAAAGCTGTTTACTTAAACACATTTCTTATTTGTTTATGTGCTCTCTGTGTATTATTTATAAAGTCATTATTTTTTAGTTATTTCATTTTTTTCAGACCAAAGTATTTCTAAAATCTCTGTTAATTCCTGGGCTTATTCTCAGGAGAAGAGCTAGAGGTAACATCTGGCAAATGAAAAGTTCCACGTTTTCTTCCAAATTTGCAGTGTCTTCCCCTATAACCTATCTAATTAAAAGGAAACGTTCTTACCCTCTCCTGTTATCCAGGGAAATGATGTGTTTAATATTCAGATATTGCCCACATATAGACATATAAATACTCTTCATATGTATATAATTTTTAATTTTTATACTATGTGAAATTGTCTAATAATGAGTATGTATTCCTAGGAAAACACTAGGAATTGTAATTTTCACTTTTGTTAAATTTAATTCTTTAAACGTATCACTGAAGATGGATCGCGGGTGTTTTGCCAACCGTTCCTGCCTAGGTTAGCTAATGGTAGTTGGGAAGGTTTTCCTCTTCCTTACATTAAGATGAAAAGCATCGATCCTGTAGATGGAAAAGTAAATACTTTTCCTTTGACAGCGCTTGCCTTTCAGCAACCCTTCCCAGTGAACCTGAAAGGCGCCCTCTAACCCAGGCACATGGAGCAGCTGTTGGCGGACCCAGAGACAGAGCCATCCTTAAAGCCTGAAGCTGCAGGCAGAGTTCTCATGCCACCCTGGGTGCACGTCAGAGACGCTTTTTTAATTAGAAAAGCTTTAAGCATTACCTACTGCTGATTTAGGTACATTCTGATTTAAAGAAATCAAAGACAGTGTTTCAACCACGATGAACAGTATGTACCAAGGAATGCCCCTTTTCAATTTTACAGCTACAGTTCCTCCTGTGACGGACAATTCTGCTGAGCTAACACCACACACCTGACAGAGTTTCATCTGTGCTATAACAAACTTTGGAAATATAAGCCGCCAGGAGAATGTGTATAGCAGGATATCACTCACGTTGAGCATCCCTCTGAAATACAATTTTTGATAAATATTTGACTTCTCTCTTTTACTTTAGAAAGAACCATTTTCCCTTACTAGTGTGGCTCAGTGGATTAGGCATCGTCCCGTGGACAGAAAGGTCATCAGTTCGATTCCTAGTCAGGACACATGCCTGGGCTGTGGGCCAGGTACCTGGTTGGGGGTGTAGGAGAGGCAACAGATCAATGTTTTTTAGGACATTGATGTTTCTCTCCCTCTCTTTCTCCATCCTTTTCCTTCTGTCTAAAAATAAATAAATAAAATCTTTTAACAAATCCACTATCTTCCTATGACTGTTTAGAAATAACATACTGAAAAGGAGTCATTAAGGACTAAATTGCATTCTTCTTTTTAAAAAGAGTCCGCACATATAAGTTCCTGCAATAAATGGCTTGGGGTAGTGCTACTGAAACTTTTCCAGTGAAGAGCCATCACTGGTAGTGGGTGTGGAGAGAGTGCAGAGAACAGTTAGGCCATGCCTGATTTTCCTTTAAAATTAATGTGAATAGCCAGTGTGCTTCACAGATCACTTAGGACATCAGTGTTTGTTTCAATATAAGATACTGCCCCTCCCCTCCAAGAAAAAAAATAATCTCCAGGTGCCTGTCATCTATAGCATGACATACTTTAATTTGTGAATTCTAGTGCTCCTGACACTGGGCTTTTATGTCCAGGGACATCCATGTACTTTTCTGAGAAGTATAGAATATCGTGAAAAATCTAAATTCAATTTATTCATTTAACATATACTGTGTGTAATACAAAGGTTACATAAACATGATTTCTTTTCTCAAGGGGCTTTTAGCATTGTTGGAGAGATAAGAGGTCATGAATAGCTCTAATGCATATAGTAAAAAACTAATGAGACTTAGAAGAAAATGAAATAGAGATAATAGCTGGCTGGACTGGTAAATATCTTTGTGGAGAAAAGGGGTTAGAGTGTGGGTACCCAGAAAGGAATTAGTGGAAGAGACTTCAAGCGGCGAAAACAGTCTCAAGAAAGGCAGAAGGGTGTATACAGAAATTGTTGCAGTCTTTTTTCAAATGCAGAGAACGCAGCATTGGTAGAAGATAACTTTAAGATAAATCATTGCATTTAGTGACTGCATATTATTCATACTTTAACAACAAAATAGGTCCTCTGCAAATTTAAAAATAACCTTAAAATTATCACTTCCTTGTGCATCAGGAAACAGATTAAGGAGTTTGCAGGTTATGGCACCAACACAGATCACAGTGTTCCTACTTTTCAAGTAGCCTGACTACAGCACCGCGATAACTCCAGGTTAAAGAACAAAGACACTTCTCCATCTCTCAGTTCTGAAATTTATACTTTCTCCAAAAACACATTTATGGAGCTTTACAGTGATGACTACAAGAACTGCAGGCTCTGAGTCGAATTACTGCAATCTTTCTTTAAAAATTAATTTACTCCCTTGTCATAACATAACACAAAAATCCCTTCCAGGTGGATGAAAAACCTGACTTCAGAATGTAAAAAAGTAATAAGGCTGGAAGAGAACATGGAGGATTTGTCTTCATGACTACGGGATAAGCAAATATCTCCCTCAACGATCACACACATCATCAACCACAAAGGAAAAGGCTATAAAATTGGACTTCATTAAAATTAGGACAGGCTGCTCATCAAAAGATGTGATTAAGAAAGTGAAAAGGCAAAGGAAGAAGAGCAATAAGAGATTCATAATGTACTTTATATCCAAAAAAACCCACGGTGCCAACACTTAACATTTCTACAAATCAATAAATATAGCCATATATGTTAGGTCTCAGAGTGCTACTCCCAGATAAAAGCCAGCTTCAGAAAAGTATAAATATATTTGTCTTTCACCACCTGGCTTATTTCACTTAGCACAATGCTCTCCAGTTCCATCCATGCTGTTGCAAAGGATAGGAGCTCCTTTCTTTCTCCTGCATAGAATTCCGTTGTGTAAATGTACCATAGTTCTTTGATCCGTTCATTTACTGATGGGCACCTAGGTTGCTTTCAACACTTGGCTATTGTGAATTGTGCTGCTATGAACATTGGGGTGCAAAGGTTCTTTTGGATTGGTGTTTCAGGGTTCTTAGGGTATAATCCTAGCAGTGGATTTGCCAGGTCAAAAGGCAGTTTCATTTTTAGTTTTCTGAGGAAATTCCATACTGATCTCACCTGTATGCGGAACCAAATCAACAAAACAAGCAAACAAGCAAAATATAACCAAAGACATTGAAATTAAGAACAAACTGACAGTAACTAGAGGGGACATGGGAGGGGATAATGGGGGGAAAGGGGAGAAGGGTTTTCAAGAACATCTATAAAGGACACATGGACAAAACCAAAGGAGGGCTGGATCAGGGGAGGTAAGTGGGGATGGCTGGGATGGGGGGAGAGGTGGAGGGACGATGGAGAAAAGTGTACTTGAACAACAATACAAAATATTCAAAAGAAAAAAGTAGTCAAAAACAATATATGAATGAGTATTGTTGTATTTCAATAAAATTTTATTTACAAAAAAGTGTAAATATAGAGTGTGGCAAAAGTAGGTTTTCAGTTGTTCCTGTGAAAAATAATAATCAATAAATAATAATACAAGAATAACGTCTGGTTCACATACAGCTGTAAATCGACTTTTTGCCCCACCCTCTATATGTACATCAAGACATGTTACATGAATGTTCTTAGCAGCATTACTTTACAGTCCTGAACTGGGAACACCTCCAACACTGAACAACAGAACGGGTAAATAAGTTGTGGTATGTCATCAAAGAAACAGAACAAATCACCGCTATATACACCACGGATGAATACTGGATAAAAGAAACAAGACACAAAGGAAGCCAACCAATACAATTGTCCACTGTATGATTACATTTCTGTAAAGACTAAAAACAGGCAAAACTAATTTTAGGTAAGAAGTTGAAATATTACTTACCTTTGGAGAGCATGCACCATGCAGGGGACACAAAGGAGGCTTCTCAGAGATAGTCCTCTCTCTGCATCCAACTGGTTTTTACACAGATGTATTAACTTTGTAAAATTTCACTGAGCTGTACGCTCAAGAGAAACTACGGGTTCCCACTTGTACGTTCTCACCTGCGGGTTGAAAACAGTATTTTCACATTTTGAACCACAAATCACCAACCATGGAGTCCGACCTGCATGTTAAAAATACTGATTTCAAACCTCGGTTGGCTGAATTGGCGGGTGCACAGGGCGGTCTGGAGCTAAGTTCTGAGAGTCAAAAGTTACACGTGGATTTTTGACTACGTGGAGGTAGGCTTTCCCAACCCTGCATTGCGCAAGGCTTACCTATATTTTCAGATCCTGAGGCAGAGACAAATGGCCGCTTTGGATAAAAATGGAAACTGCCCTATGGTAAGAAGAAGCATTAGAAACTGTATCGGTTGTGAGAGGAAAATCCGCTCTACATTGCCAGAATATTATAGATTCTTTTCTTTCACGTCTGTAGCCAGTTACTTCTATCTTCTGTTCAAACATTAATCTTTTAAGCTGAATAGTACTTTGATTAAAGCCCATTAAATTTATAAAATAGCAACTATGAAGCCTCTACTTCAGTGTTTATAATAATAATATTTAATTCATCGAGTACCTCTGTTAAGTACTTTTATGTATTATTAACTCACTGTAACTCACAAAGTCAAGGTGACAGTCATACAGAAACCATTATCATTTCACTTAAAGGAGGAAGGGTCTAGGACTCCTAGAGGACAAATAGCATAATCAAGGTCCCATGACTAGTGACACATCCTGAAATGAATTTGGGCATCTTAATTTAAGATTTCATGCTTTAAAACATTGCACTACACTGATTTTCCCTCCCCAAACAACACAAATTCAATTTTTGTATTCTCCCATGGAGGACGTACTCACTAGCAAAGTGGGCATAGAACAGTCATAGAACAGGCTTGAGGCTGAGGTTAGGGGTCATGCAAATATACGGTGGATGAAATGTCTAAAGATGAATGCATAGCCACTTTTGCAAGTACACAGATAGAAAACACACCTGTGAATCTATTTAAAGATAACTGTTAAGTGTGCTCATGAGCAGAAAATAATAGCAGCAGCAGCATGGAAAAATATGACATCTCCAGAGGAAAGTATCTTCTTCGTAAAAATGTATCAGACATTTTTGAGCTGCAGGTAACTGAATACCCAAGTCACCGTGGCTTAAACAATACATTTACTGTCTCCTAAAACCAGAAAAATGGAGGCTGCTGTTCAATGACTTGTCAGTGGCAGGAAGACTCGGACACTATCTATCTCCCTGCTCAGACAAGATGGTAGGGTTTTTTTCCCCACAGTAAAATCGGCATTTTTAAATTTCACAGACTTACCCAACAGCACCCGAAGGGACATTTTCTCATTTTGCATCTCTTTTTATCACAAAAGAAAATGCTTGCCAACCTTCCTCCTCACCCTCAAGTTCATTGCTTCCTTTCAGTAGCCGGGTTTGCATGGCTTGTCCATGCTAAATCAATCACTGGCAGAGGGTTGTGATGACTGGCTTTGACTAACCAACCCTCACCTTCTATGGATGCCAGTTTGAAGCCCCGTGCAAGAGTGCACACCCCCAGCAAATTGGGGACTATGGGCTTAGAAGAAAACTGTGGAAGGCTGATTTTGGTTGGGCAACCAACCAGTGTGTGCCACAAGAAAGTAGTAATGCTAAAAACAACCATGACTTTACAACTAGCAGCCGTAGCCACAAACCAAAGTGCCGCTCTCACATTTCTGTGTGCAGATGTTTTCTTCTGTCTACATACATGTTTCTCAACAACACATAAAAGCATGAACGGTATCATCTTTGAGTATTTGAGAATATTGTTTGATTGCTCTTTAAGATGGCATTTCCTGAATACATATTAAATCAGATATGTCAATGATTAATATGGTGAATGTTTAAATCATTTTTTTTTAACTTAAAAGTATTACCTGCAGTTCTATATTGGAAGCAAACGGGAACACTAAGACAAGGAATATAAACTTTTTATTTATTCTTGCCTAGGAAAAGGTTTAGAATTAACCAAAACTTATTTTTGTTAACGTAAGCCTGAAGGTGTCTGATATATAATGTGTATAAAATACACACAAAGTTGATAATGGAAATATTCAAGAGTCAATGCACTTAATTTCATTTATTTATCATCTTAATTGCCTTCTTTTTAAATTATATCCTTTTTGAAAATGTTTCAAGTAGTGTTACTACTTTTAATGGTTTTGATACTCAGTATAGTTAAAATACCTATTAAAACTGCCGTATAGAAACACGTTCTTCATCTTCTATGATAAATGATAGCTCTTATATCAAAAACTTTGGGGTCTTCCATCACTTTTCAAGGGAGAAAGCCAGTTTTCTGAACCCTGTGCAAGAGGGCTATTAATAATTATTTGTGAAGTAGAAACAAAAATCTTCTTGTGCTTAAGCTGCTATGAAATTTCTAAATTACACTTCCCATGAAAGTACTATGTCACCAAACCTTTTACATCTGCGCCCTTCTGTGAGGTGACATGACCCTTTCCTTGGTTTTGAGAAGCAAGTTATCATAGTCACCAGATGCTTAGATCTGAATTTTTAGGTTTGATAAAAGTATAGTCGGATGGTGGAGACAGGCAGCAGTTTGGAATGATTTGGGGCGTTTATTTGCTCACACTAGCATTTAGAGATAAAGAAAATTCAGACCTGGGGTCACTACAGAACGGAAGCAAAGGCAAATTAATTAAATGTTACTTAATTTTAAAAAAATGTGCCGGTAGAAGCCACACCACACCCAGTAGGGTGAATCTTTGTAAATTTAAAATTAATAATTTTGCTACTTCAGAGTATAGCATGAAAAACAAGGAAACTCACTCGCTCATTTCACCATCAATTCCGGGTATGGGTTTTGAATTCCTCTCCACATAGCTCTGAAAAATAAATTGAGGACACACTTTATTTGGACGCCACGAATGTCTATATCATCGGAAAAGGAAAAAGTGCAGCGCTCACCTTCGGGAGCGAAGGCCGTGTATTTTATGGATGAAGTGGGGCCCTCAACTGCCAGGCAATCCTGGCACATCACCCCTCATTCTATCAAAACCCTTCCTCATCTGGTCACCATCAAGGTCTAAAGAAGCCACAAACAACAACTTTTGAATTCTACACAATAGCTCTCGGACACCAAAGCGATCCCTTGGGGAAGATAAAAGGAAAAGTCCCTTTCTCCCCATTCCCCTCTCCCCCTCCCCATTCCCCTCCCTCACTCCCAAGCTCCCCTTCTGCGTCTGCAAACGTGGAAGTGCTGAAACGACCCCTCTCCCTCCGCAAGCTCTACGGGAGCAGCTCCTTTCTGTAACGGTCCTTAAATCCATTTTAGCATCTCATCTGGAAGTAAGCGGGAGGGGGCGAGTCCGAGGGGCGGGAGAAGTGGGGGCTCTTCTTGAACACACCTCCCACGGGGTCCCCACAGAGGCCACGCGTCCTGGCTTCGTGAGGCCCTGGAGACACAGGTGGCCGCTCCTCGCTCCCACGCAGCGTGCGGGTCCAGGACGGGGAGAGGTGGGGGTGGGATTGGAGGGCGTCCCAGTCACGTGCGCGCGCAGGGACCTTAATAAATACCCAGCGCTGGAGCCGCGGCGGAAGTTCTGGGAGCCTAGCCCTGCGCACTGCAGCCAAGCAGCCCAGGAGCTCCAGGTCGCCGCCTGCGTTCGCCGCGGGGTCTGCTGCTGTCCCAGCCCCCAGCTCCTGCAGAAAGTGCTCGGAGAGGCACCGGCGCACACAGCCCAGCTAAGTAGGCGGCCTCCTCTGCTCTCCAACTTCAGGTTCCAACTTTGCTGCCACTCCGTGCAGGTCCTGGGGAAGCGCAGAGGCCCAGGCTCGACTCTCACTGCACTCGGCGCCTAGGTCGCCCTGGACGCGCGGTGCCGGGTGCTTCCCGAAGGGGGCTGCCTGTGTGCGGTGGCTTGTGCAGCCGGGGCAGGAGGCCGGTCGGCTTGGCTCGTTGGGCTCCGCTCCCGAAGGGGAACTTCACACTGGAGAGGTAGACGTTTCTAAAACTCATCGCCGAGTCGTCACGCGTCCCCGCTTTCCTAGCTGCCTTCTTTTTCTTAACCCGTGCTTTTAAATAAAACCAATTTGCAGAGCAGGGTCAGACGCGAGGGTGGGTGAGCTGCTTGGAAAGCAGCGGTGATGGAGATGATGGTTATTGTAAGTGACTGAGTTTCACCCCCTTCTTCTGACACGCGCTTCTTGTTGGGTGAAGTGAGCAGAGTGTGCGCCTGTGGCGTGTGGTCGGAAAAGCTCTGAAGTTGCGGGTGAATTGTCCATTGTGTCGGGTGCGGGCCACAAATTCGGCACGCTTCCCGGGAAAAAGTATTGAGTTCTTTCTGGCTTGTGCCTGGGAGAGAGGAGAGAATTCCTCCAGTGACCGAACCATTCATTCGCATTCGTTCGCTGGGCCCTCTGGTCTTACCGATGGGTGTTTGTACGAATAACATTTTGTACTTCTTTAAAGTAGTCACCTGAATTTCAGAATGGTGCGGGCATTCTGAATGTCTGTGACCTGCAGATAGGACGCCGGGATAAATATAAGGCTTTAGAACGCAGAGTAACATGGACCTCTGGTTGATGTAAAGCGTCCTAGGTAGGTAATGCCCTTTGCAGGCTGTACGTAATTACAGCCTTTTAAAGTCTTGTAATTGAGGAATGATTTTCAAGCGTTGACACTTTGGGGCTACTTTTGCCATTCCTTTTTGACCTCATGCATATTATCTTGGAAACTATATTCCGTTTCGTGGAAACAACACATTGTGCTCAGTCCTCTGGAGGAAAAAGGGGGATTGACTGTTTCAAAAGTACATGTTTATTCGCTGGCATTATACGTAGACAAGTCAAACTGGCACATTCCCCTTGTAACTGTTTTACTTTTATTACCAGACAATTAATATCTGCCTAGATTTTCACATGAATTGCACTGCCTGTCGTTGTAGCCAAAGGGAGTGGAAGAGCCTGTCTTGGAGATTTTCCCAGGGAGACCCTGAGGTCATTCATTATGAAGCGCACCCCCCGGGAGTGGCTGAGAGCGACCACAGTGCTGCTATTCATGGCTACAGCCGTTCCAGCCATGGTGGTTCCTAATGCCACTTTATTGGAAAAACTTTTGGAAAAGTACATGGACGAGGATGGTGAGTGGTGGACCGCCAAGCAAAGAGGGAAAAGGGCCATCACAGACAATGACATGCAGAGTATCTTGGACCTTCATAATAAATTACGAAGTCAGGTGTACCCAACAGCATCGAATATGGAGTACATGGTAAGGAAACTTTTCTAATGATAAATAGAAAGAAATATTTTGTTAATTCTTTCAGCCGACTTGGTTCAATTCCCTCATGCTATTATTTAATCTTGTACCATTTGTCCTGTGTGAAATTAAAAAAAAAAAAGATTTTCTTCGATAGTATCTTCTTATTCATATTCTTTTATTAGCGTTCACTGTATTCGAAGCACTTTTTGAATTTCAGAGTAGAATTAAATACCTTTAGTTGTCAATGCGCATACGAAGTGCTCTAAATTCTACCATTACCAAGAACATTCCAGTTTTGAAAATGTGAACAGCTGGTGTATTTGCTTTTAAATGACTTAGTAGAACAATTGCCTTCTGATGCTTAACTAATGGAACCTTCTTATGAATGGTGGGTCTGAAAATTCAGGGGCCAGTAATTTGAAGATGTCAGAATGGCTGGTTATGTAAAGTGGGGAAAAAGTAGGTCTATGGTTGTTTGTATGGAAAATAACACAGTAATTAATAAATAATGATACAAGAATAAACTCTGCATTTTGCATACTCACAACTATAAATGTACTTCTGCCCACCCTGTATGTATGTATGTGTGTGTGTGTGCGTGTGTGGGCATATAGATGTAATTTTTTCAAATGGGTCTTTGTTTCTTACAAATTTGTAAATGACATATCATAAAGGGTACATTTCTCTGGTGGATTTATGTTGAGTGCTTGGCAATGGCTTTTTTTTCCTTCCGGATTTATTTGTGAACTTCAAAATGTGAAAATCAGCCTAGGCAAAGGATTAAATAAAAATATGTACATATTCTTAATAACCTATTTACTTTTACAGTAAAATAGCAAGTTTGGGAAATAAATTATTTTTTAAGGTTAGTAGCGTATGACTCATTAATATACTACTTCATACCCTAAATATTTAGATAGTTTTTAAAAAAATCTGTTTAATACTGTTTGTATGGATTAGGAAAAGTATTACCAAAGACTGATAAGCAATCATTGGTGCTGGCAAACTTATTTAGTGAATATTAAGGACAGCGTTTCTTCTTGGATACATTGCAAGGAGCAGCCAATTTCAGTGCATGCTAGTGTTTCTTTTTTTCTGCATTTACATTCGTTCAGATGGGTTCTCTGTTTAGGCTACTTTCATTGAACATGCGAGTTTACGCTTCGCATTACCCATTGCGAGATATGGCATTATATTATTTTAGCTTTCACTGGAAAAATATTTTACCCTGAAGATAGTGGGTAGCAATCAGGCTGTCTGGGTTTAAGTTCTGACACTCATGCCCATTAGCTATGTGACTGTGGACAGTTGGCTAATTTCTCTCTCCCTTTGTTTCCTCATGTCAATCTAAAATAACGTGTGTACTCCCCTCTAGGGTTGTGAGGGTTGAATGGGATAACTTGTGTGAAGTTTGCCTCATTATCAGGCATATTGTTGAGTGTCATGAAATGTTAATAAGACATATAACTAATTTTCTGTCTCCACATACAGTTTAAATAGAATATCTGAGGAAATCGTTAGCTCTTTTCAAAATTCTGTGCAGGAAATGACATTGGTAATGTCTCATATTTCTGCTTTTGTAAGTGTTTGTCCAAGGTAAAAAAAAAATAGTCTATGACTTCATCCGTGAGCTTTCAAACAGAAAGAGCTAATTATGGACCCTTTCCAAGTTAGTCACCATACCCTCATTGCACGTGGATAGGTATTCAGTCGCTGTTTACTTAAAATAAGGAAGAACTTTGGAGCTCAACCCCCCAAGAAGGAATCTGAGAACATTTAGTGTGTTGTAGTCGTGTGGAAATGATGAAGGAACAGTTCTGTGACTCGTTCTCATGTCTGACTTCCAAAGAAAATAACTGTCTATTGTCTGATGTTTGGTCTGGGCTGTTCATCTGACTTTCTTTTTAGTTTCACTGGTTTCCTTCTATCCTTGAAATGTAGGTTCAGAAAGCAGCCAGGGAACTGTACTTGGCAATGAACTGAGCTGCAGAGCAGCTCAGTGCCCACCTGTAACACGGGCACCCGTTTTCTGGAACACATATTTAAGGGGAGTTTAAAGAACAATAATATTGTATTCAAAACACTGTTGATATGTGTGTTACGTGATCGTATAAGTGCAGACGTTTATCAACCTTGTGAAAACATAATTTATTCAAATAGCTATTTAAAGTTAATTTATTCTGCGAAATATAAAAAAAACTGCCTAAAGAGCTGTTTCCTGTGAAATATGTTGGCCACTTTTACTGTACATGTCATATTACATTAAAAGTTTCAGTAGCTAGTAACTTTGTTTACATTTGGTGCTTATTTTGGTCTATTCTTTATCCTTGAGCCTACGGTGGCCAAGCCACACTCACTCTTTTTCACATCACACCCACCCCTACTCTTCTATACTCTGGAAGCCACATCTTCCTTTGAAGAGCTTAAGGCTGATTGAGAAGAAAGAAAGGCACATTTGAAAGTTCTCAAGTAGGAAAGAAAACCAAATTCTTTGTATCTGTATGAATAATGGCAAGAGAACACAGAACGATGGAATATTCCTAATGGTCAGAGTTAATCGGTGGGGAAATTATTTGTGTATATATAGTATATGTGTATGTGTATGTAGTTTCTGAAAGGTGGTCAGGAACGTGAACTGTGGCGGAGGGTGGAGGGCGTATCTCAGGTAGAGGATGAGGAACAGGCAGACTTGGGGTGGCAGGCTGGTTGTCAAGAGCGAGAAGCAGTTAGATTGTGGCAGATTCAGGAAGGGATGAATGAGTTATTGATTATGGAAACCAGTGATCCTAAGGGGAGGGATCACTTGCATTTCGTTTAGGGTAAATTTAGAAATTGAAGCTTTTAGGTCTTCAGACGGAGTGTTGCTGAAGAATCAATGGATTTAGAGGAAAAACTACTGTCTTAGGATAGCAGCTGGTTCACTTTTGTCTGTGCCCCTTCCTGGCATGTGAACTCTGACACCTGGCGACCACTCCAGGCTTTGCTTCACTTGCAGGTAAAATTCGTGCAAGGATATAAGCCCTATGTGCTGTAGTGAGATAACACATTCGAACTGTTGAGCATATTCTCTTTCTTCAAATCTTTCTTTCCCTTGGGTTTTAAGACCTCATCACTTGGTTCTTTTATTTTTCTGGTTAATTTGTCAGCATATCCTTGTTCCTTCTTATTTCTTAAAACTTTGTTCCCCTGGTCTTCTCTCTTGGCTTCTCCCTTCCTTCAGGATCTTATCTACTCCTTTGACTGTAAATGCCACTCATATATTGATGGCTCTATGTCTGTGTCTCTCCATTTAACAGTCCTCTCTGAGATTCATTGTCGTGAGTGCTGCTGCTGGGTCATCTCTGTGTAATACTACCCAAGAGTTACTGGAAGCTTAAGATGTCTGAAAAGAAACTGAATTACTGTCTTACCCTTTCCCTCTGCCTCCGCTTGTCATCATACTTCCCTTCATGGATTCTATGTTATCCACACCTGCTCAGTCAGTCCCCTCTAAGCAAACAACAGCAACAACTATAGCAACCCAGAAAATCAGGCACATCCTCAACTCCTGCCTTCTCCCCACCCACTTTCACACAACACACACACACAAGCATAAATACACAATTACTTGCCAATTCTTGTGGGGGAGCTCCCCCCTCACAGGGCCCCCCTGGCTGCCATGGATGAGCGTAAGTCTACCAAGACATGATCTGCTTAGGGAGGAAAGGTGGCCAGTCTCCCAAAAAAGAAGGGCCAAGAGCCTTTTCCTCAATGGGCTCTTATTGGGTTCAGTTTGCACAGGAATACGGGTAAAGCTCATCAATCTTTGTCAGGCAGTAAGGATCAAACAATAGATGACATACAAAGAAATCTGAGGGCTTATTCTGAGTCAGGGTCTGTCAGCTAAAGGGCTACAAAACTTTGGGGAAAAAACCCATTTCCTGCTCGGACGCTTATCAGAAAATTGACAGCATTCTTAGCAAAGCAGGTTTCACAGGATTTTATGTATTCTTTCTTAGGCCTGATGGCCCTGGGGAACCCACCCTTTCCAGCACAGGGCTGCACCGCCCTCTGTCATTGTTTCAGGCTTAAGTCAGGCAGGGGAAGTAAGGCAGCCAAAAGATTAGGAGACTTCTTGCAGACAGAATGAGGACTCAGGCTATGTCAAAGCTGAGGGGTGAGGGTCCATCACCCCCTTTTGCTGTAGTCCCCCAAGTCCTTCCCTGAGGGCTCCATGTGACTGTGCCTGTCTTAGGTCATCCCTCCCTTGAGGAATCTTACCCATCATTGGCTAACCAGTCATGCACTGGGGGCCAGGCAAAGTGAAGTAAAGGGGGCAGAGGTGGCATCCCTGCCAGAGAGAGAAGCTTTGTCTCCTTAGTAGCTTATGGTCCCACGGTCTCTCACTCAGCCTTAGCTATCCGGGGATACAGCTTCTGAAACCAGGCAGGTCAGTTCCCAAAAACTTCTGTAGATTCTGTCTCAGAAATACCTTTTGAATCCATTTCTTCTATTTCATCCTAACTTTTGCTCACCCTGAGATTGGTGCCATGGCTCCCATCTAGCAGTCCACACCCATCTATTCCTACTTTGTATTCTATTTCAGTCCACTTTCCTCATTGTTACTAAATCTTTGTTTTCCCTCAGACAAATCTGTGATGGTTATGCAGATGCACAACACTTGTGTTAGCTCCTTGGTGCTCACAAGGAAACCCATGCTGATTGGCTTAGAAAAAGAAGCGTGGCCAGTCCACTGTGCCCTTATACCAGTGCCCTTGCATATACGTGAAGCTGTGTTCACACTGAAGTACTCACTGTTCTTAACGACGATGGTGTTCTTTATGCTCTGTGCCTCCTGCTCAGTGTCCTCTGTGCCCAGAGTGCCTGTGCTTTGTGTCCTTCCAAACACCTCCTCAACACTAAGAGCAAACATCTTTATGTAAGACTTTCTCTGATGCACCCATTCCCCTGCCCCACTCCTTCTGTGCTCCTAGCGTATTTTATTCAAGCCTATTTAGTAGTAAAATTTTGTTGCAGTTAATATTTACATGTTTGCTTTCCTTTCCAAGTCTCTGAATTCCTAGAAAGGTAAGGATCATGCCTTATTGCTCCTTATAAACGTATGTCTGATGCATAGAAGAAGCACTCAGTAAATATTTGTTGATTACATATTGTCAAATGCTCAATAAATGTGTTGAATGAAGTGGCGGATAGAACAAGAGGTGAGATTATATAAGAGATAAATATGGGGGGCAGGTAAGAAACAAGAATATAATAAAAGGTCTAAAAGGTAGGCTATTACCAACACTAGAGATTCTTACAAGGAATTTGGAAACACTAGAGATAAAGATATGAATGCTACGTATAATTCAGTGTTTTCCTACTGTTTAAAATATTCATGGTATACTATGAATACCATAGTACTACAAAGCCACTGAGATAATAGTAAAAATATTCAAATGTTCTGGAATTTAAATAATAAAGTGAATTAATGGGTATTTACCTCTTGCCACACATTTTTAACATAGATGACTAGAATCCAAAATAGTTCACTGCATGTACAACATACCTCTGTCTAGAATGTGCTTTAGCAACCAGGACCCCTAACTTAAAAATGACACATGGGCCAATTATATGAGTCATTTCCCACTGCTCTAAGTATTTCTGTGTCTTTTAGAGAATGTTGGTAGACCGTGAGGGAGGGCGGATGCCTGTGCCTGTGTGCTCTCCCCTCACGTGTGGGTGAGACGAGGGAAAACCTCGGTGTGCGTCTGTTCTACATTTCCAAGTGCAGAAGAGAATGCGGCTGGGTACTCCTCCTTTTGCTTGGCAACTGGAGGCTCTGAGCCAACCAGAGGCCCCGAGCCAGCCGACCAGTGGTCCTCCTGGTCTGTGGTGCATGTTGCTGGCTTGGTCCCAGTTTGTCACATTCCTTCTAAGGCCACGCCTGACACTGGAAATCAAGTTTCTTCCTCTGGGCTTCTGCACAGCAGATGATTCCAGAAACTGGACATGGGACAACCTTGTTTGCTGAACAGGGTGATGTTAGTCTGGGTTTTGCCTTATTTCCAACTCTCTCTAGCCTGAATTCAAGCCTAAAAAACTGTTCCTTAGCATATGAATTTCTCTGTTTACTCTTGCAAATCCATACCTTCTGATGATACCTGTCCCTAATAGCATATATTCAGAATAAATGCAGATAATTAAATGAAGGTCTCATAACTCATTTACTTAAAGTTCAGTCAGTGTTTACACGTTTCTTATCTTGCTAAAAGTGGCAGGAATTCGCTGCAACTAAGGTTCTATTGCAATTTGATTTCTAAAATTAATAGTTTTCTCTCTGTATACTGTCACATGCCTGGTAATTTAAAAAAAATTCAAAAATCTCAAAAACATTTGCATCTATCTATTGCTATATGAGATAATTTACCTGCACTGAAAGATATGTGAAATGTCTTTCTGAGTCTAAAGAGTACTATTATCATTATTTAAAATTATTAAGGCTTTTTAAATTCTTTATTTAAAATAGCTTATCTCATTTTCCTAATGCAATTTCATTTTAATAATATTGTTTAGATAAAATAAAGTTATGTTTTAAGTATCTTGGTCTACAGATTTAAAAGTTTGCAATGCCTTAATTGGAGGAGATAGGTATTTTTACAAGACACTAACACTTCAAATGAATGCATTTTTCCTTTTGAATGTTGCACTGTAGATGACAGTACCTATAAAAGAAATGACATTATAGTCCAGTTCTATGAAATTTAGTAATTACCCTGGAGTTCTGGGAGATTAAAAATTGCTCTCAAATGTAAACAGCCAATTTAGGGTCTTAGCAAGGCAGGAAAAAAAAAGTAATTTTAACAGGAGAATGGAACACTCAGAGACAGAAAAATGCTACAGAATTTTGAAATTGTTACTGTTACTTATTCCTGATGGTGGCTAGAGGTGGGGCAGTGGCTGTAGAGGTGATGAGAGGTGGCAAGAGGGCGAATACACACCTACCCCTCTTTATAATCGCAACCTCAACCTTGGAAAATTCAAGGAGGCCTTGTAGCAAGACTCGTGAAATGGACTCGGTCAGCCAGCAGCCCCACAGCTGGGAGTCCCCAGTCTGGTACAAGTCTAAATTCACCTGAACCCTGGCTGCATTTTTTGAAAACTGGCAGAAGTTTCCACTCCGGTTTAAATATCAATGGGGGAGATTCTAGACCTTTCCACTTAGATTCCAGAATAGTTAGATAGCTTCCAGAAATCACCCTCTTGATAACCCTTTTGCCAACCGGGTTTCAAGAGATCAGAGGAGTTGAGACCAACCTCTGCCTCCCACTTCCCAGGATACGGATGCCTGCTGTTTTCTCCTGTGACCTGCCCTTTCTTTCCCTCCTAAAAGCTGGTCTACCTCTACTGCCTCCATAAGCAACAGAAGATGAGAATGTTAGCCTGAGAAACAGAACAGACAGTGGCCCAATTCCTGTTCGGTAATTCCCATATTCCACTTAAGGCAGGCTCAGCTCAGCTCTGACGCTCAGTAGGCTAGTTGTATTAAATACATTTTTGACAACAGCACTTTCAACTTACAGTGGGTTTATTGGGGTGTAAATGACATCATCGTAAATCGAGGAGCATCTGTACTCAAAGGAGATGAGTGGGATTGAAAATGGGGGAGTACGCACTTAAATTCCCCTCCCACCCTCTGACTCCCTGTCAGTGTCTCTTTCATTGGCCAAATGCAACTGGAATCCAGGGCTCAGGGCTGAGGGCTCAGGGCTCAGTACATAGAGTGAAGCCTTTTGGGACAGAGAGATTAGGGGCTGCGAAATGCTATGTGTGAACAAAGAATATTTAACACAATATTCTTTCTCAGATTTTCAAACAAGGACTTTTGAAAGCTATATTTTTTAAAACTATCACGTTAGTCATTATTTAATTGTTGGGGAACACAAAGCTAAGGGATGCCTAAATTCTAATTGACAATGCCATCATTATTAAACCAGCTTTGAGCCTCCTAGCAGCAGGGGAAAGCAGGAAACCACATGACTTATAGGGTCCACGACTGTTTGGAAGCCTAACAATTTGTAATTCTTGAAACAGGAATTATTAGTGAAAACTTAACACAGATTTCTCAATATGGGAACAAGTGAGCAGGTCAATATAGCAGTTTTATTAAAAGTATGTGAACGTATGCATTTTACTGTTTTTTGTGTATTCATCCTTGGTTTAAATTGAGGTTATTGTGTTAAATTGTAGGTTTCGGTTTCTGTCTGTCCTTAAACTCTTTTTTGTTCTAATTTGTCCAAGAAGTTATATATTTGCTAACCCATCCCTTTTTCTTTTTGAAAATTAGAAAAGCATTCCTAAGCACAATGAATAAAAGCAATTAATACTTCATCTACTCTCAACACCCAGGTTATTATTATTTTGATATTCAAATGTAAAATATGAACTAATACATAATTAGATACTGTAGGATTATTATTTTAAGAGTTTTTCTTTCCTTTCATATATTTTTCTGTGCTTGACTGTCATCTCAGTCTTGAATCTATCTACAATTAATGGGCTATCAATAAACTAAAATACAGGTGTTCATTCTAATAAATTAAGCCAATGAATACAGAACCGATAGATGGTACTTACCTAATTCCCAAAGAATTTCCTTAAATACTGTGGTCTTCTCAAGCACTCAGGACATAGTCTTGAAGATCACTAATACTCCTACCTTAAATGACAAGAAAAATAATGAGGACATCATGGCCCCGAATTCATGGCGAAGCCAACACTAAGATAAGGCATTTGCAAAGATAATGCAAGTTCAGCTTTCCAGGGGTTTTTCTGGACTTTGGGAATTAAGGCCCAGTGGGGTGAGGTAAATGGGGTGTGGTCATTGGAATGACTTCCAAGGGGAGAGAAAATGTCAGTAGGACTCTGGAGACAGGATATAGTTTAACTAAAGAGCCGAGGAGAGAAAGAAAGTTCCTTTAGGCCCTAGGGGAATACCTCTGATGGATTTAGTGGCCGAGAAATATGAATGGACAGGTGCTGGAACCTCATTTCTCAGTGCATGGGCATGCGCTGTACAGTCCCAGCACCTGGTCTTAGAAATGTCATAGCTTGAATTTCTCTGCTGACCTACCACATCAGAATCTGCTTTTAAAAAAGATCTCCTGGTGGTTTGTCAGCTCTTTAAAGGTCTAGAGAGGCAGCTTGGAGGAGGAGGGCATGTTGAAGAGGGGCGGGATGTAAGTGCCTTAGGTAAGTTACGGCCAGACTCCGCAGGGCCTTGGCGATGAGGTGACGGGATGAGTTAGCAGACATTCATAGAAATGTAAGGGTTGTGTCCAGTTAAGGACTCTGCCACCTCATTAGGACAATCCGTCCTATGCCCTGCATTCAGTCTGTCTGTATAACACTGAAACAGTGGGCTTAACTGATGTCATCTTGTAAGTAAGTGTACATGTTAAATTTCCATTGAAAGAATTATTTTAATTTTAATAAAACGAAGAGGCAGTTTCTTAAAATTTTGGATTGCTACCTTTTTACGATTTTGAGGCCTTGTTTCAAAGTGGATTTTAGGTACAATACTGCCACATCTGCCTCACGTCTCCAACTTCCAGGAGACCCTCATAAGTGCATTGCCCCAGGTAATGCTACTTTCTCAGTACCTGGCAAGTCCCGTCTGCCCAGTAACACAGGTGTCCCCTTTGAAATCTGAGTCTTGGGCATTTGCCCTGTAACAACAAAGACTGTTCAAAACAGGTGAAGCAGAGTAGTTAAACACCTCAGGTCATTTCTGAGCTGTCAGGAATGTATTGCTGCTGTTTTCCATAGTGCTTTTCATACCAGGTGACTTGGTGCACAAAACCATCAAGCACCCTGTCAGCATGGATGGACTTATTTCACTGATGTCAGTTTCTTTATAGTCCTATAATACCAAGAGAGAAAAGCAGTTGGCTTTAAAGATTTTATAATGAGTGTTGTATTTAAAATTGAAATCTGAAATCTTGTGAACTGTCAAATGTGTTGCTTCCATAAAATAACAAATTGGTTCATGAAGGTCAAGTTAATGCTGTTGAGAGGATCACACTGACACTTATTCCATTTGATTTTGGAATTGCACTTTCTAATTTAAATAGTGATTTAAATCACAACAGTGATTTGGGAGTGTTTTCATCTTGACATAGAGTGCATAATTTGCAAACCTATTTTTCCAGAATTGGTGGCCCAGCAAGAATGATCTTTTACAGGTGGTATTTAGAAAGAGATAACTCTATGTCTGATTTTGTCCGACTACTTTTGTTCATGACTTGGATGAAAATCCCCACTGTTCTTTTTAGCTGTGGTGGAAAATTACTTTCCCCAACTGGTAGACAACTGCTTTATTTCAAAGATTTTTCCACTGGGTCTTTAGGATTAAACTGAAGAGAGGCTTGGGGTTATTTTTTTTTACTGGGAATATTTTCTTGTCTTACTCAGTCACATTCCATTGTATTTATCAGTTTGGGATAACACTAAAACCTTCTCAGATAGAGGTGGTTCAGAAGCCTTTGAGTTGTGCTCTAAACATGTTACTGGAAGATGTGAAATGTTCTTGGTTTTACAGTCCTGAAAACCACAGAACAATTTTTGCTTCTTAGTTAATAAATGCCCTTAATTATCAAAAGAAAGATTATTTTACAGTTTGTGTTGTTTTACAAGCAATGTGGGCCATTTAATAAGAGACTCTAAGTACAAATAATAGAATTTTAAAGCTAAAAGAAGTTGAAGAGATTTTTTTTCCTGCTTCCTAGTGTTACAGACAAGGAAATGAATAAAACTTGACATGATCAATGAAATAAACTTGAAAATATACAATTGTGATAGTAATGAAAAAAGTCTTCCA
Source organism: Anoura caudifer (assembly GCA_004027475.1). Taxonomy (NCBI): domain Eukaryota; kingdom Metazoa; phylum Chordata; class Mammalia; order Chiroptera; family Phyllostomidae; genus Anoura; species Anoura caudifer. The sequence continues at coordinate 181,890 of PVKU01000381.1, read as the reverse complement.
AGGTGTATCATGTATCTATCCATAATTTGAACAACTGCAAGCATACTTTTGTTTCTGTCTATATAAGAAAAGGAGAAGAATATTTATCACTAATGACCTCACCTACAAATGTCAAGAGAACATAGCCCCGTAGGGGACCTTCAACACCATGGAAAGCGGGAGTACTGCTGTTACTTACAAGAGCTCGGAACTGAAGTAGGCTTGGAGATGTAGGGGGTATTCTGAGTAAAGTGTGCAGATACACACACACACACACACACACACACTACAAAAGAAGGGTGTTTGTGGAATTCATCTTTTAAAATTTAATTCAAATACTTAGATAGTTTTTAAAATAGTTTTTATGATGCTACTTGTAGTTTTCAGTGGTAGGAAGGTAAGACCAAAGCTTCCAGTCTAGATTTGGACTTCCAGAGAAATTGCCTTTTTAATACCACTGTTATTTCATGTTATTACTTTGCCAGAGAGCAGTGCATATTATAAAAGTTCACATTAAATAGCAAATTATATCATGGATTAGTGTTGCCACTAATTTAATTAGGCTGCCTAATGATATGATAGTCAAAGACCAATTATTTTTTCGGATTTATCTTAGAAGTCCATTAAAATTTTATCAGTTTTGCAAAAAGGTATAATGAATTAAAACTTTATTTCTGTATTATTTAGATACTCTTTCAAGTGTCAGATAATTATATTAATTACTATTTTCCATTTTTAAAAAAGCACGTCTTAGTTATTTAAAGACATTTTTCTCAGCATGTCTTTGAAAAGACTTGTAGTAGTTTCATCCACTTAGGTGGCTTTCCTAGAATGGCAAAGTCCTGCAATTCCGTATTTCCTTACGTAGAATAACATTTTAATTATGGAATTATATGAGAGTGTCCATTCAGTACATTATTACTGTGTGCATTTAAACATGTCTGACCACGCCAGGTAATTTTCTATTAAAATTTCCTTATTCATTTATATATTTTTTCATCGGTGCATCTAACTCTAAAATAAGCTATTTAACAGCCTCACTGTCATACTCACTGGGATAGTCTTTCCGTTAGACTACTTATCGTGATATCCTCACTGTGAAGTGCTTCCCAGTAACTTTTTGGAATGACTGATGCTTGTTATCTTTTCCCAAACCATCCCACTGGGATGGTTTATGTATGAAGTGTTAATTACATGATTGTGCATCAAACGTATAATCTCACAAAACTGTACTCCATGTGCTTTAATGCAGTCTAAAATGATAATGACTAAAAAGTGCTGTTAGCATTAGCTGTTGTGTGAATTAACGTTGATTTTTATTTGAAAATAGTCCACCTTTCACTTTAGTTTTTACTAATATTTTTGAAGCATAAATTACAAGAAAATGCTCATCTTTAGACAAATGCTTAGTGACTAATTAACATTGGCTTTCAACTCTTATTTAATGCACTATAATAGTTTTAAAGCAATAAAGATTAAACAGTGCTGAAGACATAAATTTTCAAATGATGTAAATTTAGAAACAGCTGTAAATTTACGTAGTCAATAAGATGTATTTGAAACTACTTAATCATTTTTAAGAGAGAAAAACCATTGCCATGTCAAAGAGAAAGAAAAGTTAATAATACTATACATGTTTTTGCCTAGTGCACAGTACTATTTTTTATTGAGTTTATTGAGGTACAGCTTTCAAGTATAAAACTGAATAAAACATCACCTCCACACTGCGTCATGCACCCATTGCCCCTAGCAGAGTACTGGTTTTGCCTGATGTACTAGTAAACTGGCAGTATGGGGGAGGGGCAAAAATGGAATTATCTTCTGGAGGGTGGACCCCTTGTAGTACAGGCTTCCCCCAATAGATGAGTGTTCTAGGAACCCATCTGTATCAGTGTACCAGCCGGTGTTTTGTGAGAGGCTGCCTGCAGCTTCAGTGAATTTTTTTTGAAGACTCTTTTAACGCATTTGCCCATTTCATGATGGATGATTTATGAGCGCATTAGCCCACACTGTGCTGAGTGTTCAACAGTTTTTGAGCAAAAATGGCATGTCCCCATGCCCCACACTCCCTGTTCACCTGATATCACCCTCAGAGAGACTTATTTTTGTTTCCCTGAATGAAAAAAAGTCCTTAAAGGGAAACCTTTTGCCAGTGGGGAAGAGGTGAAACAAAAAATGGCAGGAACACTAAAGGCATCAAAATTGATGAGTTTAAAAACTGTTTTGAGCCGTGGAAAAAACATCTGGATAGATGTACTGCATAAGATGGAGAGGAAGTTCAAAAGTCTAAGAATATGGGTCAATACACAAATTTTATTAAGTAAACTCCGTTTTTATTTCTGTCCCTCTTCATATTAACTCTCTTTCAAACTACATTGTTGAGAGATTTCCAGCCTTCACTGATTGTCTGTTATTAATTAAAATAATATAGCAGGTGTTCTGGGAGGAATCAGAATTGTATATACTCATTAATACTTTCCAAAGTATAGCAGCCAGTGGAATTGTCTGTACATTTCTAGATAAACTACATAATTTACAATTTCAGTAAGTGTCATATTTTAGTACTAAAATTACTCTATATTTCTAGGTTTCCTTACAAAGTTCTTTGGTAATGTTTAAGATTTCTTGTACATGCTCACACACACACACACACACACACACACAGTGATAGAGCCTCCATGTGGAACTGGCTTAAAAATATCATTGTCAACAAACAATATCAATCGTTTTCTAACTGTTTATTTCAGTAATAAAACTTAATTGAATGCTTTACTGTGCTCTAAGAAGGAATATCTTAGGATGTAGGTGGAGAATAGAGTACTTTTTCTTTCTATACACCTCAAGTATCCATCTTAAGAAGAAATGGTAATTTTAACTGTGGTTTGGCTTTAAATTCCTGCTGGGTGAATAGTTCAGAGTGGATAAAAAGGAGCCCTTCAGGCCATCTTGATTTAATTCACAAACCTGAATTTAAATAGAAATGTATAGAGACTAACCTACATTTAAGTGGGATTGGTATGAATTACTAGTGGTCTTAAAACCTGAAATATAATGCTGTAGCATAAAATATACATTCCAGGCAATTATGTTAGGGTGATATTTTGCTGGGACAGTTAATAGCTTTAGTACTTTTTTTTTAAAAGAAACTTCTTGATTTGTAGCCTTAAAATTGACCTAAACACCTATACTTAACTAGACTTTAAGTAGATAATTACTTTTAAAATTGTCACTAATGTATATTTATTAAATATTGATAGAAAATTCTAGTTGTAGTCTTCTCTGCCTCAGTGCTTCCATTAATGTATGTCCCTGTTTTAACCTTATTATAGTTCATTTGATGCATTTCCCTCCTTATTTCTAATGGGTTAGATATAAAACTTGTCATGCCATAAAAACAGCTTATGCACAGTATATGACTATTGAATTTTAGTCCTCAGAGGGGCCTGAGTTATCTGCTATTGCAATCGATACATTTTACAAGTAAGAAAACTTCGCCTAAAGGATTTTAATAATGCTTTAGATTTTATTTTAATTTCTAGCCAGCAGATATGTAAACACATTTTTTGAAATATAACATGTTTTGCGAATTTGGGACTGGCTTAATGTATATCCTCTCCAAAAAGGATCCATCCATCTTCAACTTCATAGGAAAAACTGACATCTAAGTTTGTAGCATCATGTGTAGAAGAGTAAAGTGACTTTGAATATGGGTCGTAAGTGCTCTTCCCAGGGCTCAGCTAGGTGGGTCTCACTGGGTCTTTCACGTGTTCGCAGTGACCTGGACCTGCACACTGAAGGTCTCATGCCTGGGCTGGAGGAACACAAACCAGGGACTCCTCCTGCATCTCTGTGTCTCCGTGTGGTCTCTCCACATGATCTTTCCAGAAACTTCTGCAGGGCAGCTGGGCTCTTAATTTTTTGGCTCAGTTTTGCCAAGATGTGTGTCTTAAAAGAGGAAGAACCAGATTTCTCAGGCTGTATTTCCTAATCCAGCCTGAGAAGCCTTTCAGTGTCACTCTATTCATTGCAAGGGAGTCACTGTCCAGCTCAGGTTGCAAGGAAGGGGAGGCGATTCAGCTCCCCCTTTTGTGCTTTAAGATCAACACAGTGCTTTCAAGACATTTTTAAAAAGATTTTATTTATTTATTTTTTAGAGAAAGGAAGGGAGGGAGAAAGAGAGTGAGAGAAACATCAACATGTGGTTACTTCTCTCCGGCCCCCCGCTGGGGACCTGGCCAGTCACCCAGGCATGTGCCTTAACTGGGAATCGAACCAGTAGGGCACATGGTTCGATTGTGGTTCACAGGCCTGCACTCAATCCACTGAGCCACATCAGCCAGGGCTCAAGGCATTTTTTCAAGCCATCTAGGAACTGTTTGTTTTTCTTCTTGTTCTTGGCTACTCTTTGAATATGCAGTTGCTAGATTAGAAACCTATGGATAAGTGTAGTTTCACTGTGCCTACAACCGAAGTACTATGCAAGAACCTGATTTCCAAGATTGAATACAAGAATTTGCTTGTCTCTTAATGACAGACTACTTTCCAGAAAATTTTACCTGGAAACCTGTTTGCTTTTGAGGGATGACTCTCTCTCCAGCCTCCTGGATGCAAAAGGAAATCAACATCTTGCTCATTTTCTGGGATTTTATAGCCAAATTCTTTTTTTTTTTTCTTACCTAATTTGTTTGGGTAATAATGACAGCAACTCGAATTATATCTTTGTATAACTACATAAAGTATTTAATTATATATAAGGAACTTAAGAAATAATATGCCCATGTTTAGAAAATAAAGGATTGTTTATATCACAAAGCCTTCATCTTGAATATTTGATATTAATTCAAAGTGAAATTAAAGCTTTTATGAACATCCTTATTTTGCTGCTCTTAATTTTTTAGTTACATATAAATATATATTTTTGTATTTTTGCTAGATAATAAGGATGTATGATAATACAATATACTTATTCTAATTTTTGGCTTTAAAAATATGAATTTATATATTTCAGATTCACAATTGAATAAGTAGGAATGTTCATTTATAAAAATTTATATGAATGAATGAAGAAACTTCCCTTCCACACACATTCTTTCTTTCCCAAGTGTCTTTTCCTTTCAGCTTGGTCATCATTAATTAGGCTTCTACCATCCTCTAAAAATGAAAGCCAGGAAACACATTCTCCCTGAACCCTGGCATCATATCTTTTTAAGTTTCTGCCCCTTCTCCTTTCTTTTTCGGTAAAATATTGTTAACAAAGATGCCACACTTGCTGTCCCCACTTTCTCTCTCTTTTCACTTTAACCCTCCGTGTTCTTGTTTCCCTATTTAGCATAAAGGGGAAATTGCTCTTGATCATGAATTAGTACTTTGCAGACCTCGTCTTTCTTGACCCCTCTCTGGCGTTGACCTTGGGGCTCACTCTTCCTGGAATCTCTTGTCCCTTCACTTCTGTAATTTAATCCTTTTTCAGTTTTCCCTGAACTTTTCTGATCCCACTTCTCCTACTTTATTTTACTAACTCATTGTTTTTACTCCCCTTCACTTTTGATATTCCAGAATTTTCTTTTCTTTTCTCATTCTATTTCATCGTCCTGAAGAAACTTATCTCTGAATGAACAACTTCAAAATTCATATGTTCTGAGCGTATTTTAATCTCCCAGAACCGAGTCATATGTTTCTACTCTTTATTTGACATGTGTATAGTGCGTGTAGCACAGAAACTTCACCCCCACCCTTGAAATGTGCATAGAAATACACAAACATTTCCACTCCCACAACCTGTTTCTCTTAATGTATTTTTTCCCCTCCATTTAGTAACCTTATAAGTCTACCCTTCATTCCCCCTCACCGTCTACCAAGTTCTGCCATTCATCAAGTTCTAGGATTTTAAATTCCCAAACATCAGTCTACTCTGCCTGCCCCTCCATCTCCTTGCTGTCACCTCAGGTTGTGTTCTCACGTTCTTGTTCGAGGACTCCTTTCCTTTCCCCTTCACATGCCCAACATCCAGTATTGTGCAGAGACAGAACCCCGTTCTAGCTGTGTTTTTGCTACCACACTCCATACACTGTCTCTTTATCAAATTAAAAAATTAAATGTTGAACCCAAGGCAGGCAAACTATTATTTCAGTAATAATTTATAATTTTAAATATTTCTTTACAAGTTATTTTTAAAGTGTGGCTTTATCACTCATTGACTTTTGTATAGAAAATGCATATATATTTTTACAAGATTCAGACTCATTAATCATTCGTGTATTCAACAAACATTTATTAACCATCTTGTCCATATGACGCAGGAAGTAGGCCAAAGACGCCAGCATGACTTAAGTAACTTCCTGAAGCAACTCACAGTCTCAAGAAAGAGATAAACATATACGCAAATACTAACACTGCAGTGTCATAGCTGCTGAACAAAGGAGTATAACAAAGCTTCGGGAGCCCCAGGAAGGGAATAGTTGGCATTCGAGAGAATTGAAAAGGTGTCAAGAATGTGCTACATAATAGACTTCCGGCCAAGATGGAGGCGTAGCTGGACATGCTGTGTCTCCTCTCACAACCAAGGTTAAGGACAACAAAAATATAGAAACAAAAAAAAGAAAACCCAACCAGGACAGAGAGAAAATTGAATTGTGTGGGAGTCTGACAACAACGATTCACCCAGACCAGTAAGAGGGGCCGGAGTCTGTAGCTGGCAGAGTCCAGGACATCTTTAAACGTCTCAACATCTGAGTTATAGGGGTACCAGAAGGGGAAGAGGAAGAGCAACAAGTGGAAAACTTATTTGAACAAATAATAAAGGAGAACTTCCCCAATCTGGCAAAGGAAATAGACTTCCAGGAAGTCCAGGAAGCTCAGAGAGTCCCAAAGAAGTTGGACCCAAGGAGGAATACACCAAGGCACATCATAATTATATTACCCAAGATTAAAATGAAGGAGAGAATCCTAGAAGCAGCAAGAGATAAAAGCAGAGTCACCTACAAAGGAGTTCCCATCAGACTGTCAGCGGATTTCTCAAAAGAGACCTGCCAGGCAAGAAGGAGCTGGAAAGAAGTATTTGAAGTCATGAAAGTCAAGGACCTACATCCAAGATTGCTCTATCCCGCAAAGCTTTCATTTAGAATGGAAGGGCAGATAAAGTGATTCTCAGATAAGGTCAAGTTAAAGGAGTTCATCATCACCAAGCCCTTATTCTATGAAATGCTAAAGGGACTTATCTAAGAAAAAGAAGATAAAAAATAGGACAGTAAAAAGACAGCAAATTCACAGTTATTAACAACCAGACCTAAAACAAAAGCAAACTAAGCAAACCACTAGAACAGGAGCAGAACCACAGAAATGGAGATCACATGGAGAGTTAGCAACAAGGGAGTGGGAGGAGGAGAGGGGGAAAGGTATAGAGAATTAGTAGCATAGACGGTGGGTAGAAAATAGACACAGGGAGGGCAAGAATAGTGTGGGAAATGTAGAAGCTAAAGAACTTATGACACATGGACATGAACTAAAGGGGGGAATGTGGGTGGGAGGGGTGTGAAGGGTGGAGGGGAATGATGGGGGAGAAATGGGACAACTGTAATAGCATAGTCAAAATATAATTAAAAATAAATAAAATAAAAACAAAAACAACAACAAAAAAGAATGTGTTATGTAAAGCTGGATTGTGAAGGAAGAGTAGAGGTCTGTCTGACAAACAATGGGGAGAAGGATGTTTCAGGCAAAGGAAACTGCCAGTGAGAACAAGAATAACAGGGTTTGTGACAGGGAACGGCGGGTTCACGGATCTCGGAATTCACATGTACAGGCATTTGTTGCATGTCTTCATACAGGGGAGTCACTTAAGTGTGTTCGTGTTCACTCAGACAATTCCAAACATGTGTTAGAGCAGATTGGAAGGAATGAGAGATGAAGCAAGGGGATTGAGTAGGAGGTTAGGTCTAAAAATCCTGGTGAGAGATGGTGAGAACCCAGACTAAGATGTTCACTTTATAAATAGGTAAGACGGGAGAAAAACATAGGAACTGAGAAGCACCATATTTTAAAGAAGTGTCCAAACTATGCACATACATTAAGTGTTTGTATCTGTATTTTGCTTTTGTTTTAAACTACAGACATGGGATGTCGAGCTGGAAAGATCGGCAGAGTCCTGGGCCGAAACTTGTTTGTGGGAACATGGACCTGCAAGCTTGCTGCCATCAATTGGACAGAATTTGGGAGCGCACTGGGGAAGGTAGCTGAAAATGTAACATTTTGTTTCTGAAAACATGTTTGAAATGAAATGCTTGTTTATTCATGTTGCTCATTTTCAAAGGCTTAGTACCTGAAAGGAAAGCAAGCAATCACACCAACATAAATAACAAAAAATAAATATACAAGAATGATAAGCAGCATTAGAGACTTATTTTTGCTTTACATTATTGATATAATAGTAATGTAATGGGCATAACTATTTAAGATTAATAACTTAAAAATATCTGTATCCTTCTTTATCAATCTGTTTGCAATATTTGCTTTTAAATTTTCTCCAACGTTACTTGCTGTTTTTGGTTTTTTAATTTCAAATAGGTACAGGCCCCCAACATTTCATGTACAAGCATGGTATGATGAAGTGAGAGACTTCAGCTACCCATACGAACATGAATGCAACCCTTATTGCCCATTCAGATGTTCCGGTCCTGTATGCACTCATTATACACAGGTATGTTTTGGGTTCATTACATTTTACTTTTCTAAGTCGAGTCTGTATAACCAAGGGAGAACTTAGGCTACCGAACTTGTGTCTGTCTTATGTCTTTTGCTGTGGTTGCTAATTATTTAATTATTGATCTGTGTAGAATAAGCATAGAAATTTCAATAAACAATAAAAGTAATGATCAGAAACAATGTCCAAATACTTAAAAAGTCATTATTGGAATGATTTTATCGATGAAACACTTTTAATATGGCCTATTAAATGCACTACTTCAAAATTAGGTATCACTATTTTTTATTTTCAAAAACTAAAAATATGGTTTTATTTACCAGTGATACTTGGTATTTACATGTGTACAAAAAAGCACTTCTCATTATTTTAAAATATATTTTATTGATTATGCTATTACAGTCATCCCATTTCCCACCCTTTATTCCCCACCCTGCCCTGTGCATCCCCTCCCACCCTCATTTCTCCACTTTAGTTCATGTCCATGGGTCATACATGTAAGTTCTTTGGCTTCTACATTTCCTGTACTATTCTTAACACACCCTCCATCTATTTTCTACCTACCATTTATGCTACTATTGTCTGTACCTTTTCCCCCTCTCTCCCCCTCCCCTGCTGATAACCCTCCATGTGATATCCATTTCTGCGATTCTGTTCCTATTCTATTGTTTGCTTAGTTTGTTTTTGTTTTGTTTTTCCTTAGGTTCATTTGTTAATAGCTATGAGTTTGTTGTCATTTTACTGTTCATATTTTTTATCTTCTTTTTCGTAGATAAGTCCCTTTAATATTTCATAAAATAAGGACTAGGTGATGATTATTTTTAAATTTAATGTTTACATTTGATATGAGCTATGTTTTAACTTTGAAATCACACAGCTGAAGGCAGATTCAGTTAGATACAACTCACCACAGATCTGAGTTTCCGGAACATCTATGGCTGATTATTAGGGAATATAAAGCAGAAAGATTCTTCTACATGCCTTTGTGTGTAACAAGATTAAGATCACTACTGAACTCCTTACTGACCGGTGGCACAATGAAAATATCATGTTGTGCAAAAAATTTGAACACCTACATTTTTGCTCCAGTACTTTCTGTTCAAGAAAAGAAATTCTATTCTTTTGTTAGGCACATTCCTTCATAGAAATATTAACACAGAATTTAGGTTTGTGAGGAGATAACTTTGAATTATTGAATAAATTTGAATTTTGAAGATGCTTACATTTTATAGCCAGATTGAGTTATTGAGCTGTAGATCCGTTATTTTAATTGAATTAAGCACTTCTCAAAGTCTCAGGAAAAGTATCTTCTTTGACATTGCTTCATTTCATCTTGAATGACAAATGTTTATTTCTCAAGTGGTTTTATGCACTCTTCTCTTTGATATGTTGTGTCTTGCTTCATCTCAACTTCTGTTTTCTGAGCCTTTCTTTTCTCTAATGTAGGTTGTGTGGGCAACAAGTAGCAGAATAGGCTGTGCCATTAATTTGTGTCATAACATGAACATCTGGGGGCAGATATGGCCCAAGGCTGTCTACTTGGTGTGTAATTATTCCCCAAAGTAAGTGGACAAAGCTCTACTTTCATACGTAAATTTTTCTTAATAACATAAAAATTGCATTTCTATTTTTTTCCAATTTTCGGTCTGCATTTTTGAGTGGAGTATATTGTTTTTACCTATCTTTCTTAATATGACAATGATTATGATTGCCTGATGCATAAAATCAGTACCTAAAAGGAATCAAAAGTTGAAAATATGATCTATGTAAATATTTATGCCTTCAGTTTTGCTCAGTGAACTATTATATTACGTAAATATCCAATAGTTTTGATTTACTAGATACACATAACTACAGATTAACTGAGAAGTGCATTTACCTTTGTAAAGTCCATTCAAATGATTACATTGAAAATATTATGCAGTCATATGTAGGGTCAAAGCTAAGTCCAAAATCTGTTCTTATTAAAATAAATCAAATGTGGATGAATATCCTAAAGCAGAGTTTAGTGTTCTGCAAAAGTTTGGTCTGGTAATTTTTAATGATATGCATAACAAATTATTTAGTATATTTCAAAAGAAATATACTTAAATATTTCTTTTGAAATATTTTATACTTAAAATATTTTATACTTTTTAAACTTAAACCTGGTAAACATTTTATACTTAAACCTAGTAAACAAAAGATAAAAGATATAAATGTCTTAGATCCACACCTCAAAATCATCACTTAGGAGATTCTTATACAGTAATATTTTGCAATGTCTTCTAAATGATGCTATTGGATTACCTCTTAAAAGTGCTGATTTTTCTTTAAGGGGGAACTGGTGGGGCCACGCTCCCTACAAACACGGAAGGCCCTGTTCCGCTTGTCCACCCAGCTTTGGGGGAGTCTGTAGAGAAAATCTGTGCTACAAAGGTATGTGGTCCTGAGCCATGCTGTTTAGTCTGATTGATATTTTAATCTAATTCACCCATTAAGTTCTGCTTTAAAAAACAAATGTGTATTTAATTACCTGAAAAGTTTCCAGAGCTCTGTTTCAGTTGAAGGAGAAACCATTTAGAATATTTCAAAGTAGATTTATAATATTAATGCCTTTTAGACCAATATATGTATTTAAAGGAAAGTTTAATGATTATTCCAGATAACTTCTAATGGTAGTCGGAATGTATCCCAGAGTCACAGCTATATTTACCTTCTTAAAAGCCATCTTCATATATTTTTGACTGGAGTTATTTCTAAAACTAATCATTTTGGGAGGAGTTAACAATTTAACACAATTTATTTTTAGCACTTTAAAAGTTTTTCCCAAAATGCCATAATTCTTCCTTGAACCATGCTGAATGGATTGTACGGGTTCTCTGCTTCTCACTGTAGGGTACACAAAATTTCATGCTAAAATAATAAAAAGGTATAATAGTGTTGTAAAACTACTGTAAAAATAGTGTTCTCAAACACATTTTATATTTTAAAGCTAAATACAAATATGGTATGTTATTTATAGCACATGAAGATAAAACGTATGTGACAGAGCTTTGTGAAAGTCATCAAGCTTTTGTTGGGTATCCATCCATACGAACATGTTTTACTTTCTTGTACTTTTCTGGTAATGATGTCTAAATGAAGATGAATGCAGACTAAGGGTATTAGACAGTCTGTGGATAAATGCATTCCTTTCTCAGGACTCATAAGGGAATGGGCCTTTGTATCTCCCCTTAGTGACTCAATGCTCATTAAGACAAGAAGTGACCATATATTTCACCCTCTTACATGGGCCACTTTTAATTCCTGGAAGCATTTTTGATTGTGTGTCAGTCTGTCTGTTTCTGTCCGTTTTACCTCCAAACCTCCGACCTACTTGCCCCTTCACCACTGGCCCCTGTGTTTCACCCAAGCCTGACTGCCTTTGACCTCCTGTTTCTAGGTTCTGCATCCTTAGACACACATGAAAACAACACATCCTTAGACACACATGAAAACAACACATCCTTAGACACACATGAAAACAACACAGCCATCCCAAATGTGCCAGAGTCCAGCCCTTGATATAATCCAGCTTGAAAAAAATTTGAAATTCAAAGTTTGACATTATTTGTCACTGTTAAGTTTAAATTTCTGAGCATTGAATTTCCTTCTGAAAGGGAAGAACATTTTCAGGAAAACTGATATTGTGGTAAATAACAAAGGCATATCAACCCTTCTTTAAGCTGAATTTTCTTACGGGAGAATTTTTAATGTGATCCCCCCCCCAAGTATTAAGGATATGATTCAATTTGGGAACACAAATTCAAATTCACTAAGTCCTGATTTGATTAGATCACTGTGTAAACATCATGTTGTTGTTATGAAAACCAATCACTGATTACATGTTCACATATAAGCAAAGTTTAGAAATGGCTCCATTTAACATTGGCCAAAGGGTAGCATCGATAAATCAAGGACTCGAAGCTTACGTGTGTTTCACTTACGCCAATGTAGTGCATTAAGAGCACCTCAAGTCAAAGTTGGTGCCGAAAACAATTTTGATTTTTCTATTTTTCAGCGTTAAACAGGCATGTGACGCTTTAGCATTATTTGGTAATTTGTGTGCATTTAAATAGGATTCATATTTCCTAACTCCATTCTCCCTAACAGAAGGGTCAGACAGGTACTACACTCCTCGGGAAGAAGAGACCAATGAGATTGAACGTCAGCAGTCACAAGTCCACGACACCCATGCTCGGACAAGAGCGGATGATATTAATACAAACGAAGTCATAAGCATGCAACAAATGTGTAAGATTTCTGCATTATTTACAGAAGTGTTAAGGCTTACATAGGTGGCGTATCAGTCGATATTTTAGAGCTTTCATAGTTTTAGATAGTTAAAAGCTTGGCATTAGACTGAATGTGAAGAATTACAGCAGCTTTTATATTTTCTAAGCTAATTTGTTTTCTTTTAGCCCAAATCATTTCTTGTGAAGTAAGATTAAGAGATCAGTGCAAAGGAACAACTTGCAATCGGTAATATCTGTTATTATTCTCAAAATTAACTGATAAAATGTAAGAAATATTTTCAGTGTATACTGACATTCAAAGAATGTCCCCATTTTCTTTCACTTAGATATGAATGCCCTGCTGGCTGTTTGGATAGTAAAGCTAAAGTTATTGGCAGTGTATATTATGAAATGGTAAGTATCATAAATACAAGTATTTAGGGGTAGAGTTATGTCATGTAATACTTGATTTTTTTAATTTGAAAAATAATTCAAGTATAGATATTTTGCTCAGAAAAGTTTGTCTAATTTAAAGTCATATAAATAGAAACTAGCTGTATTTTACGTAAACTCTGAGATTTTAATATCTCCCCCATCCCTCTTTTTCACTAAGCAATCCAGTATTTGTAGAGCTGCAATTCATTATGGGATAGTGGACAATGATGGTGGTTGGGTAGATATCACCAGACAAGGAAGAAAACATTACTTCATCAAATCCAATAGAAATGGTGTTCAAACAATTGGGTAAGTACCCAAATGCTCTTTTGGACCAGGTGATTTCAGATTGTAACAATGAGGTCGATTCTTTTGGGGCAAAGCATAGAATTTATGAAGAGAGAAGGTGGTAATTTTTGAGGTTCATTTTGGCTACAAGATTTCCATAGACAAAAGGAAGAAAAAGCATCTAAATTAATGTTGAACCTTTTGCTTTTAATCAGCTTGCCGAAACTCCAATTTTTCTAGAATTTCCTCAAGAATGTACAGACTTACAGTTAATTCCAATGGGAGCCAATAAACTTTATCTACTGCAACAGAAAATACTGCAGAGAACACTGATTTGCATATTCTACCTGCCTATTAAGGGAGAATAGCTTATTTCCTGCAACAGTAACTTTGTTAATAAACTTAGATTAGAGAGTAAAAGAGCATTTTGAAAAGTTGATAAGTATGTAATACATCACATTTCTTTTGTTCATTTAAATGTAATTTAATACAACATAAAAGCATTGATTGCCTTTAAAATGAGGGACGGGATGGGAGTAGAAAACAGAAGACTGTATAAGAACAACAATTAAAATAAAATTTAATTAAAAAAAATGTTTCTCATGTTAAAAATACTAGATATTTTATAGAGTATATATGTCTTTCTATATACTTTATAAAAAATTAGAAAAATTAGGGTTTTGGAAATATTTTGTAGTGTCTCTTCAGTGAAAAATAAACATTATTGAACCTCATAGGGAATGCCTTTTCTTAGAACATGGTTTCTTTCTTTAGTAAATATACAATTACATGTAAATTCACCATAAAGCTGGAATTCATAATTATAAGAATTTATTAAAAACTCTTGCAAATTTGTAAAATGATCCCCCTTACATACAATTTTGATGAAAGGCTTGATGTATAGTTTTCAATTATGAGCCATCACTCTCAAAAGCTTCATAGAAATATTAACTGATTCATTTAGCAAATATTTATTAACTTCCTTGAATAAATAATAAATATTAATTATCAGTTTCAGTAAGCCAAATACTGGATTTTGTATTAAAAAACATTTATCCTATTATTTATTTTTTTCACTTAACTTACTTTTTGATTATGTTCATTATGGAAATTCTCTTGAAATTAGAAGGGTGTGTACCACCCTTCTAATATTAAAGTACCACCACAAATAAGCCTTACCTTGTGCAACAGATGACTTCTGAAAATTTGTATACAGATAAACCAATGAAATTTCTTATATTTAATGGTATACCTATTCTTATTTTCCTGTTTTATACTAATGCATACAATGAAGAGTTCACTCATTTATTGTAGACATTTTACTGCCTGCTAGGGGAATTAAATAATGCACTTTACTGTAAGGTCTTATTATTTAGTGTTTTTACAATATTACCTTGTATTGTACTACTGTGTAGGAGTAAATCATCTGGTTCTGTGGTGTTACGTAGAAGTTATGTAGATGATGACACTTATAAAAAAAAGTGATTGACATTTTTTATTTTCATCCTCAGCAAATATCATTCTGCTAATTCCTTCACGGTCTCTAAAGTAACAGGTTAGCCCTTTTTTTCTTTCATCTTTCTTACTACTGTGTTGCATGCCACCATTTCCAAACGATTTGCCCCTTGTTTCGTGCTTCAATTCCGCAGTTCAGGCTGTCACCTGTGAGACCACGGTGGAGCAGCTCTGCCCGTTCCGTAAGCCTGCTTCGCACTGCCCGAGGTAATGTTTTCTGAACGTTTGCGTTGCCTTTTACCGCTGAGCATGTATGGTGCTCTTGTCCTGTGGTAACTGGTTCTAGCTGGAATCCTGGTGTCTCTAGGGTTCAGAGGGGTGTCATCACAAACTGTTAAGCAGCAGGGAGCCATGGGCCGCGTCACAAGCTCCATGCGGCCCAGGCATTCTTAGTGTTCTTTCTGCACACGCCAAGTACCGTCTGCTGCTCCGACGTGGCTGGGCTCACGCCTATAACCTGTGTGTGCATGTGGGCTGTGAGCGTTCTGTCCTCATCTGCTTGGGCTGCCGTAAGCACAGGCCAAATATCTTGGATATCAACGTATAATCTCTTCCTGGAGTTTCACTCACTATGCTCTTACTAGGTTTACAGATTCAGTTAAAATCGTGGTATGTTTTATAATCTTAGAAAATTTCGTGGAAGTTTTTTTTAGATATCTCAAATCCCTATATTTACAGATTGTATTTTTATAGAGGAGAAAAAAAAACATTGACAGGTGAACCCGGGAAATTTCAGCATTGTGATACAATGGAAAAAAAAGCAAAACTTTTAGAATTTTTCATTTATATGTTCATTAAATATCTACTACATACCAGTATTATGCTAGACCCTGACTCAACCATGGGACAAGGTTTATGAGGACTAAATAGTAAGAATCAGACTGGAACATATCTGTGCAACAATAGCAATTGTGTTTCAAAAAGAACAGATCATTCAAGTAAAAATATTAATAAATAAGTTTTCTATTTCTTTGCTTATTTCAGGAAGGGAAATATGAGGACCTACTCCCCATAAAGGAAATGATATAATTTTTAAAAATCTAACTTTCACTGTCACCAATTTAACGAATCAGGAGAAATAATGATTTATCCATAATTTTGGTCTTAATTAGACTGGAAAGCTCCCCCCTCCCAGTGAAACAAAAGTTTTCTCCTCCCCCATATAAATTTTTAATAGTTTCACAAATTAATTCATAATGGTGTTATTTATATGACATTTTATGACTTTTAAGGAACCATATTGATGGTGCATTTGTTTTAGAATTTTACATCACTTAATGAGTTGAGGAATAAATCCATTCGGGGGAAAATGCCAAGAAAAGATAAATTAAAGGGTATTAACTAAAATACATGGACAAAAACTAGGGGTGGTGGAAACGGGAGGGAGGTGGGGTGGGATAGGTGGGCCAGCTGGGATGGGAGTAAAAGACAGAAAATTGTACTTGAAGGATAATTAAAATTAAAAAAAGAAACAAGAATTTAAAATAAGAAATGTAATTATTTCTAAAATGCTTCAATTAGAAAAGGTAGCTGCCATTGGATTTTTTAGAATAGTTTTCAGAAGACCATCAATGCGTTCATCGAAGAATGGTTTGAGTCATTTGATTGATATGTAGAGTGAATTGTGTTTTTTCCAGTTTTTTTGTATGAGAGAGAGAGTGAGAGAGAGAGAGAAGGGAAGGGGAGTGAAAGTTAAACTCAGAAGGCGCAATTAAAAAAAGGGAGTGCTACTTGACAGTTTCTTGAACTCTGGGAGTGAATTTTTTTAATATCATGAAATTGACTAAACATGGATCATTGGTCCCTGTGTTTAAATAAAAGGCTCTTGGGCCTTTTAAAAAGTGCCCAAGCCAATCAGATATCAGTAAAGCAGGCTGTAGGGTATCGGGGGAAACAGCATTCTGTGCAGAGGGAAGGCATAACCATTAGGCCAGTGTGACTATCCCTGGGTGGGAAGGTGGAGAAGTAGGATATAAGGTCCGAGAGGAAACAGGAGGAGAAAATATGCTGGACTTACTGGCCACTGCGTGGATTTTGCTATTCTGAATGAGATGCAGAGCCACTGGGGTATTTGGCGCAGAAGAATGTTATGATTGGACTTTTGTGCTTCAATGTATGTCTGTGGAAAAAGTAAATTGGAGGAAGCAAGTAGGAAGCAGGCAAGTCAAAAGAGAGCCTTTTGCAGTAAGTGAGATATCAGATGATAGAGTCCAGAGTTACGTGGATGAGGTACCTAGCAGTGATCTGATTTGGGATATATTTTAATTTATATTCAGCAGAAATTGCTGGTGGGTTGAATGTAAGGTGTGAGGATGGATATAAGAGGAAGGAGTTTGGATAGAATAAAAGATTTTGGCCTGAGCATCTGGAATGATGGAGTTGCCATGTATTTCAGGAACCCTACAGAAAGAACATATTTGGGGGCTGGGAGGCAGAGATTAGGAATTTGGTTCAAACATGCTACATTTAAGAAGTTTATTAGATCTAAGTGAAGATATGGAATAAACAGTAGGATATACAAATTTTATTATTAAATAATAACTTATTTAATAATTATAGTCTCAACTATGGGTGTAAATCTGAAAATCAACAGTTTATAGATGATAATGGAGACCATGAAATTGCATAAGATATCCAAGGTGTGAACACAGAGAAAGGAAGCTATGAGGTATATGAGTCAAACAGGGATTCAGATTTTCCAAGTGACCTGTGCAGTACATTCTTCACACACATTGGGTACCCAAATACCCAGATACTCAGAGTACTTTCTGCTGCCTCTTTCTGCTTTGAGTCTCTACATTAGAAAGCTTTCTGGTTAAAATGAAACACATCTGTGCTGGTGGTGGATAGTATAAGCAGAAGACACTGTGTCCACTGTGTGGGTTTTACAATTGACCTAGTTGAGAAGAAAAAAGTTAGTAAGGTTTAGACTGCTGAGTTTTTACTTTTGTGTTCACATGTCTGTAGTCTTACTAATAAGAAAGATTGAAATAACCAGCTACTCAGTATTTATAAATATCTATTTATTTTTCAGAGTATACTGCCCTCGCAACTGTATGCAGGCAAATCCACATCACGCTCGTGTGATTGGAACTCGGGTTTATTCTGATGTAAGTATTCTAATTTATGCAGTTCTCAGCATTTGTGTGTGTGAATGTGCATGCGTATGTATAGTAGATTCCATGCACACACATTTAAATGTGTAGGTATGTTTATATGCAGTAGCCCTCCCTCCCCCCTGCTAATCCAGGGTTTTACTTTCCATGGTTTTAGTTGCCTGCGGCCAACCATGGTCTGAAAATATTAGATGAAAAATTCCAGAAATAAACAATCCATACGTTTCAAATTGAATGCTCTTCTGAGTGGCATGATGAAATCTTGTAATGTCTGGTTCTGTCCCATCCTGGACACATCTCGTCCCTTTGTCCAGCGTCTCCATGCTGTAGATGCTGCCCTCCCAGTTAGTCACTGTTGCCATACCAACTGTCATGGCACGGCGGTGCTTCTGTTCCGATTGCCCTCACTTTACGTCATGATGGCCGCTAGGGAAGAGTAGCGATGTTGGCAATTCAGACGTGCCAAAGAGAAGACATGAACGGCTTCCTTCAACTGAAAGATGAATACAGTACAGTAAGATATTCTGAAGAGGTGGGGGACGAGGGGGAGAGAGACCACGTTTACATAACTTTGATTGCAGTATATTGTTATAATTGTTCTGCTGTATTGTTGCTATGAATCTCTTACTATGCCTTATTTATAAAGTTAACTTTATCATAGTGCATATATAGGATATGTATATATATATATATATATATATATATATATATATATATTATACAAGGTTTGGTATCTTCTGCTCTTTCAGGCATCTACCGGGGGTCTTGGAACAGTAGCCCGTGTGGATAAAGGGGGGACTACTGTACAGAATAAGGACACAGATTCTGTGCTGATATATGAATTCTCAGAAGAGCTAACCATTAATAATAGCAAAAAAGAATATCCATATGTAAATATGGGTGCACAATAATTTAGTTAGATTAAATTTTTCTTTACATCCTACCCATGTATTTTATATCAGACACTTTGTAGTATGGAAGCATTTTGGGAACTAAAATGCACTTTGTTTTTCTTTAATCTTCCTTTTGGTTCTTTAGCATTTGAAGTATAAACTGGATAATTAAGAATTTGTCAAATGTATGAACAGTATCTTCACTGCCAAAGGCGCATTTTAAAAGTAGCATTGAATCACAAACAAAAAAAGAAAAAAAGGGAGAGGAAGGACTCATGGACACCGACACAGCAGTGTGGTGACTGCCGGGGGTGGGGGGTGTGGAGGAGAGTGAAGGGAGAGTAAATTCTGGTGGAAGGACACTTGACTTGGGGTGGCGAACACACAGTACGGTGTACATATGATGTGTTGTGGAATGGTGCCGCTGAAACCTGTATGCTTTTGCTAACCAGTGTCACCTCAATAAATTTAACAAAAAGGAAAAAATAGAATCATAAAGTCACAAACAGATAATACACCAGAACACATACAAAAGGATATCAGCTGAGAGGATGTTGTAACGGATGGCATGCCTGGGACTGGACAAGGAACATTAGCTGCAATCGCTTCAGTTCGGATGTGTGCTTCTTGATCCAGGTGTGAACCGTGGACTCCTAAAGAGGATGAAGCACATTCTAGCAAGGGGGGTGCCGGGGGCGGGGCTGAGGGGGCGGGTGAATGGCATCTATAGAGACCGCAGGGGAGATCACTTGAGCTGCAAGGGAGCACAGCATGTAGGTTTCCTTATCTCTAAGCTGGTGAGAATGCAAACTGAACATGGCTGAAGCCAGTTTAGTGGACCGGGAGAAAGATCCAGCTCTTGAAACATCTAAATGGAAACTCTGAGTGCATGCTGATGAGTTTTTATTTTATGTGGCAAGCATTTATAAACTTACAGATTTCTAAACCAGTGCATTAGAAAATCAGTTAGATAAAAATACTCTTGATGAATATTCAGTTCAATACTGTGCAAATAACAATTGTGGAGAGTGGCCAGAAATACGTGTGCTACCACCTTTTTTCTCTTGCTAAGTTAATTTAGGTCCAAGTGTTCCTTTCAGTTCAGCTTTACCATTGAAATTATTTTCCAAATCTAAGTCTCTCCCAAGGTCCAGTTTTGCAATGTTCTTATCTGCAGCTTAATCTTGCTAGTATCTTGGATTGCTATTTCTCACATTTGTTCATATCTTGTTGTTTCTGCTTAAAAAATTCCTTTTTCTATCTGTTAAAAACATGATTGCTCTTCACATCACTTTCTCTGTGAAGTATATTGCTAGATCTCCTAATCCGAGGATGATGTCACCTTTCGTTCAACCCTGTTATTTTGTTTTCTCCTGTTAGCACTTAGCTGATTCGGTGAAGTATTGTGATTGTTTTCCCATCTCTTTCATTAATTTTTAAGTCTGTTGA
Organism: Anoura caudifer; assembly: GCA_004027475.1. Lineage (NCBI taxonomy): Eukaryota > Metazoa > Chordata > Mammalia > Chiroptera > Phyllostomidae > Anoura > Anoura caudifer. Next base: position 161,261 of record PVKU01000381.1, on the reverse strand, counting down.
GGGCAGCAGCTGGGCAATTCATGTGTCACTTTTTCATCAACAATTTGATGGGTGGCAAGCTGGGAACAAGACAGGTTGGCTTCCTGACTTAACAGAACTTAGAGCATGCGTAAAATCAGAAACTAAGCAAATACTTTGCACGTAAATATTTGTAGAAAAACAAATTAATAAGTGTATATGAATGAGCACATCTAGATCACCATAGAATTCCAAAGAAATCATTCTTTCCAGATTGTCCCTTTAAGCACCAAAACTTTTAATTTTAGTTATGTCTGATGAAAATCTTTCACCATATCCTACATACTTCTGTACTAATAAGCCATCTCTTTGTCAGAGTGAAGGATTTGTTAGAGCTTGATACTGAGATCATTTTGTCTTCCTACTTCAGTGAAATGGTAGGGTAGATAATTATGTATTATTACATAGACCCTTTCAAGATAAGTTGGGAATATAGAGTTGACTATCATTTCTAAAAGCAGAGAAAAAGATTCAACTATTACCTGCCAATCTTATTACCTTTTTTAATTTTATTTTTTAAATTTCATTTTAATTGGTGTTCTTGTATGGTTTTCCATCTTTTACTCCCATCCCAGCCCACCACTCCACCCCTCCCCACCTCCCTCCAATTTCCAACCCCCCTAATTTTTGTCCATGTGTCCTTTATACTTGTTCTTGTAAATACTTCCCCTTTCCCCCTGAAATTCCCTCTGCCTGTTTTCAATTTCAGTGTCATTGGTTATATTTTGCTTGTTTGTTTGTTTTGTTGTTTAGGTTCCTGTTAAAGGTGAGATCATAAGGCATTTGTCTTTCACCACCTGGCTTATTTCACTTAGCATGATGCTCTCCAGTTCCATCCGTGCTGTTGTGAAGGATAGGAGCTCCTTCTTTCTTTCTGCTGCATAGACTTCCATTGTGTAAATGTACCATGTTTTTTGATCCATTCGTTTACTGATGGGCACCTAGGTTGCTTCCAACACTTGGCTATTGTAAATTGTGCTGTTATGAACATAGGGGTGCATAGGTTCTTTTGGATTGGTGTTTCAGGGTTCTTAGGATATAATCCCAGCAGTGGGGTTGCTGGGTCAAAAGGTAGGTCCATTTTTAGTTTTCTTAGAAAATTCCATACTGTTTTCCACAGTGGTTGTACCAGTCTGCAATCCCACCAACAGTGCACTAGGGTCCCCTTTTCTCCACAACCTCTCCAACACTTGTTGTTTGTTGTTTTGTTTATGATGGCCATTCTGACTGGTGTGAAGTGGTATCTCATTGTGGTTTTAATTTGCATCTCTCTGATAGCTAGCAATACTGAGTGTCTTTTCTTGTGTCTCTGGATACTCTGTATGTACTCCTTAAAGAAGTGTCTGTTCAAGTCCTTTGCCCATTTTTTAAGATTATTTTATTTTATTTTATTGATTATGCTATTACAGTTGTCCCATTTCCCCCCTTAATTCCCCTCCACCATGCACAACCCCTCCCACCTACATTCCACCCCTTTTCGTTCATGTCCATGTGTCATAAGTTCTTTAGCTTCTACATTTCCCACACTATTCTTGCCCTCCCCCTGTCTATTTTCTACCCACCATCTATGCTACTTATTCTCTGTACCTTTTCCCCCTCTCTCCTCCTCCCACTCCCCTGTTGCTAACCCTCCATGTGATCTCCATTTCTGTGGTTCTGTTCCTGTTCTAGGCGTTTACTTAGTTTGCTTTTGTTTTAGGTGTGGTTGTTAATATCTGTGAGTTTGCTGTCTTTTAACTGTCCTATTTTTTATCTTCTTTTTCTTAGATAAGTCCCTTTAACATTTCATGTAATAAGGACTTGGTGATGATGAACTCCTTTAACTTGACCTTATCTGAGAAGTGCTTTATCTGCCCTTCCATTCTAAATGACAGGTTCGCTAGATAGAGCAATCTTGGATATAGGTCTTTGCTTTTCATGACTTGGAATACTTCTTTCCAGCCCCTTCTTGCCTGGAAGGTCTCTTTTGAGAAATCCACTAACAGTCTGATGGGATCTCCTTTGTAGGTGACTGTCCCCTTATTCCTTGCTGCTTCTAGAATTCTCTCCTTCATTTTAATCTTGGCTAATGTAATTATGATGTGCGTTGGTGTGTTCCTCCTTGGGTCCAACTTCTTTGGGACTCTCTGAGCTTCCTGGACTTCCTGGAAGTCTATTTCCTTTGCCATATTGGGGAAGTTCTCCTTTATTATTTGTTCAAATAACTTTTCCACTTGTTGCTCTTCTTCTTCCCCTTCTGATACCCCTATAATTCGGATGTTGTGATGTTTAAAGATGTCCTGCAGGTTCCTAAGCCTCTCTTCATTTTTTCAAATCCTTGTTTCTTCATTCTTTTCTGTTAGGTTGTTTCTTTCTTCTTTCTGGTCCACTCCATTGATTTGAGTCCCAGTTTTCCTCCCATCACAATTGGTTCCCTGTGCGTTTTCCTTCATTTCACTTATTGTAGCCTTCATTTGTTCATCTAATTTGTGACCAAAATCAACCAATTCTGTGAGCATCCTGATCACCAGGGCTTTGAACTGTGCATCTGGTAGGTTGGCTATCTCTTGGTCGCTTAGATGAATTGGCTCTGGGCCTTTGATCTGTTCTCCCATTTGAGCCTTTTTTTTTGGGGGGGGGTCTGGTTGTACCTGTTATGTAGTAAGGGGTGGAGCCTTAGTTGTTCACCAGGGTGGGGCAGCCCAGTTGCTGGGATGTGTTGCTGTATGTGGGGGTGGGGTCCAAGAGGGAACAGTGGCACTTGCTCCGCTCTCTTCCATACTTCAGTCCTCAGTACTGCTTTTCACAAGCAATTGGGGCCCTTCTGGTGCTGATTTCCATGTAGGTGGGTTTGTGAACATTCTAGGACCCTGTGGGTCTCTACAAGGAACTCTTCTGTGAGGCTGGGAGTCTCTCCCGGCACCTCAACCTCAACAAGTGTTTTCAATAGGTGTTTTTAGGTTTTATTTCCAGGCCCTGGGGCCCTGGGTTTCGAGGTCCCTCTCGCTCCCCGTTTTTGCCTGGATTATCTGCGTGCGAATGTGGGACCACCCGGTCAGCCAGCCGCCTTGCCTGGCCTCACTGGGTCCGCCTGTTGCCACCCCGCACCGGGGTCCGATAGCCACCACCTGTGCACCTGGGGCTTGCTAGCTGCCGCTTGCACTCCTGGGTCTGCCAACCTCCGCTTTCTCCTGCCATGACTCCGCCCCTCTTACTGGTCTGGATGAATGGTTGTCGGACCTCCATACTGTTCAATTTTCTGTCAGTTCCGGATGTTTTCTTGTTTCTAAATCCTTGTTGTCCTGAATTTTGGTTGTGCAAGGAGGCACAGTGTGTCCATCTATGCCTCCATCTTGGCTGGAAGCCCTTTGTCCGTTTTTTAACTGGGTTGCTTGTCTTCCTAGAGTGGAGTCGTGTATGTTCCTTATATATTTTGGAGATTAAACCCTTGTCTGAGGTATCATTGGCAAATATGTTTTCCCATGCAGTTGGTTCTCTTTTTATTTTAATATTGTTTTCTTATCCGTGCAGAAGCTTTTTGTTTTGATGAGATCCCATTTATTTATTCTTTCCATTATGTCCTTTGCTCTAGAGGACATATCAGTAAAAATGTTGCTGCGTGAAATACCTGAGATTTTCCTGCCTATGTTCTCTTCTAGGACTTTAATGGTATCACAGCTTATATTTAAAATTCTTATTACCTTTTTAAATAGAAGATGTAGACAGATGAGAACCAATCCATTAACTTCCTTCCTTCTCTCTCCCTCCCCTCTCCCCCATCTTACTCTCTTGTCCACTCTCTCTCTTTCTACTTGTAGAGTTACAACTTATACATTTTATTGCTTTACCTTTTTTTTCCCATTTGTGACAGATGAAGTTGATTTCTGCATTGTTTAAAAAAATGTTCCACTGGCTTCACAGATGAATTCTTTCATTTCATGATAAATTAATGCTTACAAAGTTTAGGCATGAACAGAAAATCTCTTCTGACCTTTGAACTTGAATAGGAATGCCTGCTGACAGCATAGTTGTGAGCAAAATAATAGCTTCAATACATATTAAGTGCTTACATTTAGTGAAAGTTTTATCTAAGCACTGCTATTTCCTTGGGGAAAAGGCTGATAATGCCTTTATTAATGGAGCAAGATAAGTACTGAGATGTGAATAGAATTATTTTTGTTTCCATTTGTTATGAACCATAATGGATGCAAACCTTAATTCAGAAAGAGCCTTTGATTGGTGAATAAAACGCCTCCTAACCGTAAGGATATGAGGTTTTAGATATGTGGCATTTTGTAGTCAGCAGAACCTGAAAAGGGTAAACCAATGTGGTATTCTGGCTCCTTGATCTAGTACATGCTGACTGATGCCACAAGTTTCAGCGAACAGTAGTAAAGCAAGGTCACGCAAGATGCGTATGCTCAGGTGATCTTTCAAGAGCACATTAAGCCACTCACATGTGCATGGAGATAAGAAAAGAGCACACCAGTGGGGTCAGAAAAGACCCGTGGGGATATGAGGTGGGTCGCTTGGTACTGAAACAGTTCGTGTTTCGTTTTATGGAATTTCCTGGAGCTGTACTTAGCTATTGACAAATTTTGGCAGAGCATTTAGATTAAATCAAATGTTAAAATCCAGAGAGGATTTTTATGGGCCAAGAAGAAAGAGTTGACTTCTAGAAGTCAGTGGTTTTAAAAATTTGAAAGTGTTGAACCTGAAACAATAATTTTCTCCTCCATAGAAATCCCCTTCAGTTCAGATTATATGACTGGTACAATGTGATGATTATAGAAATTTGCCAGTACCTCACGTGAGACCATTCAAACCAGGGTGATGGTAGACATTGCAAATCCAGGTGGAAGCCATGATTGTTCCTCATATTTTTTGGGGGGTGGAGTTATTCTTTTGGGCATTTTTTCTCTGAGGAGATTATATTTATTTAATAGGGGGGAAACTCCCAATTTGATATATACCTGTATTCTGGAAAAGGGACCACAGGGATATATAGAACTATGCCTGAGCTGTTGGTAAGTCAAAACTGAACATTAGGTCAGAGTGACTCCAGTAGGGACTAACAAAGGCTGACACTTAATAATAAAAGGAGCCAATTGCATTTTATTGCTTCAACAACAGAAAAAGCCTGCTGTTTGACTAGTCATGTGTTTGCTAGATTAGATGGTAAGGGGAATTTTCGCACTGCTGCGACCCTTAAGCTCTGCCTTCACACTTGCTCAGCAGTGGCTTTAACTTTGCGATTTTTGAAACATTCCTTTATTCACAAAACACCAGCCTGTAGCTGCTCACTGAGAATCCACACAGAGACACATCAGTGAGTTCGGCGCAACAGGAGAGGAGGCTGGATGAGTTCAACAGGAACTCCTAACGGGAGGTTTTCCCTTGTCCCCTCAGCTGTCCAGTATCTGCAGAGCGGCAGTGCACGCCGGGGTGGTTCGAAATCACGGTGGTTACGTGGACGTCATGCCTGTGGACAGAAGAAAGGCTTACACCGCCTCTTTTCAGAACGGGGTCTCCTCCGAAAGGTACATTTGAAAGCATATCTATATGTTCTCCTTTCATGCTTGCTTTACAACAAACTCACTTCCGTGTGGGTTTGAGGTTCTGTGTGGCTGAGCCGGCATTTCACTTGCTGATTGCAACAGTAGGTTTTCCAGGGATGGTAGAGGCTGCGGTACCAGAGGTACCTGTCTCCTGCAGGCTTATAAAAATCAAAATGAAAATCGGATTACAAGTCAGAACCACTCTTTTGTTAACTGATCTTATAATACGGAAATATCTCTTATCCTCTTTTGAATTTTGCAGATTAAGTTTTTACATGTAATTCTTTCTAGGTGAGCAAGGCACTGACTAATTCTCTAATCCAGTTATCTGACAAAGTATTTGACAAAAACAGTGAGTCTGATTTTGCCCAGAACCAAATTTTCTTTTTGATTGGATGTTGGGTGGCTAATATGACATAAATGAACTCTTTCAAGTTATCTCATAGTATCTGTCTCATTAGTACTATAGATTTTGGTGTGTGCTTTGAGAAAATACATGTGGCTTACTTTATGAAGTATTAATAAAAGTTAAGAGAAAAGAACCCATAGTGACTTTTCAAATCACTGGTACTTGTGGAAATCATATTAAGTCCCATATATTTTGTATAGATGCAGAAAACTCCCTAGTGAGTTCTTCAAATTGCAATAGAAGTTTTACATTATAGTAAGATTTCTTTAAAGGACATTAAAGAAATGTCCTTGTACATGTCCATGTAAATGTCCTTATAAAGAAATGTCCTAGATACCCTTATGCCCTGCAGGGTATCTAGCTTGCCTTCCACATAACTATCTGGGTGCTGCCTTCATAAAAAATAGAGATTTATATTCAGCATCTCTTTTCAGAGGAGACTACATTAAGGTGACTTCTTTACAACCTGGCTTGTCTCCTTAATCAGATATGCTATATAAAATAGACTCTTGAGTTATAAGATTTTAATATGCAGTTTTCTAAGCTAAACTTAGTAATGTACTGTTTTTACCTGTTCTATTTCTTAAATTTATATTTTTAAAGATTTTATTTATTTATTTTTAGAGAGAAGGGAAGGGAATGAGAGAGGGAGAGAAGCATCAATGTGTGGTTGCCTCCCACACGCCCCCTACTGGGAACCTAGCCCTCAATCTAGGCGTGTTCCCTGACTGGGATTCGAATCAGAGACCCTTTAGTTTGCAGGCCCATGCTCAATCCACTGAGCTACACCAGCCAGAGCTAAATTTATTTTAAACACAATAAGATGATAGGTGATAGCCTAAGAAAACTGAGAATAATTATTTTGAGAATCTGCTCAGAATTTTCCAGATGCTCTGGGTACTTTAAGTATATTAGCTCAGATCCACCAACAATCCTATAAAGTCAATTCTATAAACTCTAACCTATGGACATGTTAACTGAGACCCAAAGAGGTTAAGTGATGTGCCCAGGCCATTTAAATGGGCAGTCTCAGAGTTCAGGTTTGGAAATCCGCATTTTCCCAGGATTATCACTGTGTAAAAAGAAAATACATTTCTAGAACTTAGTCTGTGTCCTATAAATAAAACATGTTTCTAGAACTTAGTCAGTCTGTGTTCTATAAATAAAATAGCTTTTGAGTGGCTATTTGTATAAAGAACCTGGCATGTATATTTGCTGTGTGTGTATATTTGTGATATACTTTCTTAACTTTAAAATTCTGCCCTTTTCTTGTACATGAATAAATATAGAAAAGGAATTGTACTTTGTCTCCTCTTCGAATTCATTGTGTTGGTTCCTAATACCTTTTTTATTATTAAGAAAATAAAACTTCATGCAAAAAGTGTAAAGACTTCAAAAGTATAAATTTGATTAGAATAAATAATGATTAATGGTATTATTAATCTGTTTTAAATCTTAGGCATTTAAACAAAACATACCTTGATTGATATTGCCAAATAAAATAAAAGTAACTTAAGAAGGAGTAAAATGTATGATTCCGTATTATTTTTAATTTGTTTTAAAATACCTCCAAAATGAGACTGAGTGCTGTGTGTGTGCTTTCATTTTAATGGAAAAATTCTTGGGATCTTTCAGATTTGATCATTAAATTTTCTAAGATTTTTTTGTAAAACTGTAGATATTAAAAATATTAGTAAGTATGATAGCAAAAATATGTAAATTTTGCCAAGCTTAGGAAATGATAATGTTAGTGGTCTAAAATATTGCTTAAGTGTCACCATCTTTTTAACTTGCAGTTAATTTTTAACCATGCTAGTTAGGCAGTCAACCTAGTTCTCAGTATTGAATAGCAGCGTCTCCATATGCCCCAGGTGAAACTGGATCACAGCTGCCAATATGCTCTGTTAGAATCAAAGGTGGTAATATACACAGACATAATCTGGGATCGGTGAAGTTTCATATAAAATACGATTTCACCACTGTGCACCTTAAGTTTCTTTAGTAAACTTGCAGCTCACCACAAAACCAAGCTTTAAAGAATTAATTATGTTATCCTCACTCAAGCTTTCCAATAACTGTAAATTACCGAAGCCTAAGAAAGGTGGCCAACTGGACTCAGAGCGCCGCTCTCTTGAATGTCGTAAGAAAGCGTGATGTATCGAGGTGTTATACGTGGGGATGACTTCAATATGCCTTTTGTATTTTTGCAGTTTACAGAATCCTCCAGGAGGAAAGGCATTCAGAGTATTTGCTGTTGTGTGAAATAGAACACTTGGAAGAGGATCATAAAAACTATTCCAAATGCCATATTTCTGAAGTTTGTATAAAACTGTAAAATTACTGTACAGAACATAGCAACTATTTTAAGTCCTCCCCCCCAACTAAAGTGGCAACTACATATAAATCTTGATAGACAAAGTCTGTAAAAATAAAACATGGGACATTATTAGCTTTGGAAAAAGTAATGAACATGTAATGGTTTTAGAAATCCTGTGTTAAATATTGCTATATTTTCTTAGCAGTTATTTCTACAGTTACTTACATAGTCATGACTGTTCTACTTTTTTATATGTTATATCACATGGTGCTTTGTATATGCCACTAATAAAATGAATCTAAACATTGTATGTGAATGGCCCTCAGATAATCATCTGGCATATTCAAAAACAATGATAAAAATAATAACTGTAAAAATGAAAGAAACCATGTTATTACATTTTCCCCAGTTTAATACTATGCCATTACCTACTCCAAATAATCTCAAATTGTTTTTCACTTATTACCTGTATAGTTTTCCTCTTCTGTTAAGTTTAGGCATATAGGATATTAAGTCCTGGTGCTATACTTCTTATTTTGTATAAAGTAATTCTGTAATATCCAAATGAACCTATTGTAACGTTTGATTCTCTAGGAAAGGCTTTAATAGTACATGCAATGAAGTCACAGTGGCGGTAGGATGACGTTCCTAGTGGTTATACCATAAACAGAGAGGTATGCGTGGGCAGCCCGAGCTTTCTGTATGCTGTTCACACTGACGTCAAGTCTTCTTTTGTATCCTGGCAAATACTCCTGCGGGCCAGGAAGTATTATAGCAAACCTTTTAACGAAGATGAACCAACTAACGTGCTGCATCACCATGGCCACTGATTTTCTTAATGGTAAATGGCTATGTGTGTCAATGTTGCCATATTATGGCACCTTTGATGGTGCTATACCAGTACTTGTTTCTATGAAAAATGTATTGTGCTTTGAGATTAATATCTGGAAAATGTTAATTTTGGTTTTGTTTTGTTTTTTTTTTTTCCTGCTGGTGAATTTACTCTGCCCATAAACATATTAAAATAATCATGTTTCAAAGTATCATTTTCAGTCTCCTTTGCATCCTTATTTTGATTTAGAATTCATTTTAAATCTATAAAATCATTGCCTTCTAATTTGGGTTATTGACATGAACATAAATAACATCCTTAATACCAAAAGCATGCAAAATCCACCTGATTATTTAGGTATTTGTATGTGAAAGGGAAAGCAATCGCAACTTTAGAAGCATTATATTAAGGAAAAACTTGAATACAGTGAGAGAAATGAATTTCTAAACTAGAAGGAAGTAAGCTGAAAAATATAAAGTAATTATAAAAGAATCAACAAGACAATAGCTACTTCAAATATTTTTTTAGAAATTTAGAAATATTTTTTAAATTATTGGGTGTTTAGGAGCAAAGGATAGAGGTAAATTACACTCAGAGGTGAGGGAAGGCAAGACAGATGTATAATACTAAAAAAGAAAAGAAAAGAGAAAAGAAAAGAAGGGCTCAAAAAGCAGCTGCTGGAGAGCAAACTGAAAAATGAACATCATGATAAGTTATCAAGTATTGGCCGGAGATTAAATGGTTCGAATGTAGGCAATCAAAACTTCAGCACTTAACACATTAAAAAATTTAAAACTTACAGCAAATTTGTGGGAACATTTTTTCCCCAAAAGACGCATTACACCTGCTTAAATAGCGTGATAGAAATTTAAACTTTAGCCTGATTGATCTTCTGTTTCTCACCTCTTCCCTCAATAGGGAAGCCTCATCAATTTATTCAGGATTCTAGTATTATCACTAGTTTAGATATTCATCATCAAGTTTCCATACTAGTTCAAGGTCTCCAACGACAGCCCCCTATTTTTGTTCATTTCCCTTCCTTTTCAATGCACCCTTAATCTGTTTCACTGGAATCACTCTCTTCTATAAGTTGCTATTACAGTATTCAAGAAAACCAGGCTGACAACTCAGCGGTCGCAGACACTCCTCCCACATGGAGCCCCATTTTGCCATGAGAACTCTGAGAATTCTGGAGGAATTTGCCTTGTTTGATCCCGCATGGTTCAGTACAGCCAAAAAGTACCTGTAAAAGTTAACCTAAAGCTTAATGCCTTAATAGGAATGTTTTGGTGACATTATCCAGCTGCACAATTAAACCCACTCCCACTTCATTAAAAAGAAGAAAGAAAACCAAACCTTCTTACAAAATCATTTAAGGACCTCTGTAGTCTTCTTTTGTATTGCCTTTCTATGCTCTTCTACACAGGTGTGGTCTTGAGTGAGTTAGTCAAGTTTCAATGCTTCAATTACCTCGCCTGAAAAAATGGAACAAATAATACCTCATAAGATTGTTGTAGGAATTAATTGAGATATTACATATAATGAGAACATCAAACACATAATATGTGGTCAAGATTTGTTGGTTTTTATTGATATTATAATCATTGTTATTTACCTTGGGGGAACTATGCATCTATTATACTCCCCTACTTATTCTTCACTAAATGTGAAATCCTCCAGGAATTTTCCTGCAATTATCTTGGCAATAATTAAATAGTGGTCTTTAATAAGCCTTTTTAATTTGACCATGTTAATTTTTTAAACTTTGCCTTGTATTATGTTTAGTTCCTTAAACTTAAGGATAAGCTCCATGAGAATAGTAATTTTCTTTATCAAGCTCCATACTGGAGACAAAGTGAATTTTTTACAGTCTGTGTGTTGAGTCAATATTACCAAGTGTATATTCAATAACCTCTAATTTTATTCTTGATGATATAAGTGAATATTTTTGCATATTATAAGAGCAAAAGCTACATTACTATAGCTAATAAAAGTAGTTGATTGGTAAACATTCTAAATGGGTATTTTTTTTTTTTCTAAATGGGTATTTTAAGAAGGGGTCACTACTTATAAAATAATATTAAAATCTTTATTTTTCAAAGTTTACTAGATTACATTGTAATTATTTCTTTAGTGTTTTATATCTAATAAAAAGTAATCTGTGAATTATAAGCAAAACAGAATTTTCCAAAATTTTTTCTCTCCTAATCTGTTAGATAATTGGTATATTATAGTGTATTCTTTTTTATTCAATATTGTATTTTGAAAGCTTGAATGTTTTTAGCATTTTTAATATTTCTAGCATTTCTAATTTTTTTTTAGTGTGAATTCTTTTAAAGGGTGGGCTAAGCAAAGAAACAGAGCTATCCTTTGCAAACATAACAAACTTCACACTTGGAATTGAAGCTAATTTATTGCACAAAGAATTACATTGTTTAGGTTAATTTAAAATACTTAGGTGACATTTCAGCCCTGGCACCATAATATTCAGTAGCTGAAAAAATAGTCTAGACAAATAATCTGATCCTCTTTTACTAATTTGTTAGAATTAAAGGCTAAATCCTATCAGTCTGAGATTTTTAAAAGGCAGGCTAACTTTTTAGAGCTCTATTATTATGCTTAGCAATTAGATACTCTTTTCTTCTTATCATCCAATTCCTATGTCATGTTCCACATAATCAGAATGTAAAACAATGTCAATAAGCAAACAACTTTGCATTAGGCCATTGTTATGAAAACAAAATTTTCAATAATTACTAAAAATTTCTAATTAAAAACAATTTTCAATTACATTTATGACTATGCTGATGAAGGTGAGAAGCAGAGACCCTATACAAGGCTATGTTTGACAAGCTCAGTTTTAAGAAGCAACATGTATTCTTGAAGTGGAAATCAAGGATAAATACTAAAAAGTGTTGGAAATGATTAAAATAGCATCAGAAATATAAGGATCATAACCCGATTGAACTCTTTACTCACCCTAAAAGAAAGATTTTTTTAATCCATGTGAGAAAAACTTGGTTAGAAATACTATAATGAAAAACAAATATGATATCACCTTTAGCAGGAACCTAATCAACAGAACAAACAAACAAGCAAAATATAACCAATGATACTGAAATTGAGAACAAGAGAGGAGAGACATAGGAATTTCAAGGGAAAAGGGGAAGGGTTTAGAGCAACAAGTATGAAAGACACATGGACAAAAGGGGGGGTGGAAATGGGAGGGAGCTGGGGAGGGCTGGGGCGGTGGGCTGGGGTGGGAGTAGAAGACAGAAAACTGTGTAAGAACAACAATTAAAATAAAATTTAAAAGAAAGCAAAACAAATAAATAAACAAATAGTCCCTCCTGAAACTTTCTGCTTTTATTCATCCCCCAAATGCTGAGTTCCTACAATTTGCTTATGGATTGGCTGTTCACTGTAGATATGCTTATAGCAAAAATCCCCTCTATCTGTGTGTCTGTCTCTGTTTTGCTTGTTCAGTTTGGTCATTTGAACTCATCGATAGAGAGCAGGCTGACAGCTGTGGAGGGGAACTGGGTGGGTGAAGGGATCAAACAAGAAAGATAAAAAAGAGAAAACTCATGAGCAAGGACAACAGTGTGGTGACTGTGGGGCGTAGGGTGGAGGTGGAAGAGGGTGTGGGGGGGTAAATGGTGATGGAAAGGGTGAGACCAGATTATTTTTTCCGAACTTATGTATTAGGACGCAGATTCTAAAAGGTTAAGTAACACTGTCTAGGGTCTTGAGTTTGTCTAGCATCTCCATTTACCTAATTCCAAAGCCCATGCTTTTCCTGCTAGACATTTATAATCTATAGATTTTGAACCAGTGGACTACTTTTTCACAGCAGTAGATAAATACTTCCCCTCCTCCAATTCATTCAAAAGATAAGAACAAAGAGGAAGAAATATAATATACTCAGAAAAGCATGAATATCCTGAGAATGGATGACAGTCGGAATCCCAGTGAGGACTGAGTCGGACCACATGGACCTGCAGTTCAGAGCCTGCCCAAGAAAAGGCTGTAGTTGACAACAGGGTCTTTCCTCATGGCAGAGCCCTAAACGGAAGTAAGGGGAGTAAGCTTTCTTGCTTCCATAAGTTGGCTTCCCCAAATTTATTCTTTACTCTCAAACCCTGCCCTGCCCACATATCCTTCCTTGAATGACTCTGATTTATCAACATCTAACCATACACAAAGTAAAGCCCTTCTCATTCAGCAAACAGGTTGACAAGAAGACATGCTTGTGTTAATCCAACAAGTTCTTCAAACTTACATACAAACAGACCACAGGATCATTAGACGTATGTCTGATATACGCAGGTAGATACACAAATATCACATCAATTGACGCCAGATGAAACAGACATTTCAGAGAAGTGTGGCTCTAAAAATATTATCATTAGTATCCTCAAGAGGAGTTTAGAAGATATACTCGTAAAACAAGAACAGGCTAGCATGGAAAAGAAACAGAACAAGAAAACTGCCAGGTCTTAGAAGAGATTAGAATACCTAAGGGTTAGCTATTGAATTCCGGGAAGTACGAAAGAAAACATGCTTCAGAGTTGTTGTGTGGTCTGAAAGTAGTAATTTTAAGAGACGTGTAGAAATGGAAAACAAAATAGAAAATTTGTTAGAGGTAATTTTAGCTATTCAACGTGTGTGGAGTGCTATTTTTCTGTGATTTCACTTTGCATTTACCTCATGCTTAATGCTGTTGAACATCTTTTCACGAGTCATTGTATATCTACTCTGTGAAGTGTCTATTCAAAATTTCTGCCCATTTTAAAATTGGATTCATTGCTTTTTATTATTGATTTATAATAGTAAAAGATTTTAAAATATATTTTATATAGACCTTTGTCCATATACACATATATGTGCATGCATATATATATATTTCAAGATTAATTGTGTGATCCATTTGAGTTAATTTTTGTGCATAATATGATGTAAGAGTGGAAGTTAATTTTTTTCCATATGGATATCCAATTTTCCAAGCACCATTTTGGAAAAAAAACCTATCCTTTCCCATTGAATTAGCATGATACTTCTGTTACAAATCAACTGATATATGCGTGTGTATGCGTGTGTGTGTGTGTGTGTATTTCTGGACCCTTTATTCCAGTAATGTCAAATAAAAAATTAATTTATAGGTAATGTACTTATATACTTATATAATTATAATAGATATAATCTGTTGTTTTAAATATATTAATTTATATAGTTAATAATTTATATAATTATTAAATATATTGGGTTGCCAAAAATACATTTAGTTTTTTTCCGTAAAATACAAATTTTTCATTTTCACCAATAAATTTATCAATTTGGATATTTTGAGTGTGTTGGCTATCTCCCGTGTGGAATAATGTTGATTGTTCTCATTTAATGTCTCTATTTGATTGGTATCCACTTCAACTGGTCTACCTGACTGTGGAGCCTGGTCCAGCGAAAAATCTCCAGCACAAACCTTCACAAACCGCTTTTGACACATTTGCTCAGATAACAGCACCTTCTCTGTACACTGCACAAACCTTCTTTGCATTTCACTTGTGTTTTTACCTTTCTTGAAATAATAAAACATATTTTCTTCCACCCTCCATATTAAATTGCTACACAAAAGTTGACCAATTTTGATAAGTTTTTATTAAATGCACACAGATATGACAGCTGGCACAATATAATCTAATGAATTTGCTTTGATTGAGGTTGAAGACAACTAAGTCCTACCAGGGCCATCTTATGGAAAAAAACAAATGAACTTTGGCCAACCCAATTCTTCGTATATGTGTATACATATATATATATATATAAGTTAGTATCCAATTTAATTATTTGTTCTATTTTTAGCATTATTAGGATATTATAATTGACAATGAAAATATATATTTAAGGAGTACAACTTGATGTTTTGATATGTATGTATATTTTGAAATGATCAGTAAAATCAAACTAGTTAACATATCTATTGTCTCATAGTTACTATTTTCTTTTGTGTGTGCATGTGAGAACATTTGAGATCTATCCTGTTAGCAAATTTCAAGTATACAATATAATATTTTTAGCTCTAATCATCATGCTATACATTACATCTCTAGAACCACATATTCCAAATAATTACACAATTGTTTTTTAAACCAGCTGCATAATTTACATCCCTACCAGTAAGGTATAAGGACTCTTAATTTCTCCAAATTCTTGACAACACTTGTCATTATCTACATTTCTAACAATAGTATCTTAGTGGGTGTGAAGTCATATCTCATTGTGGTTTTGACTGGCTGTTTTCTTCCTTTGGAGAAATGTCTATTAAAATCATTTACTCATTTTTAAGTTGGATTATTTGTCTTTTTATTGTTGACTTGTAAGCTTTCCTGATACAGTCCAGATGTAAGTTCCTTATCAGATAGATATATGATTTGCAAATATTTTCTCCCATTCTGTGGATTGAGTTTTCAATTTCTTGATGGTGTTCTTTCAAGAAAAAAAGTTTTAAATTTTATCAATTTTTCTTTTCTTCCTTGAAATTTTGGTTTTATATCTAAGAAGTCATTTCCTAAACTAAAATCATAAAGATCAACTTCATTGTTTTTTCCGAGGGTTTTATAGTGTTAGCTCTCACATTTAATTCCATAATCCATTTTAAGTTAATATTTGTGTACGGTATGAGTAAGCAGTCCAATTTTACTCTTTTGCCTGGAGATATTCAGCGTCTTAGCACTATTTGTTGAAAAGACTATTTTTCCTTTAATGAATTGTCTGGAATCATAATTAGTTTTTGACACTTAAATTTTTTTTTAATTTTTTCTTGTGTTTTTCCATTAGCATCTAACCTTCTTATACTTCTTCACACCTGCACTCACCACACTGCTATCCATGTCCATGAGAGCTTTTTCCTTTTTTCTCCATCCCTCCGCCCCGTAACCGACAGCCCTCACACACACATCCAGGAGCTGTCATTGTCCTCTCTCTGAGTCTGTCTTTATTTTGCTTTTTAGTTCAGTTTGTTCATTAGATTCCACAAATAAGTACAATCATATGGTATTTGTCTTTCTCTGCCTAATTTATTTCACTTGACATAATATTCTCCAGGTCCTTCCATGCTGTCTGAAATGGTGCAATTTTCTTCTTTTTTATGGAGTATTATTCCATTGTGAAAACATCCCATCGTTGTTTTACCCACTCACCTACTGATGGACACCTGGGCTGCTTCCCTATCTTGGTGATTTGTAAATAACGCTGCTATGAACATAGGAGTTCTTATGTTCTTTCAAGTTAGGGTTTTGAGGTTCTTCAGATATATTTCCAGAAGTGGGGTCATTGGGTCAAAAGGCAGATCCATTTTTAAATTTTGAGGTATCTTCATACTGCTTTCCACAGTGGCTGCACCAGTCTCATTCCCACCAGCAGTGCACTAGGGTTCCCTTTGCTCCACATCCTTGCCAGCACTTGTTTGTTGCTTTATTGATGATGGCCATTCTGACAGGTGTGAGGTTATATCTCATTGAGGTTTTAATTTGCATTTCTCTGATGATTAATGACGTTGAGCATCTTTTCATATGTCTATTGGTCATCTGCGTGTCCCATTTGGAGAAATGTCGAGTCAGGCTTTTCCCTAGTGTTTAATTACACTGTTTTTGTTTTTTGGGGGGTGGTTTGGTATTGAGTTTTATAAGTTCTTTAAAATTTTGTATAATAACCCCTTATCAGAAGTATTGGCGAATATGTTCTCTTATTACGTGTGTTGTCTTTTTATTTTGTGGAGCATCCCCTTTGCTGTGCAAAAATGTCTTAGTTTGATGTAGTCTCATTTGTTTTATTTTCCCCTTTGTTTCCTTTTCATAGGGTATGTCTGAGATTTTACTGCCTATGTTGTTTTTAAAGATTTTATTTATTTTATTTTTAGAGAGGGGGGAAGGGAAGGGGGTGGACAAGAAACATCAACATGTGGTTGCTTCTTGCACACACACCTCCACTGGGGACCTGGCCTGCAACCCAGGCATGTGCGCTGATTGGGAATCAAACCTGTGACCCTTTGCTTCGAAGGTCTGAGCTCAATCCACTGAGCTATACCAGCCAGGGCTACTGCCTGTGTTTCCATCTAGGATTTTTTTGATTTGGGATCTACTATTTAACTCTTTAGTACATTTTGAATTTATTCTTGTGACTGGTGTACGAAGATGGTCTAGTTTCATTTTTCTGCATTATCTGTCCAATTTTCCCAACACCATATATTGAATAAACTATCATTAGCTCACTGTATGTGCTTGCTTCCTCTGTCAAATATTGACTGTAGTGCCATGGGTTTATTTCTGGGCTCTATATTCTATTCCATTGATCTATGTGTCTGTTTATATGCCAGTATCTTGTTATTTTGATTACTGTAGACTTACAGTATAATTTGATAATTAGGTACATGATTCTTCCAACTTTGTTATTCTTTATCAAAATCACTGTTGCTGTGTGGGGCCTTTTGTGGTTCCATATAAATTTTTGAAAGAATCTTGATAGCAATTGTGTTGAATCTATAGATTTCTTTGTGTAGTATGGACGTTTTAATGATATTCATTCTGTCCATGAACATGGTATGTGTTTCCACTTATTTGTATCTTCTTCAATTTTTTTCTTTAGCATCTTATAATTTGCCAAGTACAGGTTTTTTACATTGTTTAAGGCATCTCTCAAAGTCCATAGTTAATGGTCTTTAAAAAATATAGAATAGTCCTGGGTCTTGCTATTGTGGTTTCGTTTGCCATGTATTTTCATTTCTATGCACTAGACAGGCCACACAGATGTTGTGCCTCTTACCTTACCAGATAATTATAATCCACAGAAGAAACTTAAAAGTGTATCCATGTACCAATTTTATACTTGGTAAAATTATTGTCTATTTTATTAAGTCATTTAAAAGTTTGGATAATGTATTGTGGTCTAAAAGATGATTTTTTAGCATTTTTATTTTTGTTTTATTTACTTTTTTATTGTTGACATTATTACGGATTTTCCCATCGCTCCCCCCATGCTTTGCCCACCCCTATCTAGCCCTCGCTCCTCCCCCTTCTTCAGGCCATCAGCACACTGCTGTCTGTGTGTATAGGCTATGCACATATGTTCTTTGCTAATCCCTTCTTTAATACAGTGGCCCTGCTCCTGCCTCCCCTCTGACAGCTGCCAGTCTGTTCCGTGTGTCTATGCCTCTGTTTCTATTTTGTTCATCACTTTATTTTGTTCATTCGATTCCACATATAAGTGAGAAAATACTGTATCTGTCTTCCTTTCATAAGAGTCTCCAGTACTTGATAGTACCTGAATTATAGGTTTTTCAGTCACTTAATTACATTTTGTCACCCAAAATTTATTATTACAGGCGTTCTAAAAAGTCTTTATTGTGCTTTCATTTTCAAGAAGCTTTTTTATTAGATGTAGAATTCTCTCTGTTGACACTTGCTTGCTTTTTGCATTTTAAAGATATCATTTCAATGACTTCCGATTTATGTTATTTTCTGAAGAGACTTTTGCAATCATTCAACTTGTATTCATCTCTACATAGTTTTTTCTTTGGCAGCTTTTAAGATTTTCTCTTTCCCACTGTGTAGAGATAGTTTAGCCTCTTACTAAGGTCTGGTCTATCTGCATTCTCTGTTATGCATGCCCGGTGATATAGGAATCTCCACTCCAGTTGATAAGAGCTTGATTATTTCCTAAGCTCTGGAAATGGTTCAATTTATTCTCAGACTCCTCCTTTTTAGTGTCCTGGAAGTTTACCTTATGTGGATGGATTAGCATTAAGCAAACACTGAAAGTGAACCTGTGGAAATTACTGAACCTTGGCGATCATTGCAGGTCATTTTCGTGGCACCAGTGGTTCCCCGACAGACCCCCTAGTGCGGAGTAGGGAAGGTCCTCCGGGCAGACCCCTGGTGCAGGGAAGACACGCAGGGCCTCTGTGGCAGTCAGCTCTCCGGGGGGCCTCTAGTCAGCCGACTTCCCTACACATTCTGGAAGGCAGGACAAAGATCCCCTACGATCTACTTCAGGGGAGTGGCATCTCTCTCTACACAGGGCTAGACCTTGACATCCCGGTATGTCCTCCACAAGTTCCTGCCTGAGGACCCATTCATCCCTATAAGGCCCAGACCCAGGACAGACTGCAGGGAGCCTGGAGGCTGAGTTTTTCTGAAAGCTAGAGTGCCATAGCTCTGCCACCTGCACTCAAGGCATCAGGCTGTCTCCCACCAGGAAATCTTGGAGCCAGCCAGCCCTCCCACTCTTCATCGACTCGGAGTCAAGGGCGATTACTGTCATCGCCCACCCATCCGGTGCTGCTGGCCTAATGGAACTCTGGGCCTGACAACTGGTTCACGAATGCCTCCCATCCCACACAGGCCTGGTCAGATCTGGGATGGCTTCCCAGTTGTCCTGAGATCCAGCTCAGAGATCCTGAGAGATCTGCCTTCAGCAGAAACAACTCCATTCCACAACAGGAGGACTGTGCAGCATTCTGGGGTATCCTGGAGACAGCGCAGCCTGTGGCCTGGCTCAGACCCCAGGGCAAACCCAGGAAGCCTGGATGTCAGCGGAGTGAGCATTCAGAATTCAGCGGTTCACTCCAGCCCAGATGCACCTGCACATCCAGCATCCAGCATCTAGCATCCAGCAGTGCCAGGAGTGTGGGGCCTTGTGCAAGCAGGTGCTGACCCAGCCCTGGGACCAAGCGGTTCTCCCACTGTACTTCTCAAGCAGAGTGGGGGAGGTTGTTCGAGCCATCCCCTTATGACCTGTGCAGGAAAGATGCTCAGGTTGCCTGTGGGGTTCAGCTCCAGGAAGTGTCTCTCTAACCATCTGACTTTCTGACACTGAGCTGGATAGCAAGACAAAGGGGGTCTCCTGAGATCTGGCTTCAGGGGTACAGGCACCTTTCTTATGGGTCAGGCTGGACCTTGGCACCATGGTGTGTGGTCCTGAAGTCCTAGCCTGTGGCCCAGACTATCCCTCCACTGACCACTCTCTACTGGGTGGCATGCTGGACCCTGTCTGCAGTCAGAAAAATGAACCAAATCCTGCGTTTGCACCTAGCTGAGAGGTTAGTGTTCATTTTTAGTTGTTAAGTTCAAATAACCTTTGTTTTAACTTAAAGAATTCCATCAGAAGTCTTTAATTGACTTCAACTATCACACGTCGGAGGAAGAAAAGAATCGGAGACTGTTGTTACTGCTTAATAAGGTATGTGCTCCTTCTTGGCTTATTTGCCTGGCACTGCTAAGATGTTCGATGGAAGGAAATAATTGCGAGAATATTATCTAGAACAGATGTGCTGGAAATTGTCCCATAACTTCGATATGGTTTTAATTGACAAAACAAATTAAAATCTAACGCTCCTTTGAGAACTATGGTTGGACAACCTCTGCCTATTTGGTGTGTGAGTTTATGTATGTGTATAAATTTACATTTTTTCACAGACTGATGGTGTGTTCAGTAAACATCTCAGTGTTCCTCTAACTACCATTCATTCTGTCAGTTTGCAGATGGAAAAAAAATGGAATATCACTAACTTGGCCAAAGTCAAAAAGAGCTGTAACTAATTTCAAATAAGTTCTTCAGATTTCCAATAATATTTTCAGTGTTTTTCTGAGATAAAGCCAGAATAAAAGCACAAACCAAATGTTAGAGTTCTGTCATCTAAATACTTTGACTACCTCCTCACAAATTTTAGAAAGTATCAAAAGCTAGTGATTATATTACTAACACTCTACATGTAAGTACCATGATAATAGAAGTAAACCTAATTAAGTAGTTTAAAGTAATATGTGAATTTAGAAGCATATTTGTTTGTTGCATCGAAACATTTTTTAAAAAGTAAAAAACATCTTTATGACATGTATACTCTAAGACATTTAAAAGTTACTAGGCAACTGGCATTTCTGTGTGAAATACTCAGAAGCCGATCGAATGCTTTCTAAAACAGCACTAATAATAGTCGTTATCAGATCATGCTTATTTTACACCAGGCACTGTCTAAGGGGTTCATACATAAACTCACACAATCCACACTATAATTCAGTGGGGAGAGTGCTGTTACTGTCATGTTCATTTTATAGATGATAAGAGGTGTTCAGTAACTTCCTCGGAACCACCCAGAAAATAAATACTGGAGCCAAGATTTGAACTCTTACATTATCCCTTTAGTTTCTCTGCTTTTATTATTTCCCTTCCCACAGCCAGCATTTTTTCATTTGGCATATAGGGAGTCTAATCTCTGTATGCAAATACATGTTTCAAAATTGGTACAAAGTATGCGGATATTTTTGTCAGAAGCCAATGTCCAGAGGGAGTCACCTGTGCTGAGGCGCTTCCAATAACCAGGCAGATAAGCTCCCTACCAAGCTGCTAAGAGACATCATCTAGAACTTGTAAGTCCCCTGCAAGATGCACTGGCATTTGGTTATATTTCCTTGTCTTTCTTTCCCACAGCTTAGCCTCTCATCCGTCTCAGCTGTGAGGCGCCTCCCCCATGCAAGCCTGTCCAAGCGTTGTCCAACGAAGCTGAGTATGCTCCTGCCATCTTGTGCTTACATGTTTTTCCTTGATCTGCTCTGAAACGCCTTGAGGCCCCATGCCCTTGGTATATGGTTTTCATTTGCCCATCTGTTTTTTACTCCTTTACCCCTCCTTCCTTGTGTTCTTTGGATGAGTCGGGTATATTTAATTATTCCATTTTTTCCCTTCTTCGTTAACGTTTTGACTCTGTTCCTCAAGTTTTCTTACACTAGTAATATCTAGAAACGATACTATGCGTATTTAGTGTATAACTGTCCTCCTTAAATTGGCACATTTGTCGCTTCTCCATGCCCGCCTCTCCAAGCAGCTTCCCTCCTCTTACCCGATTCCTGCATTTTGTGCTCCTGTTGTCATAATTTTACTTCTGCTTTTATGATCTACTTCAGGACAGTATTGCTCATCGAAGTAGTCACTTCTCACTTATCTTTACCTTTCCCAATGTTTGTCTTTTTTCCCTTAGGTTCTGTGTTTCTGTAATAGTGCCGTATTTATTTAATGTGAGGGACTATCTTACACTGCCCACGAGCGCAGGCCTACCGATCGTGTATTTGCTCAACTTTTGTTTACCTGGTAGATTTTGACTTCATCTCCATTTCCGAAGGGTATTTTGCTAGAGAGAGAATTCTAGGTAAATTGTCTTTTGGACCACTGGAAGGATATCCCATTGTTTTCAGCCTCCCGTTATATTGATGACCATTAAGCTATAAGTTTTATTTTTGCTCCTTTCAAAGCAAAATGTCATTTTCTTTGACTGTCCTTAAACTTTTCTCTTTATTTCTTGTCAGCCTGACTGATAATGAACTGGTATATAAAATATATCAATCACCTGTAGATTTCTGTTTTTTTTCTTCTTTTTCTCTGACTTCTTGTGGTTGTTTTTATCTTTTTCTTTAGGTATGCCTCATATATTTGGATTGGGGGAAAATTGTAGAAATTTTAAATGATGTTATCTTTCTCCACTTGGGCTACATTTTCTTTTGGAAAACTAACGGATCACCTGGTCCTATTAAAGTTTGCTGTTAGTCTATTTTAGGGCTACTTATTCTAACTTTGTCTTTATTTCCAGGGTGTGACGCTTCCTATGAGAGCATAGCCCTTCTGGGACCTCAGATTGAAGCCTCGGTACTCACCAACGCCACCCCCCATGGCAGTGTTGAACGCCAGCCTTCCTCCCAACCCCACGTGGCGGTCGCCACCTCTGCTTTAACATTCTAAGCTCACGGATACCATTTCAACCGTTTCAATTTTTTTTTCTGAGGTTTCCCTGTAAGTGCAGTTCAGGATAGAAGTCAGCTGATGATTTAGGGGAGAACTGTTTACTAATTTTTGAAATCCATCTCTGAGGTTCGCTCCCTTCCTGGTGTTTTCCCAGTATGGCAACCCTCACGCCCGGCCTCTGTCTTCTCAGCCCAGCAGCCCCGGTACTGCCCACTTACGCTCTGTTTCCCTTGCAGGTGACTTCAGGGGAGTCTTTTCTTCCAGAAAGAATGTGACTCTCACATTGCATACTTCCCTTCTCTCCAGGATTTTAGCCCTTCAAGCCCAGCCTACATTTGGATGCTTTCCAAATTCTTCAACTTCATGTTTCATCAACTTTTCCAGCTTGTAAGTCGTTTTGTGCTGAAGGGTAGTTGAAAACAGCTATTCTCCTATGTCTGGAACCAGAAGCCTACAAATGTTTATTTTTATAAACTGTCTTTTATTTAGTAAAGGTAACACGACCCATGGTAACAGCTTCAAAAATTCAGAAATTCAAAAGATATATGATGAAAAGTATATTACTTTGACCCTAGTTATTCTTTGTAAACTCAACTAAGCTTTATACGCATTTATGATCAGAGATATGCATGTCTTTATATGTATTTATATACTTGTACAGACATGCGTGTGAACTCTTAACCATCATGCCCTTCTAACTAAGAGATTAATACTTCCTTATTAACTTAAAACACTTGCACCGGTCATTTTGGTTAAATTTTGTATTTGTATGTTGTTAAATTTATTAACTCTTTGCCCTAATTATTTTTTACTTTTGTGTCATCTTGCTTAGAAGGGCCATTCGTACTTCAATTGTATGTTTTAAAAAATCTTCAATATTTTTGTTGCAGATGAGGAAAGAGACCCAAGTCCAGAGGCCTTCCTCCCCGCCTTGGTTCTTGTCTTGCTGCAAGAGATGAATTCGAGCAAGAGACAAACACAGTATAGTGGAAACGAGATAGCAAGTTTATTTATGAAACGCACGAGCACAAAGCTGCAAGCAGGCACACATAAAGTTATTAGTAAATTTGTTACTAAGTTTGCTGTATGTACTTGGGCCGGAGCTACAAGCAGGTATTTAGCTCATCTAAGTACATTGATTATTGGGGTTCAGGTGTTATATGCCTTAGCTGGCCTCTAGGTTTCCCTCCTTCCCCCTTGGGAAATTAGTAAAAGTTCTTTGTTTCAGTGAAATTGTTACTGAGGTCTCCTTTCCCAGCATAGGCCCCCTCTTTTACCTGCGCTATTCCTGCTGGTGTCGTTCAGCACGCGTGGCAATCTTAGTAAGATTTTTACAGAAGACCCTTTTCTCAGCACAGTGTCAAGTACTCACCCCTCCACCTGTGCTATTTGTTTGCAATGCTCGGGACACCTGACCACCTTATCAAATGAAGCTCAAAACTGCTGAGCTAATTGGTGAGCTATTTAAGCTCATTATCAAGTTCTGCTTACAACAAGCTAAGAGTTGAGAACTTTCATGGTTTCCGGTCGTTGGGGGAACCCAATGAGGGATCTGGAAGATCAAAACAATAGTGTGTATAAGTGTTTGGTTGGTAAATTAGACTGGAGTCTGGAAACCTAAAGTTAATAAAGCAAGGTAAACATAATAGAAAAATAGAAACAATGAGGATGCAAAATAGATTAAGAGTCTGAATAGACTTATCTGCCTGTGATGTCAACGATAAGTGAATGTAGGGTACAACAGGCCATGAGGCTTCCGTAGGATAGATAACCAGAAGTGTGTTAATGTTTAGCTTGTGTACATGGCTGTAGGGGAGTTTATCACTATTCCTTTGCTTGTTGAAATAGTATAAGCTGTTGAGCTGACTGACCTTCTAACTGCTATATATAAGGAAGTAGTAAGGCATGTGACCTGATGTAGACCCACCTAAGATCACTAAGGGAATGTTAGTTCATTGCAAAGTAGATTTATTTTGGATGTGTTACAGTTTTTAAGCAACTTGGTGCATTATAAATCAGGGCTTAATTGGCTACTGCCATATTTTAATCATTGAAAATTTTTTTATTCATAGGATAGTATCCATAAATACTTGCACATTTTTGATTTGTGTACAAGAATACATACACACAGTATATATATATTAAGATCCATTTGTGTATGAACATAAGACAAATAATATGTATCATATAATACACACTATTTTTTTATCTGCGCACACTCTATTTTCTCACAATACCATAAATGTCAAAATCATGGCACTCAGCATATATTACAGTAGATGTATTTTAGAAACATTGGAAAACTTGACTATGAATAGGAAATCCTTTATTTGCTCCTTACCATAAAGCATTACTAAATATGGACTTCATTGCACACGCTGAAGTGCTGTTCCTTCTTTATACAAGATATCTTGTTTAAATCATTTGAACATTTTCCTTGTGTCAACTGAAGGAATATAACAATCTTAAAGGTAAAAAGGAATGTGCCTTTGCAGTGAAAGAAAAGTTGGACCAACCCACAGATAATTTCTGCTGATTCGAGTGGCTCTTCCCCAGCTCCTGTGGTCAATCAGACGTTGAGCCTGACAGTAGCCCAGTGTAGTGCTGCCAGAGACGGCCAGCCGGGGCGCGCACCAGCCAAGTGTTCTTCCCTGCCCTCGCATGCTGAGTAAATCTTTGCTTACTGGCAGCCTTGCCCACTGGAAGTACTTGACTGGGAAGGAGAAACAGATCTAGATGTGAAAACTTGGGCTAGGGTAAAGGAGGAGAAATGGAAAAGTTCAGGAAAAACACAAGGGGAAAGGAATTGATAATGCTTTTCCATAAAAATAAAAAATTAAACTTTTGGAATGATGAGTCAAAGTGAGAGATATTCATGTATAATTTATAGCCATCTACCCCTACTTGGATTTTTAGAACACAATACACTGAAAGGATGGCCAACTAACCTGTGCGAAGGACCCATGCCAAAGGGAGGTAGGGTTGAGGTTGGGAAGTGGGGGTCAGTGGAGCAGGGGAGAGCAGTGGGGGGAAAATGGAGACAACTGTACTTGAACATCAATACAATTTT
Organism: Anoura caudifer; assembly: GCA_004027475.1. Taxonomy (NCBI): domain Eukaryota; kingdom Metazoa; phylum Chordata; class Mammalia; order Chiroptera; family Phyllostomidae; genus Anoura; species Anoura caudifer. The sequence continues at coordinate 135,293 of PVKU01000381.1, read as the reverse complement.
TTTTAAATGTTTAGATAAAAGTATTGTTAAAGAACAAAATTCAACCAAGTACAAGCTTAGGTCCACGCAATAACCACCACATGGATGTTGGCAGCAAATTTACTTATGATTGTCCAGACTTGGAAGGAACCAAAATGTCCTTCAGTAGGTGAATGAATGAGTAAACTGTGATACATCCAGACAGTGAAATATTATTCAGTTCTAGCAAATCAATAAAAAAAGAATGAATTGTTTAGAAAGTATTGGGGAACTGGATTATGATATGGAAATTAAAAAATACATTCCAGCTTAACCTAACATCCACAGATGAAAGTAGATTAATTAATGTCTAATGTACTAAATATGAAAGATAAAACATTAAAGACAAGAAAACTGCAGAAGAGAGCATATCTTTGTAACAAAAGGAAAAAGGACTTCTTAAAACTTAAAAATCACAAACCAAATTATTTTAATCATACCCAAATTAAAATGTTCTGTTTAATAAGAAATGCCATAGGAAAAATTAATAATAAATAATCAGAATGAGATTAATGATTAATATAGAGATTAATATTTAGAATATGCAAGAATCCCTACAAAAATATATAAAATACAACAATCCCAGTGCAGAAACAGGCAAATGATCAAGAAAATTTACAAAAGAGGAAATCCAAATGGCCAAGAAAAATATGCAACAGCATGGATGGAACTGGAGAGCATCATGCTAAGTGAAATAAGCCAGGCAATGAGGGACAAATACCATATGATCTCACCTTTAACAGGAACCTAATCAACAACAGAAAAAAGCAAGTGAAATATAACCAGAGACATTGAAATTAAGACAATTTGACAGTAACTAGAGGGGAGAGGGGAGGGGGCAATGGGGGGAAGGGTTTTCAGGAACTACTATAAAGGACACATGGACAAAACCAAGGGGGAAGGTGGAAGCAAGGGAGGGAGGTGGGTTTGGCCGGGGTGGGGGAGGGAGTAGTTGGGGGAGAATGTTGACAACTGTAATTGAACAACAAGAAAATAATTTAAAAAGTATGGAGACACATCCTAACTTAAAAGCGAGTAATACATATTACAAGAATAGTAAGATATCACTTTACGCTCCTTGAACTGGGAAAAACAGAAAACTGGAAAATGCTGAATGTGGGCAGGAGGGGGACTGTGGACCTCCGCTGGTGTGAAGACTGGCTACTGCAACCATTCTGTGGGGCAGTGTGGCAGTTATCTGTCAAAATGTGCATGTGTGTAGTCCACCTATCCATTCTCCCTGACAGATTTCCACTTGCCTCTTTAGAGCTGGGATGTCGGCTTTCTTGATTTGGCATAGATTATGAATTAAAGAACGTTGCTTGTTTACCATTGTGTGTTTACTCACCCCCTTTACTTTTTTCGTTCTTTTAACCCTCTTTCATTGTGCCTCATTACAGTAATAAGACGTGAAACTTCTGCAATCATTTATTTTGCATTAATGTGTTAACCAATGGTTGTTACTGCAATTCAAAGCCAACAGGAATTCCCAAGTTGGGGTGAGGTGAAGAAGGAAGCATTATTCAGTGCAAACAGCTCAATTGTGATACAGGCTGTGAGGACAGCTGAATCGTGTTACAGTTGGATTAGGAAAGCAGGATGGTTGTGGAACATCATGGCTTGGAGGTGGGCCTGGGGGGAGGAGGCCCTGGGCTAGGTGACTCCCTTTTGAGGTTCCCCTCCAGCCAGAGAGCTCTTCTCTGTCCTGCTTTCCTCTGCCTTCTCTTCTCTACTCTGGTCTAGGTGAGATGTCTTTGGTGTTTTGTCTTCAGCTAGGAAAATGCAGTCTTCTGTCTTTGGTGGCAAGGAAAAGTGAGCTCCTGAAGCCAGCAAGGATCTGACTAATAGAAGTCCTTGCCCCGCTCATTGATTGGTCTCTCCTTATGCAAACGAGAACTCCAGATTTTTTCATTGATCCAGAAAACAGTGTCCTGATTAGTCAGAATGGGGCTGCTCTGATTGGCTCATGAAGACACTGATGGAGGTATAGCTGTGCACATCGGACTGGGAAGATCTCAGTCCTATTGGTTGAAACACAATTCCAGGAACTCCTTTATTAGGGCTGACTCAGAAGGCAGGAACCTAGGGCAAGCAGGCAGCTCAGTGTGGGGGGCAGGCACTTCAGTGCACACCTCTTCCTGAGTCATAGCTCGCATAAGCGGCCCCTGTTTAGAAAGGCCAGCTAGGCTGTGTTTTTGGTTTTTATTAATTTGAGCCCATTTAGCTTTCTAGAGCCCTTCTTTGTGTTAATTCTTTCTCAGGGTCCACAAATGGAAAATTAATGTTAAGCATTTGTTGGAAGAATATTATACGTTTTTTTTTCTAGTGCATAACAAAGCTAGTCAGTGGTAACATGACCTTGTTGCTTGGTTTTAAATGAAAAAAAATATATATAAGGTAATTTAGATCATATGGAAACGATTTCTAAAATAAGAAAGGCCACAAAATTTCAGTTTCTCCTTTGATTCAGTACGTATGGAGTATTTGCCATTCCTGGAAGTTACTAAGTCAAAATGTAGAGGTTGTCTTTATTTTGTTCTGAAAAGTAAGTGTAAGTGAGTAGAGCAGATTACATTTTTAGATTCTTGCATCATGTCAGTTTAAAGTCACTATAGCTAGACGTCATGTGGTTTTTAAAAAAGAGAAAAAGATACTGCGTGGGGCAACATCAATGCCACTCTCACGAATAGTGGGTGTCAGTCTAGGGAAGTAGTCTTGCCTGCTTCATTCAAGGACCAGGGTTCCCGTGGGATCCTTGTTTTTTTGTTCTTTTCTTGGATGTTTCCCCGTCTGTACAGTGAAATCTCTGTCCCCGCTGTGAACACATTTCAGCGCATCTGCTGGGGAAAGGACAAAGATGAGGCTAAGCATCCTGTCTTTCAAATCATAACAAGGACATTTTCCCTCTTACTTTTGTTCACATTCTGTTAGTTTGAATTGTTCTCACATAGTATCCCCTAGCCTTGTGGAAACTGGGAATGTGATTTTTTTTTTCTGAATGGCAATATGCCTGGCTAAATATTATGTGTGGCAGAGACTGGTTAGATGTTTAGCAAACCCATTTCCTAATGTTTACTAATTTAGTGTGGAAAAGATAAAAAACATTATAAAGGTGCAACTAGTAGTTGAAATGCCTTACATTATTTGTTGTGAGATTGGGTATAAAAGCAAGGTCAGCCATCTACTGAAAACCACCTTAAATGTAAACAGACAGGTATATTAAAGGTAAATACATGGAAAATATGTCATATACACACAAATCAAATGACAGCCAGAATGGCTACATTAATATCAGATAAAGTAGAATTTAGAACAAGGAATATCGGTGTTCATATAGTATGAAAGAGACATTTCATACTGATAAAAGGGTCAATTCATGAAAAGAATATAGAAATGATAAATGTATATTCATCTAATAATAACACTTTGAAATACATGAAACAAAACTGATCTAATCATGTAGAAAAATCAGAAATCCAAAATATGTTTGGTAGAAAAATGAATTCTTTTCCCCTAAGGTCAGGGGCAAGACAGTGATATCTGCTCTCACCGCTTCTGTTAAACGTGGTACTGTTTCCTGTTTGGGGGTCATATCCAAGGAATCGCTCCACAGACCAATGTCAAGAAGCTATGTTTTCTATCTTACAGTTTTACAGTTTCAGGTCCTAGGTATAAGGCTTTAACCCATTTTGACTGGACTTTTGGATATGGTGTGATGTAAGCATCCAATTTTATTCTTCTGCATGTTACGCTAGAATAAAATTAGGGCAAGGAAAAGATGTACAAGTCATCATATTCAGAAGAAAGGTAATATCATTTTTGTTCACAGGAGTTGTGATCTCTAGTATTAAAAATATCTTAAGGACTGTAAAACAAGCTAATATAATAGATCAACTTATCAATCATAGACACACTGAAAACTCCACAAAATATTCCTGAGGTATATCAAGGACATGAGTAAATGGAGAGATGCACCCATTCTTGTGCATTGCTTTGACCCGCACTCCGGGACCCATGCTGTCAAAGCCGTGTCTGGAACATACCTGCTGACTCTGCTAGAGAAAAGAGAGGAGAATACAATGAAATACTTTTGCTCTTAACACTTCTGTCTGCAAAGTGACTCATGTTACTTCTGCTCATGTTGCATTAGCTGGAGCCACTGGCTGAGTTTATTTAAAGGATGCAAAGAAATGTAATCTTTCCCCAGGAAGGAGCACTGGATATTGTTGAACATAAATACATTCTATCTCAACATCCAAGCTACTGATTAAAATAAAAAGGAGAAATTGTTCTGGGATTTAAGGGTTGTAGTTTTGGCACTGGAATTAGTAAACTGTGTTTTCATTTTGGGGAGAAAAATCCTCTAGATTGACTTTAAGTTCATTTCATACATTAGGGTAATTTTCAAGGAGTTTATTCATGTATCTTGTAGATTGTAGAATTTTGCCCATTTTGGGGTTGAGTCATTTACTTTTTTGGCTGTTGAATTATTTGAGTTCCTTATGTATTTTGGATACTAATACCTTATCAGATTTATGGTTTGCAAATATTTTCTCCCATTCTGCAGGTTGTCTTTGTACTGTGTTGATTGTTTCCTTTGCTGTGCAGGAGCATTTTAGTTTAATGTAATCTAATTTTAATTTTATTTCCTGTTCTTTTGGAGTCATATGCAAAAAATCATTGCCAAGACCAATATCAAGAAGCTTTTTCCCCTCAATTTTCACCTAGTAGTTTTATAGCTTTTGGTCTTGCATTTAAGTCTTTAATTCACTTTGAGTTGATTTTGTATATAATGTGAAATAAGGATTCAGTTTTATTTTTCTTTGGAGTAGACATTTAGTTTTCTTGGTAACATTTATTGTGTGTTCTTGGTACTGTTGTTGATGATTAATTGACTGTAAATGTGTGAATATTTTTCTGGGCTATTTCTCCCATTGGTATATATGTCTGTTTTTGTACCAGTACCATGCTGTTTTGATTACTGAAGCTTTGTAATATCTTATGCTCAAGACTGCATTGACTATAGTAAAGGAAAAAATTTATATGATCATGGAATTTTGTCAAATGCAGGAGAAGCACATGACACAATTCAGTGTCCTTCCATGATAAAAAAAAACAACCCTCCTAACATATTGAAAACTCTCAGTGTAGAAGGAATGTACCACAACATAATGAAAGCCACCAAACACTAGCAGCATACTCAATGATGAAAAGCTAAAAGCTTTTCTTCTAAGATGCTCATTCTCACTACTTGTATTCAGTATAGTACTAGACATCCTGGCTAGAGTAATCAGGCAAGAAAAATAAATAAAGGGTGTTTAAATAAAGGAAGAAGTGAAATTGTCCCTGTTCACAGATGACATGATCTTGTATATATAGAACATCATAAAGACACCACCAAAAAGTTTGAGAATTAATAAATAAAGTAAAGTTGCAGGATACAAAATCAATATGCAAAAATCACTGACATTTTTATACACTAACAATGAACCTTGTGAAAAAGAAACTAAGGAAACACCATGATTTGTGTTAGGATCAAGCAATATTTCGGAATAAATTTAACCATGGAGGTGAAAGATCTGTATGTTGAAAATTATAAAACATTGACAAAAATGGCACAAATCTATCAAACATTATTCTGTATTCATACACTAAAAGAATCAGTTTTTTCTTAATCGCTTTTTTGCTAACCACCCTGGTAATGGAATTAAAAAAAAAAATAAGTGTTTGAACTGATCTACCTTCTTTTTGATCTTCTTTAACTTAACCACTGGGCATTTCCATTTCTTGTTTGTCTTATTTCTGAGAACACAATTTAAAACTTTTCTTTTTAGGGAATTAAAAATTAATCTTTGGTGATTTTATTTGGTTCAATTTTATTCACAATGTTCTTATATGTTCATGATTTCCCCCCACCCTGTTTATTAGAGTTTAAAGATGCTCTTCTCTATCTTTTGAATACATTGAACTACATTTGTATTTACCTTAACCTTCTTATTCTCAATGGTCAACAATAATTTTTACTCATATAATACACTTTTTGTGCAAAATTTATAAAGCTAAAACAAATAATTATTCAAATACTGGATTTATGGAATACAGTATGTCCCAATGGCTCTCTTGTAAAAAGTGGGCAAGAAGAAAACTTTGGCAGAAAAGCCCCATGCCAAGCAATTCTTTCTTCCTGGAAAACTGTGGGTATTAGCAATGTCTGATATTTTCATTAGTTGAAGAAAAAAAACACCAAAATCATCTTTCTGTGGTTTTGTCTTTTATAACTTCAATCTGACTTTCCATTTTTCTAGGCAGCAGTTTCTTGCTCCTCAGTGCTTTACTCTGGCAGGGATGCTAGGCCTCTGAAGGAGATTTTGAATGAAAGCACTCTGGTGTTAGATATCCAGAGGATTGCTCATCATGAGTGATCTTCTTTAAACTATATACCTGCCCTTTTCATAGATGTGTTATCCACGGTGCCAAGTGGTGTTGCTAAGTCATAAACCTGATCCATCGCTTTCCTGCTTAGAAATCTAAGGCTCTCTGTTGCCTGTTTGGTGTCCCAAGCTCCTCCATCCATGGTAAGCTGTCTCTCTCCATAGAGCGAGTTCTTTCCAGTTAGCCTTCCTATTTAGCACACTGTCCTCAGGCACCAGAGTGCCTTTAGACCTCCGGAATTTGCACAATGCTTTTCACTTCTGAACTTCTGCTTGTTGGTTTTAGAAAGTCTTTCCTGTAGGAATAATAATACACATATTAATTGAAGCCATCCATTTAAATCTGCATGATATTTGAATAAATTTGGCTCAAGCCCAGAGACCTATATTCTGCTTCTGTATGTGTAAGGTCCGGGGCGGCGTTTCAGAGTTTTCCCTTAGATTGCTGCATGTTCTAATGTCTCATGCTTTTATGGTGACTCTGGATCCCAGTTCAGGTCCTCCTGACCACCCAGTTTCCCGCAGTGTCTCACTTACCGCAACTCTTTTCTTTATGTTGCTCCATACCAATAAAGATGTGGGAGAGCGGGGATTCACTTTTCTTCAGTTTTCTAAAAACCTTCAGCATTGTGTGTATAGCAGATTTTATCTGAGTCTAGAAAATGGAAAGCATTTAAATGGAAGCAATGAAAATGACTCATAATTGATTATAAATTCTCATGTACAGTCCTTTAGGAGTCATGTTACTTGAACTTCCCACCGTGAATCTTTTCTCCAGGGCCTTCAGCACCGGCCAGGTTGCTTTATACTTTTGTAACTTGTTATCCCTCTAATCCTCCTTTCCAGGCTTTCTGTTCTACCAAGAGACTCAATGTCTTAGAATGTAAAACAATCTCAACTCAGAATAGCTTCTCATGAGTCCCTTTAATCAAGCAGAATGGACGTAAAGGTTTTGAAGTTTAGACTCATTTCCCCTCCCACCTTAAACAAATCTCTGTGTAGCAAAGTCCAGACCTACACATTCCATTTGCTATGAATTAAGCTAGCTCTCACAGAAGCGTAGAGAAGAAACAGTACATTTAGCATTTAAAGTAATCATCCGTTTCCTCTCTGTCAACTCCGACACAGATGCCCACACTCTCTAAGCAGACACCTCTGAAACATCCCTCAGCAAGGTACCAGCTCCCTGAAGGCAGAGTGTTCTGCTTTGTTCACCATATTTTAAGTGCTTGAATATTGTCTGATATATAGTAGCATCACATATTTTTAATTAAATTGTATTTTGACTAGTTGCTGCATTTTTTCTGAAAGTGTTTTGCTTCTTCAAGTTACCCCAAAGCTTGGATTTAATGGCTATTTAATTTCATTACTTAATACAATAATATCTTTTATTAATATAGTATTTTAATGTTCTCAAAGCACTTCGATACCAATTAGTTTTTGCTTAATCCTTACATGAACTTTGTGGCATGGATGGAATAGGTAATATTATTCCTGTTTCTCAGAATAAGATACTGGGACACAAAAGTACTGTTTTTCTAAACAATAGTATGTTGAACTCCAAACTTAAATCGATGTCTCAGCCTAGTATTTTTTTTCTTAATAAAGGGTATATGCCATTTAAAAAAAATCAGAATGCTTTGTTTTTGCCTTTAAATTGCCTGATATATGAAGAAATTATAAACAGAGGTGATTTATGAGAACACACCACAATGCAGAAATGCTATTTTCAGTTAATATTTTTAAATTAAATTTTTTCTGAAGTTACCAATTTTTAAAAAATATTGAGGTGAAAATCACTTAGCCTAAATTTAACCATTTTATAATAAATAATTCAGTAATATTTAATACATTCATGACGTTGTGCAACTACCGCCTCTATCTAGTTTCAAAACATTTTCATCCCCCTAAAACAAAACCCCATCCCCATTAAACGTTTTCTCCCAGTTCCCTCTTACCCCTGTCCCTTGGCAACCACCAGCACTCTCTCTGTCTCTATCAATTTACCTCTTCCGGATAGTTTTTATAGTTGGAATCATGCAAGATGTGACCTTTTATGTCCGGCTTCTTTCACTTAGCATGCTGTTTTTAAGGTTCATTCACTTTGTAGCACGTACCACCATTTTATTCGTGTTTACAGCTAAATAATTTTCCACCGTCTGTAGGCACCACAATTGGTTGGTCCACTCAGTCACTGAAGGATGCTTGGGCTGTTTCTGTCTTTTGGTGGTTTCAACAGTGTTGCTATGAACATATCTATGTATGTCTTGGTTTGATTCTTGTTTTCAATTCTTTTGGGTATGTACCTAGGAGTAGAACTTATGGGTCATATAATAATTTTCTTTGTAACTTTTTGAACAACTGCTAAAATGTTTCCACTACAGCGACTGCATTTTACATTCCCGCCAGCAAAGCACAAGAATTTCTATTTCTCATAGCCTCCCCAATCCTGGTTACTTTTTGTTTTTCTGACCATAGTCATCCTCGTGGGCATGAAATGATGCTGCTCGTGATTTTGATTTTATTTTCCTAATGACAAATGACACTGAACATCCTTTTAAGTGTGTGTTAGTCATTGGTATATCTTCCTTGGAGAAATGGCTATTCCAGTCCTTTGCCCATATGAGTTGTGTGCATTGTACTTGTTTAGTTGTAAGGGTTCCTTATACATTCTGGATGCTATGCCCTTATCAGATATATGAATATATATGGAAATACATTTTCTCATTCTGTAACTGATTTTTCACATTCTTGATAATGTTTTTTGGTGCACAGAAGGTTTTAATTTCAGTTAAGTCCAATTTGTCTGTTCTTTTTTGTTGCTGTTCATGGTTTTAGTAATTATATATATATGAGATAAATATATATGCATTTAATACATATATAATAATGCACATATGTGATCGTCTTTATATTCAACACACTATATTGTGAAGCTTTGAATTGTGTCTTGGAAGAAGTCATTTAAATATAAATGAACAGCTGACCCCACAACATGAAAATACAAGCATAATTCCTTCAAAAAGTCTCACTTGGGAAGAGGAGGAAGACTCTTGAATCATTATTTTGAAGACTAATTTCATTTTCTCACCGAATTATACACTCTTTTGGACATTATAATAAAACAGTCTCTAAAACCTACTTTTTAATTTTTTTATTTTTATTTTGCCACAGAAGTAAAGAAAATGATAGTAAAACATCAGTATTACACAGAAACATTTAACTAAGAGATCCAGGCATCATTGCCCATCCTCTGACTAAGATTTATTTATACATAGGGGGAATCAGATATTGAAAGCGAGGTTCATATAATTTGGAAGCATTCATTAGTAAAACTCCATGAAATTATATGTAAATCAGCTGCTATGAGAAGAAAAAAAGTCTACAGTTGATTTCCTCCTGCTCCTTCACAGACTTCTTATTATATATTTGCATTAATAGTTAATTACTTTCATGGAAGAAATAAGACAATAAAGAACGAATTTGTTGCTGAAAGTCAAGCACACCAGCTTTTACAAGTATGTGTGTCTACGTGTCCCTTTTCTCTGTTATGGAAGTGTTTATGGTATAATTACTACATACTACGCAGTGTCCTGGTCACTATAAAATACAGAAAAGTCCTTATTTTCTTTGAGCGCCATTATAACGCTAAAATACAAACAATAAATATATTTACAAAATATCTAATCTAGATAAGAAGAAAATATATTTGACACATGTTCTGTAAGTTTTAAAAAACAAAGTTCAGAACGAAATTCACTTGGTCTCGTTTTAAGGAGGAAGCTGTGGACCCCCTAATTCAAAACAGTTCAGCAACCTTGGTGGCTAGTGACTTTCAACATGTAACTCTTTTTTTGCATATACTTCTCAAGATCGACTGAAACCAAGCACCTGGAAGAGCTAAGGCGTGACATTGTTGCAAACACAATGGCACCAGCATTACTTAGTGTTTCATCCGGGCCGCTGGTACTTCTGACTGAGAAGATGAGCGGTGTGCCTACCTCAAACTGAAGCATCTTTTGTCAAGCTAGGAAAGAAAGCGCTGATGCTGCCAGGAGTTCCTCTGGGCAGACGTCATTTGGGTTCCCTAATTTAATAGGGTGCAAATAGATCCTAAAATTAAAAACCCAGGCCTCTGTTTATTTCTTCTGTTTGGGAAGCAGTCAATAAACTCCACAAAACATGAGCTCTGTGCTGTGTTTCCAATGTCAGCTGCCCCTGGAGCCAACTTGCGCTTGCTATGAAAGGATGCCATTGACTTTCACCAACTAGAAACACAGAAGACTGACTATCCAGGAACCCCACTTTATTTTCAGTTATGGCTTCTTCTGTTTCCATATTTAAAAACAAAAAGGCCTTCTTACCTCTGGTTTTCCAGTTTAGCCAGGTCTTCAATTTTACTAACAATAATGTGTTTATAAGGTGTTTCAACCCAAAGGAAGCCCAATTCCTTATGTGAATATATACATAGTCTTTCCTTCTTCTCTTTACCTTGCCATCCCACAACCCTATACACACAAATCACATCATTCATGAAATATAAACTCAAGGGTGGAGTATGCCTGATGCTGAAGGAACATATCACATCAGGCACTGTGATTGACTTCATGCGGGTCTGCCGAAAGACCAGCACGCAAAAAAAATCCATGGGCAATAAAACAAGGCAAGGAATGAAAAAAGAATATATATATTTTCTAGTTGAGGATTCAAAGAGAAGATTATTAGCTAAGGATTAAAGATATGAGTGAAAAGAGGAAATCACCGTATTAATTGGCAAACATAACATAAGGACTATACTTTTATAGTTGTGGCATGCAATGTAAAATTTGAGAAAACTACACTTTAATTATCAATGATTTCCTGGAACAATAGAATAAGTAGATAGATGGCATTCTGCCACAGTAGTTGAATTAGATTCTGATTGGAATTTTAAAAAATATGACAGACAAAAATTAACAAGTAACAAAAATTCAACAAGGCAAATTTGAATGGTAACGGGGAATTATATTAGATTCCTAATTATAACACTAATCTTGGATCTGTGTAGTGAAGGCATTAAAATAAACAGGCTCTTCTGGTCATTTGAGAAATAAAGATTCTTAGAGAGGGCTCAACACACATGTGCACATGTGCGTATCAAGCAAATACTCCTTAAAAACTGAGAGCCACAGGAGAAATCATTCCTGCACACCTCCAGGTTCAACAACAGCAACAACAACAGCAGCAACAACAAAAAAATGCATCGGCTACAACAAGAGCAAAGGCGAAAAACATTTAGCTTTATCTTCCTTAAGCATTCCAGTTACGTTCACAAGCTTGTCAAAATAGCCAGTGACTGTTTAGTGTATATCAAAGTGAATAACACATTTTTTAGCCTAGCAGTTAAACTTTCTCATATTAGGGCACAATTTATTTTTCTTGTATTACCCCCCACCCTTCTTGATACCCCTCACACCATTAGAAAGAAAAAAAAAAGTGTTACCCTGCATGTCAGGAAAACAAATGGCGATCCCACTCACCATTCTACTCACACACTTTGTTGTTAATCAGTTGCTCTGCTTCGTAATTCAATTTTGCATCTGGTGTCTATTTTGTTATACCTCAGCTAACATTTTTATTTAACATTTTAACATTAACATTTCAGAAAGTTACGGATCCACAGCATCTTAGTTCTTCGATGTATATAGAGCTTAGAGGGTATTAAGTTCGGTTCCCTTATGTTACAGGTGAGTAGAGTCCAGAGATGGCAATGAACTTTTCCGAGGTCACACAGTAAATTAGGGCAACAAGATAGTGATTAAGCCCAGATCTTCTGTCTTCCTATTTCAGACACTTTGCCAAACAAACTTGATGTGCCCACCAACTTTTTCTTTTATAGATAGTCATTGAGAACCAAATAATATGAGGACTAAATTAATCCAAGGGAGATATGCTGTAATGCACATGTGTGTCTACGTGAAAATTTATTTTCTCTGAACCAAATATAATGAATATTTTTGTATATTTTATTAATGTAATGGGTGTTTTTCTTCTTTAGACTCTTCTGTAATTCTTAGATTTTCTATCACAGAACCATTATTACTTTTTGATTTGAAAAAATAGAACTTTAAAATGATTTCCCCTCCTGTCTATAATATGGGAGAAATAGCTAATAGGAACAGTAATACTTCTTTACTGATGAAAGAAATAAAAATTATTTTTAGACACTCAATTAAGTGTAGATATTTTCAAAATTTGTGTGTTGCAGGGATTTTAGAGTAGGCCAACAAAAATAGGGAAAATAATCTGTTTCCCCAGCACAGGAGGAGAGTCACATAGGGGAGGGTTGTCTCCCATAAAGTGGCACAAAACCCTGATCGTCATACCGATAGGGGTGTGGCAAGCTCCTGTTTGAATGGCTGAGATCGCGGGCCGCTGGCTGCTGATTTTGTCTAGGGCAGCAGGGGTCATGAGCTGCAGTGATACTAATACGCGCCGCCCAAACAGTCCTGACTCCAGGCGGGTTCTCTGCGCAAAAGCAGGCCCCAGACCCGTCAAGAGGAGGAGAGACAGGCGGGATGCAGAGGAAGTGGACAGTGATAGTGAGACAGTGAAATGACGGAAAGTACGGGGATGATTAGCACTGACCTCCCTGCCCCTCCCCACGTCCCTAACTCAGCGTCTCCATCAGTGCGCACCGTGGGTTTAGGACAGGCATCCAACCTGGAAGACAGAGCAGTCCGGAGGTTTGGCCAGACGTTGGAAGGTGTGGGGATGGGAAAGGATTTGGAGGACTGGGACCCTGGAAGGAACATCCAGGTCAGGGAGCCACGCCAGCCTTGCCAGGGAGTAGAATTCGGTGCCAGACCTCCCCTGCTGGGCAGCGCGCACGTCCTTCTGTGCTGGCGCACCGCTAATTTGGTTCACGTCCTGAATAGAGCTTTGCCTGCTCGGTGAAGAAATTCAATTCACGTGTTTTGGTAAAAATGAGAATATAAACGCCTACAGGTATAGGGTTGTTTCCTAGATGCAAAGGCAGGTTAACCTGTGATGAAGTAGATAGTTTTTCACTGTTACATAAATAAAAGTAGAACATTTGAGATACAAGATTTTTTTTAAAGTTGTTTTTCATTCAATTTATGTTGTGTACATCTCGATAACATATCATATACGTACATGTGTTAAAATAAAAATTTACCAAAATAAGTATTCTCTAGGCAAATTTGTTTCCATTTGAAGAGCTAAAATAAATAATTACTGAAAGTATTTTCTTAACGTTGAAAAACATTTCAATCTGAGAAGTATTATAATTAAAATCATTGAAAGTGATATAACTAGCAAGGTTAAATAGCTAATTTTGTACTGTTCTAACATTTACTGTCCACATTTCTATATTTTAACCCATTAAGTCTTCGTGGGTATTCTCAGGGCAATTATTAGTAGAGTCATTTCACAAGTGAGGAAACCGAAATTTAAGGAAGTTGTTCAAGGTCATACAGCCAGTTTATCTTGTATTTTGAGTCCAGTAAAGTGCTCCTTCCTTTAAATAGCAATTTAACATAATAAAATGATCTTTCTAGACAATACGGCTCTTCCTAGCTAATATCTTCTTTCCTATTCCACATAAAAGAGTCCATTGAAATATAGTAGATTAAAACATTCTTAATAAATACAAGTATATTTCCATCTTTGCTTAGTTACTAAAACTCAAGCAGGCTATTTGAGGAAGACAGCTTGAACTTGAATGTGTAAGTGCTTGAGCTTCACCAAATTGTGGGGACCAGCCAGCACACACGATGTCCTTGTTGATTGTTCCTCCCATTTACTCAGCTTCAAAGTCATCAACCCCAATCCAAATATTTCTTAGATATCCCAGAAATATATTCCTGAACAAAGCCCCACATACTTGCTGCTCAAATCTTCTGAGGAGGATACCTTATGCTTTTGTAACTATGAGCTGGAGTCTTAACTCCATCCTGAAGTGGCCATGCGCAGTGAAAAGAGTATCACACCTGAAATCAGGATATCCAGGTAAATTTACCATGTTTTCCCTGTGAGATCTTAAGCAAAATATTTTATTTCTGAGCCTCAATTTATAATATTGGTGGTATAATAATGCCAATCAAAGGAGATGACCTGGGGATTTAATACAGATGAATGTGAGAGATCTTGGTCTAGTCAACACTTCAATGTAGTTTTAATGCACAGATAGGAATCTTTTGGTTTCAAGTAATAGAACATGTTTTATTGTAACTGACACAAAACAATGTGCATTGCGAGTTTCAACGCAGCTCGCTTAATTCTTGGCCCTTCTCTGTTATTGCACATAGACTCTCCCCACAGAGAGGGAGGACAAGGTGGTGGCCGACAGGCTTACAGTTTGAGATCTCAATGGAAGAAAGTCCCTCTCACCCTGTGTCTTGCTGGTACATTTCAAAAAAATGTCTGATCAGTTGTAGTTTCGTTTTGACTTACGTGTCCATTCCTTTGATTTCTGCACACAGCGTGGCTCACATGGCTATGGTTAAGGGGAGGCATCTCAGAATCACATGGGATGAAGGAAGGGCAGCTCAGCTCTGGAAAGAGGGTGCCAGGCAGAAAGAGACAGTTGTCCACTAAACCTCTGCGGCTGGAAGACATCGAAACCCACATCCAACACATAGCTTTTAAAAAAATTTCTTTAACCCTCATTATTTTCAGTTCCTACTAATGGCATTCAGGACCAATTTATCAGACACTCACTGAGCTCCTACTCACTGCCAGCGATGCCAGGTACTGGGAAAACAAAGGTAGATGTGGCCCTGAATAGCTCACTGCCTAGCTGGGGAGACTGCGATGATACCGTGCGACCTCCCTGTGTTAGAGAGGAGCACAGAGTACGGTGAAGTAATACCTAGTGCAGTGGGGGCCTAGGTGGAGGGAAGCGTGGTGGATGGGGTCATGCTTCCCGAAGGACGGGTACATAAATGAATAAGAATTAGCCAGGCAAAATGGTGAGAAAGGACATTCCTATACAGTTGAACCATCTGGTATTCTTTGTTACATAGTTTAGTCTTCTGCAAATCTGACTGTACGTTTCTTGATAGTGATCATATCTTACAAGTCTTCTGTACCACTTGCAGTGTCTCCACAGGCTGGCTACCTTACTGACTCCTCCTGTCTCGTATAGTTAATGTCGGTACTTGTTCATTTTCATCACGGGCCACCTGAAACACTATTTTTTTCTTTCCTTAGGAAAATGACCTAATCATTAATAGTAATGGAATGGCTATGAAACAGATTGTCAGTTTTCCTGGGGAGTTTTTCAGATTTCACCGTTTTTATTATTATTTTTTTTCACACAAGGATTCTTAATGTTACTGTAGTGGTGTTATTTTAGCCAAATTATGAACCTACAGCCGTAGAGGAGATACATGCAGTGTCTCCTGCAAACCACCCCCTTAACTGAAGAAATAAAATTTGACTTTTGCCAATGGCTTTAGTCAAACTTTTGTTTTAAAAAAAATCTTAGCTTAGGAAAATAACATCATGTAGCTCTTTCATGCCAGTCAAAATACCACCATGTCCAGAAAACACACTCGTGGGTGGTTTGATTTACCTAGAACACCTAATTAAATTCTCTCTTCCCTCCTCCGATGACATATTTACATTCATCAATTGGTTGCTAGTATTATATGAGTCTGTAAAACCACTGATCTCTAATTTAATTCACATGTAAGCCTTAGGTGCAAGAAAGATAATACTGATTTTGAGTGAACCAATTCTTTATCTCTGCGGATATGTATCCGTCTGTGTTTGGTGTGCGTGGCTTTAGATATATATGTACGTGGGCTGACCACAGTATTTATTATTATTATATCAGATATTAGGAATAATTTTACATTTAAATATGTCGATTGACTCAGCCCCCACATGTGGTTGCCGGAACACAGATATTTTCTCTGCAAGAGTGAGGTCATTGTCACTCGCTTTGCTTTGATTTTGGGTATGAAAAGAGAATGCTAGCAGTGACAGGCCATGTCTGGATCCTGTCTGGCAGCACTTGGCGTTTTCCAGGCCACTTTACGTTCCACTCCTAATCCTCAAATTTGTTTTATGCACTTGTTTTCATAAAAAAAAAATCACTGACATAATCATATTCATTGACTCCAAAACGTCACTGGTAGCAAAATCTCTCTTTGAACCCATTTAATTCAGTTACATCCAAGACATTTTTGAAAATATTACAGGTCTTTTTTTTTTATTTAACATATATTTCTCTTTCTGGGGCAAATAGAGGGTCCAGGGGTCTCTTCTTGGTTGGAGTGTGGACATGGAGTGACACTGACCGGTATAGCATGAGCACAAGGGAGCCCAAAATGGTAAAGTAAAATGTCCTGTATTAAAAAAAAAAAAAAAAAAAAGACGGAGGGCACAAGACCCTGAGGCCCAAGCAGGACAAGGGAACAGCCTCAGGTCCTGGTTTTCAGGTCACCTGGGGTGTATTCATGAATCAAGAGGAAGGTGTTAAGAATGCTTTGGCAGCGTAGACCTTTTTCATGCATCGTGGGAGGTCAGGTTTCTTCACATGGATGAATGATTTCAATATACTCGGTAGCATTGTCACGGCAGGAGGCCTGTTCCCACTATTGCTTCCCCGGGCCAGGCGTGTTCCAGTGCAACAGGCCAGCCTTGGAAGCAGAGGATGTTTTAATGTTTTACAGAGGTCCCCTCAATTAGGCCCCTGGGACAGGGTACCGGCATTCTGAGTGAAGAGTGCGGTCTCTGTGGACTGACAGCAAAAGGCACAACTGAAGTATCTAGTGCACTGCCTTAAACGGAGATGGAGGAAGTCTGAAAGCAACAGGAAAATGACCTCGTTGTAATTAATGAAAAGGCTCTCGGAGCTCTTCTCCTGCTTCTCGCTGGTCAGACTGTGCCAGTGTCATGAAGACGGTCACGTGGTACCTTTCCCCGAGACGTCTTCTTGTCGGCCTCATGCTGGTTGGTGTGCTCATTGCATGGTGTTTGTCCCCACCCCCGCTCATTTAGTTAAAATAATTTTGAGTAGTTCATGTTTTGCTTGGGTATCAATTAGCTGTCAGTATTTTAGGGATCATGGGGAAGTTGAATGGGGTAGAATCATTATGTCTGATTAACAATAGATAAATTAGATAGAGAAGGCCAGTAAGAAAAGGATAAGACTGTGTTGTTGAGAGGAAAGATGATCCTTCCGCACAGGGATGGAGTTTTCCGTTTAGATATCTGTGTGTGGATTGTAGACAGTGGAATGTGGACATGGACTTGGAGGATGTGAACTTCCTCCAAATGCAGAGTCTGTTGAGACCCATGGTTGGGGAAATGGTGAGACCCATGGTTGCGGGTAGGAATGGTGCCTGTCGCTGGTGATGGCCATGTGAGTTTACAGTAGCTCCCTCAGCAGTGGCCCAGGAACCTTCACGTACCTCCGTGTCTTACCTGGAAGCGTGGGAAGGACTCGTGCTTGCTTTAGGAGCAGGTAGGTGCTGGACTCTTGGAACCGATTTAATTGCAGTCTTCCTCACACAAACATAGCAGTTCTTGACACACAAATATTTGTTGCATTCTCTGAAAATTAAATTGAAACCCAGACATTTGGCTCTTAACCTTATGTTTATTCCAGCACTGATTCTAGTGGCTCAAACGATGGTTTTAATCACTTTCCATCCATGTCTTTATTTACTTGCCTATGAAACTCTTTGTGAAGTGCCCTGTTTTTCTCTTGTTATCTTACAGCTGGGCCAGATGTCAGCAAGCATCTCCAGGCGTATTTCTTTCAGCACACTGGCCCCCTGAGAAAGAGAGTCTTCTCTGCTGTCTCTAATGGAAATTTTCTGAGAGGGTAACTGTTTGAATACACTTGGGTCAATGGCCATTCCTGAACTGGGCACACACTGAGTGGCCAGACCTAAGTAACCTGTCCATTACCATGGTTACTGAAGACTGAGGGGCATGTCACGGTGACTGACAGCTTTACTTAAACTTCATGGTATGAAGGAGGCATTCTCCAAAAGAAAGAGGTTATTTTCAGAAGAAGAAGAATGATGTGGTGTCCTGGGTAGATGAAACAAAAGCTATCACAGTATACCACATATATGTTAGCTCTAAAAACTGGGAAATTTATATTTATAATAAAGAAAAAGGGGTTCGGAAGCCACTCGAATTATAGACATAAGATGTGTTCAATATTTGTGTGTGATTTTTAACTCAGAATAAATTTTTGAAATTTCATATTCCAGTTTGAGGGACAACGATATATTTTTTTTAATCCTCACCCAAGGACACTTTTTTCCCTTGCTTTTTTCCAAGAGAGAGGAAGGGAGAAAGTAAGGGTAAGAGGGAAACATTAATGGAAGAGGGAAGCGTTGATTGGTTTCCTCCTGTGCGCTCCTAGACCAGGGACTCTCACGTACCCGGCCCTGAGATAGAAGTGCCTGGACCTCGGACCAAACCTGAAACCTAGGTATGTGGCCCGACTGACCAGGAATTACACCCACAGCCCTCCAGCTACCGGACAACGCTTCAACCAACTGAGCCCCACCGGCCAGGGCGAAAATGATAGTTTAATACGTGAATGTTTTTCTCACTCTGCATTTTGTTTTTATTCTCTAATTTTAGTTTATTTGGGAAAAATTACCATTTTTATAAAATGTAGAACTAATCATTCCATTTTAGATGATTTTATTTAAGATTTATTTTATCTTAAAACAGAAAGATTCTAAAAGGCATATTTTTCCCTACGGTAATGGAAAAAAATGCAACTTTTTAAATTTTTAATTTTAACTTTATTCCAAATGCCAGTAGCATTTTCATGGCACGGATAACAGGTTCATCTTTATGCTTTCACACCTTGGTGGCTAACACAAAGGTTGGCCTGCAGTTGTTTAATAAACATTTGTGGAACAGAAATGAAATGAACCAAGTTGTTAATATCTCCTGATCACATGAGTGAAATGAAGGAATATAAAACCTTTCTTAGTTGAATTTAGGAGCTATTCTGATACTAATAATTGAACATTTACCTTTGGACCAGATTTGAAATTTGAGTTGAAATCACTAACCACACATAACTTGTTTCTTTCTGGAATATATGATGAAACATTTCAACTACTTGCCAATTTATTTTTGAAAAGGAAATGTGTGGATTATTAAATGTAGACAAAGCAGTAATGTACCCATTTTAAATGGATTCCTAATTTAAATTATTGCATATTAAAACATAAGTATTTACTCAATGACATGAGGCACTATATGGAAAACATAAGCTTTTTTTAAAATTTAAACTTTATTGTGTTGTCTTTCAATTACCATTTAATCCCTGTATACCTCCCTCCCCTCCCCGCCTCCCCGCCCAGCAATTACCACACTGTTGTGTCTATGTCCATGAGTCCTTTTTCCTTTTGGCTCAACCCCTCCACCCCCTAACCTGTTCCTCCCACTAGTTGTCATCTGCTCTCCATCTATGAGTCTGTCTCTGTTTTTGCTTGTCAGTTCAGTTCATTAAATTCCACATATGAGTGAGATCATATGGTGTTTGTCTTTCTGTGACTGGCTTATTTCACTTAGTGTAATGTTGTCTAGGTCCATCCATGATGTTGCAAAGGGTAAAATTTTCTTCCTTTTTATGGCCGAGTAGTATTCCATTGTGTAAATGTCTCATAGTTATTTTATCCACTCACCTATTGATGGACACTTGTGCTGCTTTCATATCTTGGGGATTATAAATAGCGCTGCAGTGAACATAGGGGTGTTTATGTTCTTTCAAAATAGTGTTTTGGGTTCCTTCAAATATATTCCCAAAAGTGGGATTACTGGCTCAGAAGGCAGATCCATTTTTAATTTTTTGAGGTAGCTCCAAACTGCTTTCCACAGGGACTGTACCAGTCTGCATTCCCACCAATAGTGCAAAAGTGTTCTCCTCTCTCCACATTCTTCCCAGCACTTGTTGTTTTTCGATTTATTAATGATAGCCATTCTGACAGGTGGTACCAATTCGATGGTATCTAATCGTGGTTTTAATTTGCATTTCTCTGATGATTAGTGATGTTGAACATTTTTTCATATCCCTATTTGGCCATCTGTATGTCCTCTTTGAAGAAGTGTTTATTCAGGTCCTTTGCCCATTTTTTAAATTGGGTTGTTTGTTTTCTTTGGTGTTGAGTTTTGAAAGTACTTTATACATTTTGGATATTAACTACTTATCAGATGTATCCTCAAGTATATTGTCCCATTCTGTAGGTTGTCTTTTTATTTTGTTGATGATTTCCATTATTGTGCAAAAACTTTTTAGTTTGATGTAGCCCCAAATTTTTATTTTTTCTTTTGTTTCCACTGCCTGGGGAGATAGATCTAACAAAAATTTGCTACAAATAATGTCCAAGATTTTTCTACCTATGTTTTCTTCTAGGATTTTTATGATTTTGGGCGTAACATTGTGTGTGGTGTAAGAAGGTAGACCCATTGCCAGCATCATATTCTACAGATAAAAACTACAAGCATTCCCCTTAAAATTGGAAACAAGATAGGGATGTCCATTTTCACTTCTCTTTTTCAACATAGTAGTAACAGTCCTAGCCACAGCAATCAGACAAGAAGAAGAAATAAAAGGCATCCAAAGTGTAAAATGAGAACTAAAATTGTCTTTTTTGGCAGATGACATGATACTGACATAGAGAACACTAAATATTCCACCAAGAAAGTACTATAACTGATAAATGAATTCAACAAAGTAACAGGATACAAAATCAAAATCCAGAAATCAGTTGCATTTTTATATGTCAATAATAAACTAACATAAAGGGAAATTAAGAAAACAATCCCATTCACAATTACTTCAAAAAAGAATAAAATACCTAGGGATAAATCTAACCAAAGATGTAAAAGACCTGTACTTGGAAAATTATGACACTGCAGAAAGAAATTGAAGAAGATACAAATAAGGAAGCCCATACCATGTCATGGATAGGAAGAATTAACATCATTAAAATGTCCATGCTACCCAAAACAGATTCAGTGAAATTTCTGTTCAGATTCCAATGTCATTTTCACAGAACTAAAACAAACAGTTTGAAAATTTATAGGGAACCACAAAGGCCCCACATAGCAACAATGATCCTGAGAAAGAAGAACAAAGTTAGAGGAATCATGCTACCTTATACCAAATTATACTACAAAGCCATAGTAATCATAGCCTGGCCCTGCCATAAAAACAGACACGTATATCACTGGAACAGAATAGAGAGCCCAGAAATAAATCCACACCTTTATAGTCAATATCTGTCAGAGGAAGCAAGCACATATAATAGGTTAAAATAGTTTATTCAATAAATGGTGTTGGGAAAATAGGACAGATACATGCAGAAATAAGAATTCTTAAAATCAAAATATAGCACTCTATGTTTAATCAAAGATCATTTAACTTAAGGAGTAAAACACACTCCAAAGACATTCAATCTCATTGTTAGAATTCTGTAGTCAACAAGTAGCCTTAAATTTACTCATTTTGTTTCTTAGGCATTTGATTGATGCTAGGATGAGCTATCTTTTACTATAGCAACAAATAATTGATCATTAGTATGGCATTGTGAATGCAGAAATTAAATTTTTGTCATTTTATTAGTTTACTATTAAAATGGTAGATATAAAAATCTGATCATCTGAGCTATGTTATTTTATTTGGGAGAAGAGATGAACTCTATAAAGCTGAGGATCAAATCTTAGAGCAGTAATTGGTCTCTGAGATGAATTACTAGGAGAAAAATAACTTGAAGAGATTTATATTTTCTCTTGATATTCTGAGTTATGAGTTTTTAAATAGAATAATTTCTACCAAAATATAATAGTTAGTAAGGCCAGTTATGAGTAATGAATTTTTCCTCTTTACTTGTGTCAAGACATAGGTTGGTGAATTTGGGATGAGGCTTTCTCTTGTGAAATTTTGAAAAGGTAATGCCAAAATCTTAGGCTATGTTGTTATCAGTGAAACAGTTTTAGATGACAAACCTCATCACAACCTTTCAAAAGAGCACTCAAGCCTTTCACTAGTCTAGTCTCGGAACATAAACAGTTATACGGTCTAAGCTGAGTGCTTATCCAATTCAGTCTCTAAATTTAACACACCTCATATGAGAAAAATTCATTTGTTTACATGGTAAAAAGAGTAAAGCAACCTAATACAAAATTATAGAATGGAAACCTTGTAATAGCCTCAGCTTTATGCTCCACCATCTTGGCATGAGGTCAGCCTTGCTTATTATGATTGGCTCAGGCAATTCACTGGCAAGCTAGCGTTCAGAGACTGGAGTAAAGCTGGCTGTTTACGTCCTTAAATTTTGAATGATGGCACATTTTTACTTTTTTCTGCCAACTTTACCTTTGGTAAATAATTCTTAGGATCAATAATTCTTTAGCTGTGACAATCAGGAGTGAATCCAGGGAAACGAATCCATATTATTTATTTAACATCAAATTCTCAGGCTCTTCCAGGGGGACTCTGAGTTATTAGTGTGTATTAAGAGGGAAAGCTGAATGCAGCAGAGTTCCAGTGAGCACTGAGTTCACTCCAAAAGCTTATATAAATGTTCTACTTAAGTTGTAGGCCTACACTCTATTAGACAACTGTTTTCTTCAAGTCCAGCTCAACCTTTCCAATGGCTGGAATATCTATCCCAGGCTAGAGCTATGAGGTCAATTTTACACCTTTAAAAAGATATTAAAAAGATAAAATAATCCCGCCTCCTTAATTAAAACAATCAGTATTATAGCAACTTTAAGTTGGATTGGTTCCCCAAGGTAAGTTTAACGAAAGAAAGAACTAAAAAAACCCCCAAAAAACCCTAAATTTCACAAACCTAACTGGAAAAATATTGTTGACATTAAAATCAGCTAAATGGAGACTTGAATGCTAGCCTTGCTACTTCTTGGCTCTGTGATTTTGAGTCTCACTTTTCCTATCCCAATGTTGTTCTAAGAGAAATAAAGGACGAATTGCCCAGTAGACAGCATGGCATAATGTAGATATTCTATTGTCTCCACTGTCAGGTCTTTCCCACGGTGACATGAGTTACTTGAGGGCGGAGACGCCCATCTTCCTGGGTAAATGCTGTAACAGGACGCCATGAGCACTCTGCCAGAGAGGAATACTCGGTATGTGCTGAGAAGAATAAGTCTCCGTTTCCTCATTGCTAAAATGGAAGGAGGAAATTATTTGCTACATTTATTTTAATTTAGAGCTATATTACAATGATCTTTTTCCTATTGTGGGGCGTTTAATTTTTATGATGTGTGTGTACATGTGCATATTTGTGATGAACTTAAATTCCATTTAGATAATTATCTTAATATACATTATTTTGCATTGTATTACTGCATCAGAATAAAGCAATATTTTAAGGATCTTAATACTAAATAAGGCTCTTAATAACACAAATGTATCTCTAAATATATTGTATCAGTTTATATCCTCAAACAGTGCTTAAGAATACCTATTTAATCACACTGTGATCAGAGATGAGTATTTTCATTTAAAAAATTTTGCTAATGTTGAAGAAAATTAAATTTCATTGCTTGTAGGTATCTTTGATTGAATAAAATAACTATGTAGAATTACAAAGAAGTTTGCTGAGCTAACTCACGAGTTTTGGCCACTGGTAATTAAATAAGTCCTAACTATCCAATCAATGCTCAGTAAGCAGTGACTGGGTTGGTGAGTGAATGAAGTTCTACATCCTCAGCCTAATGTCTTGTGTCAGCAATATTAAAACACTCATTTTTTTATACCTGATCTTCTCCGATTAGAGTTGTTGCATTCTATGCATTATACTAATATACTTTGTATTTCTCACAAAGATGGGGTGTGGTAAGCACTATAAGAGGAATTAACCAATGCGCTGTGGGAGAAAGGCGAGGAAGATGGAAATACGGACTTTGATCTGGATCTTGAAATAAGATCACAGTGCAAAAAAAAAAAAAAAAGTTCCCTGTTAGAGAAAAAGACTTACTTGTAAGATAATAAAAGACTGTCAAGGATGTCAGTTTAGGAGCAAGTTATAAAAGATTCAATGCTTACACTAAATGTGTAGTTTTCCTAAAAAATCTAGCCATCCAAGTTCTTTCATTACTCTGTGGACTTTATCTTTCACGGTTCTCCAGCACT
The DNA here is from genome assembly GCA_004027475.1 of Anoura caudifer. Taxonomy (NCBI): domain Eukaryota; kingdom Metazoa; phylum Chordata; class Mammalia; order Chiroptera; family Phyllostomidae; genus Anoura; species Anoura caudifer. The sequence continues at coordinate 110,693 of PVKU01000381.1, read as the reverse complement.
AACTCAGGCAACAATCACAGCAAGGTGCATGTGAGATCCTGAACATGTAGGTACATACAGGAGATAGATAATCTTTCTAACTAAAGTGAAGAAAGACTTTTCTGTCTTAAAACAAGACTCCCCTTATTCATGTGACAATATGAAAAGAGGCTCCTGGTGATGAACAGCTGCCCTTAATCTGCAGGATTATTTATAAGCAATATGAAATATCTAATTCTTGTATCACTTTGCTCTAAAGTGTATCCTGAATGGATACCTGAATCAGAGTATAGAAAAGTACATAATTTATACTATCACAAACTTTATGTGTTCTGACAAATTATAGTTTGTCCTGGGGACTCTATTTTCTCTTTTGATAAGAGCAAAAAAAAAAAAACAAAACAAAACAAGAATGTATAGCATTTATAATAAGAAGTCATGTGGGTACTTTCTTAGATTTTTGCATTCATGTCAAAAATAACTTTTAATGAAATCTACATTTTCATATTGAAAATCCTTATCATGATGCCCTGATCTTTCTCTATATCTTCTGAAAGTAGGTTTTACGTATCCAACTGTCTGTGTAGTTAAAAGTATATAATTAAGGGGGGAGAAAATTTCAACAACTTGTCATTTTTAGGGAAAATCATTTTTAAGTAAGTGTACTGTACATGACTGTATAAACATAAAAGCAGGGTACATGCTGCTGTACAAGAACGTATTTTGTTAGCTTGTAGGGTGGCCACACAGGTTGGCCTGCCTGGATGACTGGAAAATAAAGCCTTCTTGTTTTGAACTGATATGTGTTGGTTTGGGGCTAATACACTCAGTAGTGTTACAAAACAGAATAGGCTTTACAATCAATCCATCACTTAACTTAATTTCAGGTGTTCTCTACTCCAGATTTTAATCTCTTGGGAAGGTGCCTTTGCTTTTGCTGATATTCAAGTCCCTTACTCTCAAGGTGATGTGAATAAGGACATTTCTGTACTGCCCTTTAACTAAAGACGCCATGAGTCCCATGTGAAGTGCTCATAGACATCTTTTATAGTAAGGAAATGCAAGCAGATGGAGAGGTTAAGGAGATTGCTGAAGGACATTCAGCAAGTTGGACTGTAAGCCAAGAACAGTAAACAGGCCTCCCCACTCCAAGTCCTGGCGCAATCGCCAGATTTCAGTCCCTGTCTGACGCTGAGTGGATGAGCCACCCTGGTGTCATTCTTTTTACTTAATTCTGCAGCCTAAGAAAGCAAGCGTGTAACAATAAGCTTTAAAAGGAAATATGGTGTTCATCTCACACTAATATAATGTTATATGTCAACTATACCTCTACAATAAAATAAAATAAAATAAAATGAAACCCAGAAACAAACAAACAAAAAGGGTGGGGGGGGGGATAAAGCCCAGAACAAAACATACTACTAAGCTTGATTTGAACTCTTACCCTTCTTTAATCTCTTCTTCTGTTCTCAGTGTGGGAGAAAGGCTAGGAAGGTCTGTTAGAAATACAGAATCTGAAAGTCAGGTCAAGGGACAATTCGGAATGATGCAGGCGGTAGTAGAACTGCATCAGTATCAGCATTTACTTTGTTCAATTCAGCTCTACATGTACGCCTCGGAGGTTTACCCAGGAACCGCATGAAAGCCACAGATGTTATTTAGATGCCCTTCTCTTGGAGGATATAACAGTCTATTAGGGTTATAGGCATATAAACACATACGTGCCCATAAAGTCTATGATGTGTTAATATCAAGGAGAGTGTAGAGCATTATAGAAGCTCCAAGAAAGGGTTCAAAATTCAGAATAAGCTGTGTGTTCAGGTAATGCTCTCTTAGAAAGAGGGTGCTTGGATTGAAGTTTGAAGGATTCTAGTGTTACCGGAAGAAAAAGTTAGCAGGGAATTGCAAGCAAAGGAAATAATATTCATGAATGCAAAGTGATGGGAGTTACAAATGTCATGCAAGGAATTACAGTTGAATAAGGTGAACCTGTAGTGGAAGGGAGTTGTGATAGATGAAACGAGACAGGTAGGAAGAGAGTACAAAAATCTTTGGATAATATGCTAAAGATCTTGCTAAAAATATTTTAAGAATGTGAGGCCTTAAACAGCTGTATGGTGAAATTTACCTGTTAGACATATTTTCCTGGTTGCAGGGTGGAAGGCTGAATTTAAAGAGAGCAAAATTAAGTGGATAATGGGATAATTCAGAAAGGGATGATGAGGCAATGACTAAGAAAATGGAAATCAGGATTGTGAGGAGAAGATAGATTTAACAAAGAGAAAGGAATCTAGACACAGACCTTAACACACTTCACAAGAATGACCTCAAACTGAATCACAGACCATATATACAAAATTCAAAACTATAAAACTCCTAGAAAATAACATAGGAGAAAATCTAGGTAACCTTGGATATGGTGATAACATTTTAAATATGACGCCAAAGATATGACCCAGACCAGAAAGAACTGATAAGCTGGACTTCATTAGAATTGAAAACTTCTGCTCCGTGTAAGATGAGGCCAAGAGAAAGTGAATGTAAGATTGGTAGAAAACATTTGCAAAAGACACATCTGATAAAAGATCGTTATCCAAAATATGCAAAGGACTCTTAAAATCCAACAAGAAAATGAACAACATAGTTGAAAAATGGGCCAGACATCTGAACAGACACTTGTCCATAAAAGATACACAGAGGATACATATGAAAAGATGCTTACCAGAGAATGGCAAAAGAAAGCAAGATTGTGATACCACTACACACCTGTCAGAGTGGCCATAATCCTCAAAACTGACATTACCAAATGTTGACAAGGATGGAAGGGCTGGAAACGGTACAGACAGTCTGGAAGACAATTTGGCAGTTTCTTATAAAACTAACATATAAGGAACGTAAAAACTCACATAGTTACCCAAAGGAGTTGAAATACCGCATCCACAGAAAAATCTGCACACATGTTTATAACAACTTTATTCATAATTGCCAATACATGGGAGCAGTCAATATATCCTTCAGTAGGAGACTAAATAAATAAACTACGGTACATCCAGATTTCAGTTTTAACAAGAAATGAGCCATGGGAAGGCATGGAGTTATAATAAATGCACATTGATAAGTGAAAGAAGCTAATCTGCAAAGCTTGAATACTGTATGATTCCAGCTATATATTAACATAAAGTTTGGGGAAGATAGCAAATTAAGTTGGGATTTGAGGGAACACATCACTGAGTATACTCTTTAGGTAGCTTAAGATGTGACTCTGAAAATATGTTGGAGCTAGAAATATTTCAAACATCTAAATATCTAAATGGCTTATCTCTTCTACCCTCAAGAAATGAGACAGAGGAGAGAGAATAGTGAAGCAGGAATGAATCCTGAGATGCAACTTAAATTAAGGTTCTGACAGAAAAAAAAAACACAAAGAAAGAAAGAGGGAGTGGTGAGAGAAGGTATATAAATTAAACAGCCGCTTAAATGTTTGCATAGTAACTTACTTTTTCAAAGAATTTTCTTATCAAAAATTTTACCATCTTCTCAGATTGAACAAAGGAGAAGCAAGATGCTTCTAAGAACTGGTGTTCTTATAGTTTTTACTCCTCTTTAAAAATTAAGAAATTTATAATTTCTTCATAATCTCCTTCACTGGCTCTTTTTATTTAGTGTAACCATAAATGATAAATTCTTCGCTGTTTTGTACAAATTATTTGTTTTCTATAAATCATTTCCAAATTGTTTAATCCATTCTAATTATTTCCTTTTTAAATAAATTGCTTACCCAAATCACTCTCCTTGGCATGAAGATGTGCATATTAAACTCTTTATTAAACATCTTCATTTAGAAATTCCATAAACTTCTCCTCATTTCATCTCTGTTAATGGTAGCAGCCTTAATCCCGTTACCAAAGTCAGAAACTAAGAACTTACCATTGACCTTCCTTGCCCCTCAGTCCTCACATCCAGTCAGTCACCAAAGCCTATTTCTTTTCCCTCCTACCTTTCAGATTTTTCCACTGTTTCCATTCTATCAATGTGTTCAGGTTAGACCACCATTTTTCTTCCATAAACTGCTCTAAAACCATGTCTAGACTCTGTCTTTATTCTTTCCCCTGCTTTAGTCCATTGTCAACAATGCAGACAAAACAAGCATTGTCGTTTCCCCCTTTGCTAGAACCTCCCATTTCCCTGCCTAGCCCCTCAGGATAAGTTCTGTAGTTCTTTTAGAGCATAATGGCTCTCCAAGATCTGGTTGCTCTCACTTCCCATTGCTAACTCATATCATAACCATGCAGATCCCCGAACAAATGTGTTTCATTCTCTTTCTCTCCACCCTCACCCCCTGGGCTTTCAATTCTATTTGCTTGCCATACCTCTACTTCAGCGATTTTCAACTATTTTCACCCCATGGCGCAGATAAAGTAATTACTAAAATTCTGTGGCACACCAAAAATATATTTTGTGCCAGTCTGACAAAGTAGGTATAATTTTGATTCATTCACACCAGATGATTATTGCTGTGTTGAATGTTGTCATTTCATTATTTGACAATCTAAGGGAGAAGAGGTCAGTGCCCCTGACTAAATAGTCAGGCAGTGCATGTTTTAAAAATTCTCATGTCACACTGGTTGAAAACTGCTACTCTAGTTTTTATTTTTTCTTTCATGATTTCACCAACATGTACACATGCATGCACACGCACACACTCTCTTTCTCACTCTCTCTAATAGTGGATAGGCACACGAGTGCTTCTTTCAGATTTTCTCTTCAGCAGTACTCTCTGGTATGTCTTCTCATGTAACTCTCCATCTCAAATGCTGTTTCTAGGCAGCCCAGTCTAAGATGCACTGTTTGTCTTTGTATGTCAAGTTAGCAAGTCTCCTGGGATTAACCAAGACTTATGAGTGATGCTGTTTTGAGATACTTAGAAAACCTACAATTAGCCAAAACCTACAATTATCTGGTACTTACCAACTATTATATAATTATCTTGCTTATCAGGCTCTAAACAACTTGAGGACAAACTTTGTCTTTAATTGTAGTATTACCTGTGTCTAGCAGTGAGGCATTCAATAATTATTTTCTAAATAAATGAATACAATGTCCAAGGCCATGCAAATATTTGGCGACTTGTCGCCCTGACTGGTGTGGCTCTGTGGATTGAGTTCCAGCCTGTGAATCAAAGGGTTGCCAGTTTGATTCCCAGTCAGGCCACATGCCTGGGTTGCAGGCCAGGTCCCCGGTGGGGGGGGTGCATGAGAGGCAACCACACATTGATGTTTCTCCCCCTCTGTCTCTTTCCCTTCTCCTCTTTCTAAAAATAAATAAATAAAATCTTTTAAAAAATTAATTTAAAAAATGGTGACTTGTGCTTAAAATATCTCCTCAAATTTTAAAAAATAGAACTGCTTTTTGACCTAATGTTCTCACTTCTGAGAATATATCCTAAGAAACCCGAAACACTAATTGGAAAGAATACATGCACCCCTACGTTCATAGCAGCATTATTTACAATAAACAGCCAATGTCTGGAGACAGCTCAAGTGCCCATCAGTAGATGAGTAAATAAAAAAGTTGTGGTACATTTACACAATGGAATTCTACATGGCTGTAAAAATGAAGGAACTCTTGCCCTTTGCAACAGCTTGGATGGATCTGGAGAATATTATGCTAAACAAAATAAGCCAGTCAGAGAAAGACAAGAATGGTGTGATCTCTTTCATAGATGGAATCTAATGAATAAAATAAACTGATGCGCTAAATAAAACCAGAGGCATGGATACCTGATCTCAGAGGGAAGACGGTTGATGGAGACTGTAAGAGATTAGCTAAAGAACATGTATGCATATATACAAAACCGATGGACACAGACAGCAAGGTGGTGAAAGTCTTGGGGAAGCACCGCTTGGTAGAGGAGAGAAAAGGGGGATAAATGGGGTACATCTCTAATAGTGTCAGCAATTAAAATCAAATCAAATCAAATACAGGTCTCCTGAGATAAAGTTCCACTGTACTTAGCCACAAACCACAGAGCACTCACTGGTCACTCATTAATCTATGGCAGCAAAAGCAGTGGGAAGTATTTGTTGCAGTTTTGCCCCAACTTTATCAGATGTTGCTGAATTCTTGAACAGAGACCTGAACTCTTGAAAAGACAATGGAAATTTACCTACAAAATTAGACATGAGAAAGATTATAATAGAGAAATTCCCTCTTTCAGGAAACTCCCATTATTATGATATTAATTAATTATAGAGGCAAACCATAGGTGGTATAAACACTATATTATAATTTTAGAATATTAGAGCTGTTGTCCCATACAAAGAAATTGGAATAGATTTACTTCCAAAAATATATATATTTTCAAGCATATGAGTTATTATCCAAAATTGGATCTGAGCATGCATTTAGAATTTTCTTTAGTTTTATATCTAATATACATAAACAGTTCCTTTTATTTTTAAGTACATTTTATTATGCTATCACAGTTCCCATTTTTCTGCCTTTAACCCCCCTACACCTGATACCCTCATCCCTTTCAGCATTTCTCCTGCCCTCAGTTCATGTCCATGGGTCATACATGTAAATTCTTTGGCTTCTCCATTTCCCATACTCTTCTTGACCTCCCCATGTCTATTTTGTACTTACCATTTATGCTTCTTAGTCCTGTACCTTCCCCCCCCCCAACCCGGCCCTCTCCCCGCTGATAAGCTTCTGTGTGATCTCCATTTCTGTGTTCCTACTCCTGTTCTACTTTGCTTAGTTTGTTTTCATTTTAGGTTAGTTGTTGATAGTTGTGAATTTGTTGTCATTTCTACTGTTTATAGTTTTGAACTTCTTTTTTCTTAGATAAGTCCCTTTAACATTTCATACAACTTTAATTCAGGCTGTTTAGCTAAGATCTTATAGGATTACTGGCAATGAAAAGTTAAAATTCAAAGTCCTACATTTTTTGTCTGTAGGACAAAATATTATCACTACATTAAAAAAGTTTCTATAGGGTTGTGGCATGTAAAATTAAAACAGTACAATACAAGAAAATTGCATGCCAGAATGAAAAATTCAAGTAAAAATGAAGAACGTTAGGAGGAATGTGCTGAAAATAATACAGCAATTCGAACCAGAGTAAGACCAACTAATAGGACTGCCACTAAAAGCAGCATTATCATTTTCAGTTGTTCTATATAAAGTTCCTTCTATTCAAAAGTCAACTTGACAATTTCTTATACATATGTGACAATGCCTGTCAGTTTCAAACACTGAAATGATATTATATGTAAGGAAAAAACACATAGCTTTGTTTCATTTTTGACTGTAGTTCTGTTCTTACGGCCATTTGCTAATAGTTCTATTTCTTTTCCAGTATCTGTGCCGTCTTGCCCTTCCCCCAGTGACAGCCAGCTGTTGTTCGTTCTTTAGTGCTGGACTGAGTGCACCTGTGTATTTCCTGTGCCTTCAGGACGCTCTGCACTGTGTGGAAGCCAGATGATGGGGCAGGGGAAGGTTTTCTACCATTTCCTTCCCCGGAGGTGGGGAACTTTCGCCAGGGGAAGGGGCAGGAGCGTTTCCTGTCCTTCTCCCAGGAGCAGAGGTTGTTTCTTTTAAAGCATTATTAGGTCGATCCAGCAGGGGAGCAGTTTCTTGCTCTTTCTCCAGGAGCAGTTGACTTGCCCTTTGTGTCCAAGAAGTGTCTACCCTGAAGGTGGACAAGTCTGTGGGTCAGTGGGCTCTTTCAAGTCTGTGGATTAGTGGGCTCTGACACCTCCCTGGATCTCGCAGGGGCGAGGAATTGAATTGGTTTCCCTCTGTCCGCCTGCACCATCAACTCCCATGTGCTGCCTTCCTCCAACCCAGCCTTTTCCCTGGGCACCTGGGCAGCTCTGGAATCAGAAGACAGTTGGAGTGGACCCTTCTTGGGTCTTCGGCTCTCCAGGATTCTAAACTCTGTGTATCAACACTCAGCCTTTAAAAAACTGTTTAAGCATAGATTTTTCTTCTTGCTTTCATGATTGACTTCTCTTCCTTTCCCTCATGGAAGTACTTGCCATGCTTTGGAATTCCAATCACTTGATTGATTTGTGACCTTCGATCTAATAGGCCCCCCAAATTATGATTTTGGTAACTATGTACATTTTTCCTTAGAGTCAGAGGAATGTTCTCAGATGGCTCTTTATACTCTAACTCTTATTTTCTTTTAAACAAGCATTTCCTTACTAAGAGAAAAACATTCTTCAAGTTTTACAACTTATAGCCAATGATCTATATTTTACATCCCCTCAAAACCATGTCACTAAAACAATCTTTGTGAAAATTAAATGAAAAAGTTTGTAAAAATCTAGCAAAATTTAATGCAGCTTTCATAGCACACCAAGTACTAGACTAGGTTTAAACAAACTAAACCTATCTTACATGGTCTTCTCATTTCAGAACGTGGAATCATTCTTAAGTGAATGTTTTTACTACATCTATAGATCATTATATTGAAATGTAGGAGTACAGGAAAAGTTAAGTTCAAACAAAAGTATATGATTGCACTTAATCTTTACAATAAAACATCATCAGGTATTTTGGGGTAAATATTAACATTAGAAAAATATGTAGGGTACAATATTCATATTGATAAAAGATGTACACTTTTCAAGAAAAGTTTGTTCATGTATCTCAGGACATAAGGAACATATTTCAAAGAGAAGTTAGAGAAATGTACCATTTCTATATTAAAACAAAAAATAAAAATTAAAAAAATTAAAGATGTGCTGAAGTAAAATATTGTTTAGAATTAAAAATTATCACAATAGGAACAATGCTCAATATAAACTAATAAATGCAAATTTTATATGTATAATGCATTCAAGATTTGGAGGTTTGGTTTGAGGCATATTCAAATGTTTAATTAGGAAAGAAAACTTTCAAACCTTAACTTTTTGTTTTTAAATAACCATTTCTATTTCATTTGGCAACATAGAACATATTTTCCTTTTTACCTAGCAGCTAAATCTGGTTTCCAAACTTTATTCCAGAGAATTATTTTAGAAATAAATTCCCCTAACTTTTAAATTTTTAAATGAGAAAGTCTTAATTCAAAATTTTAGAAGGCTAGCAAAAACCCGTTAGGTTTAGGCTTTGCATATAAAGCCTAATGGATATGTCTAAGCTTTTGTATTATCAATCAAAACCCCATGCATAGCTCTTGGTTTACAGATGAGTGTTTTCTTTTATGGAAATGATTATGACTCTGAAGCTTGAGTTAAATTACAGTTTGCTCACTTATTGAAGGATAAAAGTAATTCAACATATTTTTTACTGGAAGGTTATAAGAAATATTCAAGTTCATTGTGTTTTCATACTGTCAAATTAGAAACTATATTTCAAACTAGATATATTTTTAAATGAATTTTTAAAAAGAGAGTCTGCATATGTATGACTTTTCACAAACTCTTCACTTACTATTTTAAATAGTTGGAGGTTAAACATTATGCCACAAATAAGTTTTACATATTGAATGAGATAGTTTCTCTTTTCACTTAGAACTTTGTTAATATTTATGAAATATATTTTCAAAGAGGTTGTTTTATATTTTTAATTTTGCTTGTTGCTTTCTTTAAAACACTAAATTTGGATTGCATTTAACAAAATTTGACCAAATGTTACATTCTCAGCCAATTATAACTGTTAATGAGAATTGATATTGGAACAAAATATTATCTCTAATATTCATTAGGTTTGTCTCTATTATTCATTCATTATAGGAAAATTCTACATTATAGTTTCTTAGGTAGAATTCCTAGTATTATTTTCTTCATTCAATTAGAATTGTTAATGATAACTTCCTTATTTTATTCACTCTTATTTTTCATTAGAGATTTGGACAATAAGTCAGTGGTATCCGTAGGTGGCTAATATCAGACAATGCTGTAGGAAAGAAAGGAGAGGGAGAAATCAATGGCAAGAGAGCAAGAGATCCAGTTTTATTAAAATATTCTCTGCAGTCATGTGTAAAACTAGTTTTATTTTTGATTGTTTAGAACTAAAAGCATGCTTCTTGAATTTATTAGGACTCTCATTCAAGTTAGCTTACTTGATATTTAGGATGTGAATAGGTTTATGTTATTCAGGAATTTTTAAAACATTTAAATATGTATTCTTACAGGTCTATCCATGTTGTGGCAAATAGTAGAATTTTTCTATTTAAAGGCTGAATAATATTTTACTGTATGCATGTACCATATTTTCTTTATTCATTTATTTATTGATGGACCTGGAAGACATTGGGTGAAGCAAATTAAGTCAGTTACAGAGCAAATACTGCATGTGTCCTCTTACATGAGCTTTTTAAAATAGTCAAAGTTTAGAAGTAGTCAATGGAATGGTGATTAGCAATGATGGAGGAGGAGGGTGTGGGGAACTGTTCAATGGGTGGCAAGTTGCAGTTATGAATAAGCTCCAGAGAACTGCTGTACAACATAATGCCTGTAGTTAAAATAGAGTATTCTGTAGTTCAAAATCGACAGGGTAGATCTCAAGTTGTGCAAAAAAGACAGCTGACCAACCAAAAAACTCTGAAGAGATACAAGGAAACTTTTGAAGGTGATGGGTAGGTTTATTACCTGGATTGTCGTGATGGTAAGCTGAGTGTATACACATCCAAACTCACCAATTGTGTACATTTATTATACTCAGTTTTTTATATACCAATTGTATCTCATAAAGCTGGAAAAAATCAGTTATTGTTTCTTGAACTCTGAAACACCCATTGCATGCCTATCATAATGTGAATATTGGACCGGATGCTTTGAGATTTGTTATTCTTCCCAATTTTTCAGAAACATGTCAATGCAACTCTATGATTAAGGTTTTTGTAAGGAAAGCAAAGTCGCTGGCTCTCATTTGTTACATGAGTATTTATTAATTACTTCCAGTGGACGGAGGTACAGGCATGAATCCGACACCCTGAAATATTAGGTATTCAGAAAAAAAGGGCAGTTATCAAAGTAGATAGATTATTTCTCTGATTCTTGAATTGGCCTTTGATGAAATAAAGTATCTGGTCTTGGACTAGTTGAATTAAGTCAAACCAGTCTTTACTGGGGACTGAATCTTCTCTTATGTGCGATTCATTCTTGCACAGAATTCCTGATCATTTCTATACCATGATTCTTGTACCTCGGCTTATAAATGTGCTATAGCCAAGCTTAGGATCCCTTTGATCAGACTGGTCTGGATAACTATTCCAATTACGACCACTTCCCTGTGACTTTCTTGCCCCACCAAGACAGTGGAGGATTCCTGGACTAGCGGACTATGACTCTCCACTCTTACATAATGACCATTTTACATTACTTTTCATAATGAGAAATAATAAGATCTTGGTTAACAATAAGGCAAAAAGAATATTATTAGTTGGAATAAGTGCCAGCAGCTAGTTCAGAGAGAAGAACTTGGTGACAGGAAATGGAAGTATATTTTATCTAATCTGGGTAAATAAGCATTCTTGGGGGGCAAGTCTATTTCAGAGCCTAGTAAGTCACTATAGGTATTTTTTACCAAAAGGTAGGAAAATAAATAATACAGATAGAACTGTTAAATTAGCACAAAATCTTATTTTTTTTTTACTATTCCATTTGCTTATTTTGTAGTTCTCACCACACCATGACAATTCCTTTGTCACTTTCATACACATTGCATTACTTTTTTAAGTAAAAGTTTACTGTTGGTTGACAGCCTGTGAAGGAAAATTTGAACTGTAGTTTTGACTCTGCCACCCACAGAAGCAGAAAACATGTGGGTATTTTCTCCTTTTTTCCTTCAGATCTTCTAATGTGGTTACTTCATCTTTGACCTAAATCTTTTACAGCGGAGTTACTTTGTGAAGCGCTGGTTTTGGAAAAAGGAAAATCCCCGTTTTTTCCGTAGCCATTGGCTTCCACGTAATTCTTCTGTATGTGAAAACCTGAAATGGAGTGTCCTAGATACAAAGTACAGAAACATTAACAGTTGATTTATTCTTTAAAAATACTTAGCCAGCACTGGTTGGTGTAGCTCAGTGGATTGTGCATGGGCAGTGAAACAAAGGGTCGCCAGTTCGATTCCCAGTCAGGGCACATGCCTGGGTTGCTGGCCAGGTCCCTGGTGGGGGGTGCACAAGAGGCAACCACACACTGATATTTCTTTCCCTCTCTTTCTCCTTCCCATCCCCTCTTTTTAAAAATAAGTAAATAAAATCTTTAAAAATATTTAACCAATAATTACTGAGTATTTTTATGTGCTAGTCAGGGGTATACCTTTGTGAAGCTTGAAGTGTCTGCTATTTGGGTTTTCTCTATAGATAAAGTATACAAAAATATGGCTGCTGAATTAAATTTTAGTAAATGTCTTATTTAGAATGAAAATTATATTAAAATAAAGCCAAAAGCTTATCCATGCTACAAACATTTTATTATTTATATAACACACTTCTATAATATTTTTCTTATACTTTTAACTGAATGCACTTAGGTAGCTCTATATAAAAATTATTTTATAATATTGATTCAGTAGAGTAAAAAATATATAATTTTATTATTCTTTACCCTGCTGGGTGAAGCAATTTTTAAAAATTATTCTTGATAATTTAGAAAAGTTTATTTGGGCCTCACAAATCATTGTTAATAATTTTGTAGAAAATCTTATCATTGTTGTCAACTTTGGGAAACCCCAAATAAGTTTCTTTTACTTATGTTCCACTAAACCCTAACTAAATGTCTTTCTAACTCAAAACCACATTAGAATTTTAAAAATATAACTACAACCTGACCAAAAAAGTCTGATGGAGAAGACAGACTGGGAAGAGACAGTGTTCTTTATCAAATGTAGTTAAAATATCTTGGTTTTGACAACTGTAATTGAAAAATAATAAAATAATTTAAATTAAAAAAATGTATCCCTCTCATCTCTCACTTTCTTCTTTCACCCCTTCTTCCATCTCTCCTTAATTCTTTGACTTATTAAGCACATCTGAACAAAAAAAAACATTCACAGAGGAAAGTTTTATTAAAGCTAGTGAAACTATTCAATAGTTAAGCTTGTGTATTCACAATATATTAGATTCTACCCCCAACCCAAAGTAGCATTATATTGAGGTCCTCTCTGCAGGAAACAGTGCTTGCTAAACATGCAAATTTCTACTTACAGAATCCCTTTTACTCTGATCTGAGTCTCTGGTCCAGTGAAAAATCTTCTTGTGATTTTTCTTACAACTTACCACACAGGATGGAAGAATAATAGACATCACAATGTTAACCAGTTTCCATATTTATGCCTTAATTTTTAGTAAATGCTATGCCTCCAGGGGAGAGAATCCCCATTTTTCATTCTTAGCGGGGATAGTAATGGCAAACACATTAATAGCAGCTAATGTTTATTGAGTTTTTGTTTTTTTGTCTGGCATTGACATACACTAATGTTCTTGTTATAATAATGCTATCAAGGATATTATCTGCATTTTTTAAGGGAAAAAGAAGCATAGAGAAGTTAGATAACATTCAATAGCTATAAGTGGTAGACTTATTTACACAATAGCTTGTTCTTAAGGGAACGGTAATAATAAGAACTTCTCACCTCGTGTTTATACACTAACTTTGAGGATTTACAAAACTTAGAAGAATATCATTCTATTTTGTTTTCATTAGTTTCTTCATACTTTTTAGGAAGATTTGGGCTTCACATGACAAATATAATTTAAATTCAAACTAACAAACAAAATAGAAACAGACTCATAGCTAGAGAACGGGTGGGCAACTCTCAGAGGGAGACGTGGGGGGTGGGGGTGGGATTGAGCAGAAAAGAAAAGAAGGGAAAATGCATGGACATGGACAAGAGTGTGGTGACTGGTGGGGGGAGGTGGGCAAGGGGAGGCAGAAGAAAGTAAAGGGGGATAAATGGTGATGGGCAGAGACTTGACTTGGGTTGGTGAACACCCTAAAGAAATAAAGAAAATGTCACCAGAGAAAGAACTTCCAGTTTTAGTGACAATTTAATCATCATTGACTCTTAGGTAGGTGCAAGGCAGAGAAGTTCCTTGTCCCCAATTAGTGCTTCATGGTTGTGTGGTTGTTTACTCGTATATTATTATTACAGGACATAAGAAATCTTTTACGTATAATCAAACCACATGTAATCATGATTTGCAACACCTATAACTAATTTTGTGATATATGCAAGCCACACAATTACTCTGAACTTTTAGATTCCTGTGCACTAAGATAAGAAATGCATATGAACATCTCTAAGTTTCCTTAACATAATGAAATTGCTTGTTTCTAAGCTAATAATGAAATCTTTCCATAGGAAAAGTGACACACCTACAAGATTCAGTGAAGAAACTCTCTCCAGGAAGGCTTTCTTGTTGGCATTTGGGGTGATAGAGACTGGACATTAGCTACATCAAAGCAGAAGAAGGAGTTTCCTTACAGACACCCCAGGAACATGCGCACAGTTCAGAAGTGAGCTAAGCCAAGGAGAGGAAGACTGACAAGTTAGCAGTCAAAAGCAGAGTTAGAAAGCAAAGGAATGAGGATTTGAGAGAGAAAAGAGCCCAAAGCCATGGGCTGGGAGAGTAGTGAGTGTTGAATTGACTGGGTATTACCTGGAACAAAACTGTTGCCTTTGCCTATACTTCATGTTTATTGAGGCATCATGTTTGGAGGTATTCCAGTGTTAGAATGTTAGGCCCTAGCAAAGTTAAGGTTTGAAAACACACCCTGGATCCTGGACTGTAGGAGTGTGATATTTAATAACCAAAAGGAAAAGTTATATGGACCACTTCAGACTCTCTTTTAATGAGACGACTGGACTTGAACAACAATAATGAAAGATAAATGAAAAAACAAAAAGAGAAGGAAATAGAAGAAAAATCAATTCAGACTGACTTTGAAAGTGAAATTATTGGTTTAAATAACTAAAATCTCAGGGTTAAGACTGGTGTTAGAAAACTCTGCTGGTTTTCTGTCAGAAAACTGCACCATGCCTGAGCCCACCAAGTCCAAACCCAGCTTGAAAAAGGGCTCCAAGAAAGTAGTGACCCAGGCCCAGAAGATGGACATCAAGAAGCACAAGTGCAGCGGCAAGGAGAGCTGCCCAGCATACCTGTACAAGGTGTTCAAGCAGGTGCACCCAGACACCAGCATCTCATCCAAGGCCATAGGCATCACGAACTCCTTCCTTAATGACATGTTCGAGTGCATCATGGGTGAGGAATCATGCCTGGTGCATTACGACAAGCACTTGACCATCACATGCGGGAGATCCAGACGGCCATGGGCCTGCTGCTGCCTGGGGAGCTGGCCAAGCATGCCATGTCTGAGGGCACCAAGGCTGTTAGCAAGTACACCAGCTCCAAATAGTCTTGCAAGAAAGCCACTTGACTCCTACCCCCAAAGGCTCTTTTCAGAGCCACTTAGAAGAGGAAGAAAAAGAGTGAGAGAGAGAGGAGCATAGGTACAATGGAGAAAGAAAGAATAAGTACCTATCAATATTAACCTTAAATGCTAATGGATGGACTGCTCCAATCAGAAGCCATAGAGTAGTTGATTGGGTAAGAAAACATGATTTGCACATATGCTGCCTACAAGAGACACCAGGCACACACACAAAAAAGACATACACAGATGGAGAGTTAAGGGTTGGAAAAAATATGCCAGCAAATGGGCAGGAAAAAAAGCTGGTGAGGCAATATTTATATCAGACAAAATAGACTTCAAAACAAAGGCCATAAAAAGAAGCAGAGAAGGACACTTCACAATACTCAAGGGAAGAATTTATGAAGAAAACATAAATATTATAAACATACATGCACCCAACATAGGAGCACCAAAAATATAAGGGAAATCTTGGATGACTTCAAGAAAGATATAGACAGCAATGCACTTATACTAGGGGGTTGTAACACCCCACTGTCAAAAATAGATAGATCTTCAAATTATCAACAACAAGGGAATTGCAGGATTGAGCAATGTCCTAGATCAAATGGACTTAACTGATACATATATATATATAATCTTTCATACCAAAGAAGCAAAATACACATTCTTTTCAATGCACATGGAATATTTTCAAAGATTGTGGCACATGATAGAACACAAAAAGAGCATCAACAAATTCAAGAAAATTGAAATCATATTAAGCATCTTCTCAGACCCCAAGGGCCTGAAACTAGAAACCAACCCCAAAGAAAAAACTCAAAAAAACTCAAACTCATGGAAATTGAATAACATGTTATTAAACAATGAATAGGTTAAGCATAAGATCAGGGAAGAAATCAAAAAGCTTCTGGAAACAAATGAAAATGAACTGACAATAGTCCAAAACTTATGGGACACAGCAAAGTCAGTCCTGAGAGGAAAGTTCATAGCAATACATGCCTACCTAAAAAAGACAGGAACATTCCAAATAAACAACTTAACCATACACTTACAGAAACTGGAGGAACAACAACAAAGACAGCCAAGATCAAGGAGAAGGAAGGAAATAACCAAGGTCAGAGCAGAATTATATGGCATAGACACTAAAAGAATAATTCAAAGGATTGGTAAATCCAGGAGCTGGTATTTTGAAAAGATAAACAAAATCAACATGCCTTTCAGCAGACTCATCAAGAAAAAGAAAGGACCCAAGAAAATAGAATCAGAAATGAAAGAGGAAAGATTACAACTGATACCACAAAAATACAAAGGATTGTAAGAAATTACTCTGAACAAATAGATGCCAAGAAATTTGAAAACTTGGGTGAAACGGATGCATTTCTAAAAAAATACAACCTTTCAAAACTGGATGAAGAAGAAGCAAAAAGCCTGAACAGACTGATAACAGCTGATGAAATGGAAGCAGTAGTCAAAAAACTACCAGCACACAAAAGCCCTGGACCAGATGGTTTCACAGGAGAATTTTACAAAACATTTAAAAAAGATCTAACCCCTATCCTTCTCAGAATATTCCAAAACATACAAGAAGAGAGAGTACTCTCAAACTCCTTTCATGAAGCCAGCATCATCCTAACCCCAAAACCAGATAAAATCACAACAAAGAGAGAAAACTATAGGCCAATATTGCTGATGAACATAGACACTAAAATCCTCAACAAAGTATTAGTAAACAGCATCCAGCAATACCTTAAAAAGGTTATACACCATGATCAAGTGGGATTCATGCCAGAGATGCAAGGATGATACCATTTTCAAAAATCAATAAATGCAATACATCACATAAACAAAAGGAAAGTCAAAAATCACATGATCATATCAATAGATGTGGAAAAAGTATTTGATAAGGTACAGCACCCATTTATGATAAAAAATACTTAGCAAAATGAAAGTAGAGGGAGCATTCCTCAATAAAGGGCATATATGAGAAACCTACAGCCAACATCATTCTTAATGGGCAAAAACTAAAAGCTTTCCCACTAAGATCAAGAACAAGACAAGGATATCTGCTTTCACCATTTGTATTCAACATGGTATTGGAAGTCCTATCCACAGTGATCAGACAAGAAAAAGAAATAAAAGGCATCCAAATTGGAAAGGAGGAAGTAAAACTGTCACTGTTTGCAGGTGACATGATAGTGTGCATAGAAATCCCTATAGACTCCATAAAAAAACTACTTCACTTAATAAGTGAATTTGGCAAAACAGCAGGATACAAAGTCAATCTTCAGAAATTGAAGGCATTTTTGTACACCAACAATGAAATATCAGAAACAGAAATCAGGAAAAATATCCCATTTGATATGGCAATAATAAAAATGAAGTATCTAGGAGTAAATCTAGCCACAGAGATAAAAGTCCTTTACTCAAAAAACTACCAAAACTGAAGAAAGAAATGAAGAAAGACACAAATAAATGGAAGCATATACCATGGTCATGAATTGGAAGAATTAACATCATCAAAATGGCCATACTACCCAAAGCAATTTATAGATTCAATGCAATACTTATTAAAATACCAATGACATATTTCACAGATATAAAACAAACATTTCAAAAATTTATATGGAACCATAAACAACCCCAAATAGCTGCAGCAATTTTGAGAAAGAAGAACAAAGTTGGAAGGATCAAAACACCTGATATCAAACTATATTACAAGGCCATGGTAACCAAAATAGTCTGGTACTGGCATAAAAACAGATACATAGATCAGTGGAACACAATTGAGAGCCTAGAAATAAACTCATGTCTCCATGGTTTCAACAAAGGAAACAGAAGCATAAAATGCAGTAAAAATAGCCTCTTCAACAAGTGGTGTTGGGAGAACTGGACAGCTATATGCAAAAAAAATGAAACTCGAGCACCAACTTACACCATACACAAAAATAAACTCAAGGTGAATAAAAGACTTAAATATAAGTCACAACACCATAAAAGTCCTAGACATGAACATAGGCAGGAAAATCTTAGATATTACACGTAGAAATATTTCCACTGATATGTCTTCTAGAGGAAGGGACATAAAGGAAAGAATAAAGAAATGAGACTTAATCAAAATAAAAAATCTTCTGTAAAGCTAAAGAAAACATGAGCAAATGAAAAGGGAACCCACCATATGGGAAAATATGTTTGCCAGTGATACCTCAGACAAGTGTTTGATCTCCAAAATATATAAAGAACTCAAAAGACTCTACTTCAAGAAAACAAACAACCCAATTAAAAAACAGTCAAATGACCTGAACAGGTACTTCTCCAAGGAAGACATACAGAAGACCCAGAGACATATGAAAGGCTGCTCAGCATCACTATCCATCAGAGAGATGCAAATTAAAACCACAATGAGATACCACCTCGCACTGGTCAGAATGGCCATCATAGACAAATCAACAAACAACCAGTGCAGGTGACATTGTGGAGAAAAGGGAACCCTAGTGCACTGTTGGTGGGAATGCAGACTGGTGCAGCCACTGTGGAAAACACTATGGAATTTCCTCGGAAAAGTGAAAATGGAACTCCCTTTTGACCCAGCAGTATCATTGCTGGTATTATATCCTAAGAATCCTGAAACACTAATTCAAAAGAACCTATGCACCCCAATGTTCATAGCAGCACAATTTACAATAACCAAGTGCTGGAAGCAACCTAAGTGCCCCCCAGTAAATTAGAGGATAGAAAAACTATGGTCCATTTACACAATGGAATTGTATGCAGCAGAAAGAAAGAAGGAGCTCCTACCCTTTGCAACAGCATGGATGGAACTGGAGAGCATTATGCCAAGTGAACTAAACCAGGCAGTGAAAGACATATACCACGTGATTTCACATGTAAGTGGAACCTGATCAACAAAACAAACAAGCAATCCAAATATAACCAGAAACATTGAAATAAGGAACAAACAGACAGTAACCAGAGGGGAGGGGCGAGAGGGATAATGTGGGAAAATAGGGGAAGGGCCATCAAGGTACATATAAAGAGGACACACGGATGAAGCCAAAGGGTGTAAGATTAGGGTGGGAGTTAGAGAGGGGTGGGGGAGTTTTGGGGAGAAAATGGAGGCAACTCTACTTAAACAACAATAAAAAAATTAAAAATAAAGAAAAATAAGATGTATATATAATATGTAAAAAAAAGAAAGACTGGTGTTAGAAAAAGCATAAACTAGAGGCTTTAAAAAGGTGTTATTGTCACTTTCCCCAGTATGGCAGTTGGCCAGGAAATGAGGAACTCCTGAAGAAAAAGCATCACTGAGAGTTTGAGGGCAGTTGGTGGCCTAGGCTATAAGGAGAAATTGGGACAACTGTAATAGAACAAAAATAAAGTATTTAATAAAAATAAAATTATAATGAATGTAAAAAAATATAAGGATGAGGGAAATAATATTTTTAAGTACCACTATACTATGAGTCAGGCATCAACTAGGCTAATTTACATATTTGTTTCATTTACATATTTGCCAATTTACATATTTGCCAATTTACATATTTGCTTCATTTAATCCCCAAAGAACTTAAATACTATATTTTATCACTATTTAATTTTATAACAGCTTAAAAAGTGTTCCTGAAACATTAATTCTCACAACAAGCTTATGAGGTAGGCATTATTCGTGCCCTTATTTTAATAGTAAAGAAATCAAGGATAAATTTATTAAGTAGGTAAATTTTCCCTGACTTTGGACAATGATGCTAATCTAGATTCTCAGCTTCTTCACTTTACAATGGGGCCGGCCTTTACGGGAGTGATGAAGCATGAGTGAGAGGGTGCGGGGGAAGCCTTTACCTGCCCAGTGGCTGCACTCGAGAAAAGTTTACTCTGATTGTTCAGTGATGGTAAATGTTTTGCTCAGTACGACAAAGACTGAATGTGATAGAATTTAAATCCAAAGCAATTTTGCAACTTCAAGCACTTTCTACTGCACCCCACCTCTTGCACATAAAGACCAGCATCAAGAATTCTATTGTCTTGCCCTGGCTGGTGTAGCTCAGTGGACTGAGCGTGGGCCTGTGAACCAAAGGATTGTGGTTCGATACCCAGTCAGGGCACATGCCTGGGTTGCAGGCTGAGAGGCAACCACACATTGATATTTCTCTCCCTCTCTCCTTCCCTTCCCCTCTAGAGATAAATAAATAAAATCTTTAAAAGAAAAAGAATTCTATTGTCTCAACCCTGTTGTGTGTGCACACAGGTGCACACATCACTACCTGCCACTCATCTCATGGGTTTTTGCACTTCTCAGTCCTATTATATTTATGTAATTGTTTAGACAGCTCTTGTGTAAGCAAAATAATAGCCTCCTAAACATCTCTATATCTTAATTTGTATTGAATTTATTAGGGTGATATTGCTTAATAAATAGTA
This sequence comes from Anoura caudifer, assembly GCA_004027475.1. Lineage (NCBI taxonomy): Eukaryota > Metazoa > Chordata > Mammalia > Chiroptera > Phyllostomidae > Anoura > Anoura caudifer. The sequence continues at coordinate 89,901 of PVKU01000381.1, read as the reverse complement.
TGGGTTACAAGTGCCCAATTCTATAATATGTCATCTAGATATTGTATTGTGTATCACTACCTCAAGTCAAGTGTCCCTTCATCACCATTTTCACCACCTTCTACCTCCCTCCAGCCGCCTTTCCCTTTGTAACTGCCATACTCTTATCTGTATCTATGAGTTTTGTTTTTTCTTTACTTAACTCCTTCACCATTTTCACCCAGCCCTGCAACAACCCTCCTCTCTGACAGCAGTCAGTCTGTTCTCTGTATCTCTTTCTATTTTGTTTACTTTTTGCATTAGATTCCACATATAAATGAAATCATATGGCACTTGTCTCTTTCTGACTGGCAGTCACAAAAGGTAAGATTTCCTTCTTGTTACCTTACATCGCAAAAGATGCTTTGGAGATATGAGTGAGGATCTTAAGATGGGAAGTTTTTTCCTGGATTACCCAGGAGGGGAGCCCAATATAATCATAAAGGTCCTTACGAGACGGAGGTAGATGCGCAGGCTCGGAGAAAGAGAGGCCATGACGGAAGCAGAGGCTGCAGTGATGGGACCGCCAACTTGGGGAAACCCCCTAATATCACATCCTCAGTTCTCTCCACAGGGAGTGAGGTTTTCCCCCAGTTTTATAGAGATATCATTCACACACAATATTTTGTGTGCTTAAGGTGTGATGTAACAACTTGATACATGTACGTATTGTGAAAGGATTACCAAAATAAGAGTACTTAATCCACCCATCACCTCACATAGTTACTATCTTTGTGTGTGTTGAGAACATTTAAGATCTATTCTCAGCAATTCAAGTGTATCATACAGTTTTGTTAACTATTGTCACCAGAAAGTCAATTAGTAATAACGTGAGATCCTTTGCAAAGCTGAACTTTCCCAAAAGTCAGAATAAGCAGAGTAGGTTGATGTTATAAGCCAGCAGTATGTTAAATATTTACCATTAGCTTGCTGATTGGAAAATTCCATTGCTTGCTTCCAACCCTGGGAATTTCTTTCTAGGTCTCCGCTGACACTCCATGTATTAAACAACTCTACATTTCTTCTTAGATTTCCTCTTCCTTTAGTAAGCTGTCATTGTCCATTTAAAAAACTGTTTTTTCTCTCATCTAGAATTTTTCAAATGTCTCCTACAACATCCTGCAGGGAAAGTGGACTGGTATGAAACTCCTTGAGCAAAGATAGTGTCAGTGTGAAGTAATAATGTCTTAGAATGAGAGTACGGAAAAGGTTCTCATAGGGCTTTGAGAGTTGGGGTATTAGTCACTCGGCTGTGGTAAGGCAGAAGTTAGGAATAAAGATGCTATAAACTATTTGCTGGAAGAACCAGTGGTCTTATTTTGGAACTTGTGTGTCCTCCTAGGATTACTGTTAAACCAATTCATTTTTGGTTTTATACTGGAACACAAGGGTCTGAAGTAGCTGGTATTAAAAAATGTTAAGCTTCTAACTCTCCACTCCAAACTATTTCAAGGTCTATTTTGTAAACCTAGAAATGCTTTTAGGGACTTTCTAAAACAAAGAGCACCTTTCTTTGTTTCCCCACACTTTATTGGCATAAAGCATTTCTAGAAGCATTGAAATGATAGCTTTTCCTTTAAAATAATTAAATTCTTGGAAATGGTGTCCCTCTCTCTCCTCAGGGTTCTATAAAGCACACCACTCTATTGGAAGGAAAAATCAAAAGAGTAAGATTCTTTTGCTTAAAATAACATATTTTCCTCTCTGCCATATCATAAAGTAGGTTTTATTCTTTTTATTGCTCTCAACTTTCTGTTGAGGAAACTGATGTTTATGGATGATAAGTAAGTTGCCTATTGTGTGACATCAAGGTGTGGTATCTTTGCAATTATAGTTATGATTTGTTGAGAACTTCTTACGAGAAGCACACAACATGGAAATCCCACACACACTCTCTTTCCTCATTTCTGCAGACTCTGGGAACTTTCTTTTTCACTTTTTTTATTGATGTTCAAATAGAGTTGTCTCCATTTTCTCACCACCACTTTCCCCCACCCTACCCACACACACCTTCCACAATCAATCCCCCCCTTTGGCTCTGTCCATGTGTCCCTCATACACGTTCACTTACATCCCTTTCCCTTCTTCCCCACGTGATTTCCCTCTCCCCCACTTCTGATTACTGTCAGTTTGTTGTCAATTTCAATGTCTTTATCTATCTTTTGCATGCCAGTTTGTTTTGTTAATTAAGTTCCACTTATAGGTGAGATCATATGGTATTTGTCTTTCACATCCTGGCTTACTTCACTTACCATAATACTTTCCAGTTCCATCCATGTTGTCATGAAGGGTAGGAGCTCCTTTTTTCTTTCTGCTGCATGCATGACTCCACATCAGGAAGACAAACAATCCAATTAAAAAACAGGCAAGAGACCTGAACAGACACTTCTCCAAGGAGGACATACAGAGGGCCCAGAGACATATGAAAGGATGCTCAGCATCACTAGCCATCAGAGAGATGCAAATTAAGACCACAATGAGATGCCACTTCACAGTGGCCAGAATGGCTATCATAAACAAATCAACAAACAACAATGCTAGCAAGGTTGTGGAGAAAAGGGAACCCTAGTGCACTTTTGGTGGGAATGCAGACTGGTACAATCTCTCTGGAAAACAGTATGGAATTTCCCCAAAAAAAACTAAAAATGAAATTGCCTTTTGACCTAGCAATTCCACTGTTGGATTTATACCCTGAGAATCCTGAAACACCAATCCAAAAGAACCTATGAGCCCCACTGTTCATAGCAGCATAATTTATAATAGCCAAGCTCTGGAAGCAGCCTAGGTGCCCATTGGTAAATGAGCGGATTAATTTTACACAATGGAATACTATGCAGCAGAAAGAAAGAAGGAGCTCCTACCCTTCACAACAACGTGGAACTTTTATAGATAAACTATTGTATGGATTTTTGTCCCTGTATTTGTCAGGGCAAAAATGCAATTAATAATAAATTCTGAAGTGTGTAAATGCAGTATAAAATGCTTCCGAGAGTGAACTCCTCTACCTTTTGCCATGGGAGAAATCAGAAATTATCTATTGTTTGTCCTATTGTAAGGGGCTGATGAGAAATCTTAAGAACAGCTTCTGCTTGTACATCCACTCTCCTCATCCTTACTCCCAGCCAGAATCTGTCTATACTGCACCCCAGGGCCTGAGGAAGAAACTCAAACCTGCCCTGAGTCTGTAAGGTCAGCTGTAACACAACCAACTACTTAACAAACATTGTGATTGGCATGATGCTGGAATCTGATTTCTTGACTTGACATCTCAGTGGGTAGGCAAGTGTAATACATTATCAGACAGCACACAACCATCTAGCTTATTGGGAACACACTTGTAGTCCAGTAAATGTCTTAGTACTTTATTATTGTTCCAATAATGTTTAGACCTACTTGATGTTAAGATGGGTATCCAGATGTCCTGTGTGTGTGTGCACATATGTGTGCATGAGAGAGAGAAAGGGAGGGAGAGAGAGAGAGAGAAAGGAAGGGAAAGAGAGACTGGCAACTAAAAATTGAATTTGGAGTTGTATCCAGTTAGTATGCTAGGGTTGACTTTGGAATCAACTTAGTTCAGTGTAAATCCCATCACCAGGCTTATGTCCATTATTCTCTGCCACCTGTCTTATGTATTTTAAGATGAATTACTACAAGGTTTCTTTTATACCACCGTGCTTATTGGAATCCAAGTGTTTTGGGTTTTTTTTCTCTATATTGTTTAGTAATGACTCATGCTACCTTAGCAATTATGTGAAAATATAAGCATCAAAGCCCAAAATTAATGAAAATAAATGTTTTTCAGATAAATTCATGTTTGTCTACTTATTTTCTTGTAGGTCAAACAACTTTCTCCTATGCTGATTTTCCTGGGTTGCAATTCCCAATATTTTATTTCACCTCCAATTTGTCTAGGAATTCCCACATGTCCAAATCTGTTTAGACAATGATGAGAATTTATAGACCACAGAGAAAGAGGGGAAAGTGCTTCGGTATCACTGATGGTATGAATCAGTTCCTGGTATATAGCAGATGATCAAAGGTTTACTGAAACTTAAAAGTAATCTATTAAATTAATATATAAAATTAATCATTATCTTAACTGTTAATACTCATAAAATTAATATGAGAGTATGTCTCTCAAAAAATTAGTCTCTCAAAATTGAGAGACTTTGCTGTCTTCAGTCACATTTAAAGGTGGCTATTTTGCTTGAAAACTCAGGAAGATCATATGTTTCTAAAATTAAAATTTAGTCCCTCATGAGTGGAATTCACCATGTAAATTATGTAGGTCATATAAACAATGTTTTTGGCTTTCAAAAAATATTGAGAATTTCACTATTTCCAATTGGAAAACAAAACCAAGCAAATGGAAATTGGGAAAAAGGATTATGAAGAACACAGTGTTCCTTTCAACTAGCTTCCCACTCTGCTTGCTCATGATAGCCATTATATTTACAGAACAATTAAAGCAGGGAAAATTATCATCAGGAAACCTCCTAGACACTCTTGTGTCATTGCGTAGAGGACATGTGATTATTACTGTCATTACCTAAGAGGCAAGGCAGCCTGAAGTTTACATATGTTTACAAAATCATGACTTACTTTATTTAGCAAACAAGGAACTAATTATTATTTTCTAGTAAATACAAAGTATGTCGCTAGCAACTTAAGTAGCATTTTTTGCCTGCTTACATCAAAACAATCAGTGCACGTAGCGTATGCCTATGTCTTTAAACCCACGTTTAAAGATTTCAGGATTCCGCCCCTAGAGAATCTGATTCAGCAAACCTGAGCTTGGGCCCAAGCATTCTCATCCTGCTTTTGCTAAAAAATTCCCAAGGGTTGCTGGCTCTACCGCTCTGGGGTCCCCACTTGGATAACCAACCACCATCTTAAACTCTAAGAAAACTGTTAAAAGATAAACTTTCATTGAAAAATAAATATTTAGTAATTTTTAGAGAAATACTACTATTTCAACATTTTATTTATTTATTTATTTATTTATTTATTTATTTATTTATTTATTTTTAACTTCGATGTTATTGTATTTTTTTCTCTCATTACCATTCAGTTCCTTTATACACCTCTACCCCCAGCAATCACCACACTGGTTTCAAACTGCTGCTTTGTTTCCTGCAAAATGTACTTATCTAGGTAGAATATAGAAAACTCTAATATTCTCTCTCTATATATAATATATATTATATGTGTATATATTTTATATATGTATATATATTTTATATATGTTTATACACACACACACATATATATATAATATAGTTGAGGAAGTTCACCATCTAGAGCACAGGTGGCAAACACAAGGCCCATGGGCCCAATCCGGTCCTCCACCTTGTTTTATCTGGCCTGGCACCTTGTTTCTACCCGGGGCAGTGCCAAGCTCTCGCTTAACTGTTAAGAAGTAGTTCATTTATACAGCCCTAAAATTACATTCGGCCCTTTGAAGGCAACTGAGAGGCTGATGTGGTCCCTGGTGAAAATGAGTTTGACACCTCTGATCTAGAGAAATAAATAAAGCCTTCATACACTTAAATCCTGTTTATAAAAGGTGTTTAGACACTCAGATGTCCTACATGGAGAAGATCACTGGTCCCTCCTCAATCCATTCCCCTGTTTTTCCTGAGAAAATGGTCCTTCAGCCAGACTGTATTTCTCAGCTTCCTTCATAACCGAGCATGGTCAAGTATGGCCATGGGCTAAGTTCTGATCAATAAGGCATATATGCAAGTAAATGTATATGAGGTCCATTTCACATAACAGAAGGCCCTTGCAATGTAGTGACTCTGTGTCCTTCCCAATAGCTGGAGAAATTGGCCTCTGAAGCACCCATTTGCAGCCGGTGGATTTTTCTGAATTACTAGGGTCTGAGCCACTTCCTGCCCATCCTTCACTGAGAAGGAAACCAGATGGCTTTAAAAAAAATTAACTGTTGGCCCTTTTGTTCCTGGAGCATAGCTTCCCTCTACCTATGCACTGCAGTTTAAGAATTTGGACGGAGAGTTTTGGGCTTAAATACAGGGGAAAAAATCTTCATTTGTAAGCTGCCTTAATGGAGTGGCAATTATGTGTCTGACTTGTTGACACTGAAAGGACAACATTACTTACTTACATTCCGTAAAGAGCCTTCTGAGTAAAAGGCAGCAAGTGTGTATTGAGGAGCAGTCCTGATGCAAAATCTAGCACCATATCATCTAATCCAAACTTATAGAGACAACTGTACTTGAACAAGAAGGAAGGAAGGAAGGAAGGAAGGAAGGAAGGAAGGAAGGAAGGAAGGAAGGAAGGAAGGAAGGAAGGAAGGAAGGAAGGAAGGAAGGGAAAGAAAGAAAGAAAGAAAGAAAGAAAGAAAGAAAGAAAGAAAGAAAGAAAGAAGAAAGAAGGAAGGAAGAGAAAGGAAGGAAAGATAAAATTCTCTAACTAGGGTGTTTGCAGTAATAATGTAAGTTTTAAAAAGTTTGTACATTTGATTTCTCATTTATGTGTTAGGTGGTGTAGATAATGTGCCTAATTCTAAACAATAGAGTGAATGATTAGCTAATGCAGTGGAACTTTTAGCATAAAACAGGAATTTAATAATTTATTCTTACAGAAAATTAATAATGTATAAAACTTCTGTGGGTACTAACTTTATCCTTATTATCTCTATTATTATGCCCCTTTACCTCAGTGGAGCCTGACATGCATAGAGTGGTCTTTCTGAAGTCCCATGGCTACTGAGTACTAGAGGGTTGGGTCTTACCCTCATACACGATGGCTCAGTTTTCTTCAGATTCCCATTAATCTCTCTACTTCAGTGGATTTAGTTGGCTTGAGTGGTACATTGTTATGGTTACGTCCCTCCACTGGACAATGCCTGCCTGCCATACTTCCTATCACGTACCTGGGCTTGCCTATGAGACTTGCTTTGGTCAATGAACCCTAGTCAATAAGATACCAGCAGACCTGTGAAAGCCATTCTGAGTTGGGACCTGGGTTGCCTTTTAAGTCACCAAGTTTTAGGCTGGTTGATTCACAGAAATAAATAACCGACGCAGTTTGCAAGGGTGGTATGTTATCATGCAATCTGGCTAGTTTCCCTTGACTTTAGGTTATGGTCTTCCCTTGGCAAAATTTCAGTCTCATTATTTGTAGTTTTCCTATGTTTCCTCTGAGGATGTATTTAATACATTTTGGGTTTTTTATTGTTTTTTAATCTTATTTAATTTGAAATCTTTCAAGAAACTCAGTGTGAACTTAGTAGTTACAAGATAGTTAATATGGATTTGAAAATTGCTTACTTAATTCATTGAGCTGTACATTCCTAATATGTGTACTTTTCTACATGTATATTTCACTTCACAAAGAGAAAGGGAAACAAAGCTCCCCTAGAGTTCAATCAGAGCGGAAGAATTTAGTACAATATTCATGAAACCAGTGGCTGACTATCTTTTGAAGGAGATGTGCTATGATTTTAGTTAAAGGATGGTTCACTTATTTGTTTGCCAACCAGACGAAGAAGAGACAACCAAGCCGGTTCTTGACAGAGCATACAGGCTATGAGACCCCAAATCCTCCTAACAGGAAATTGTGCGGGTGGTAAACAATCGCCCCGCCCCCACTGCTGCCATGCTGTCTTTGGCAGATTTAGCATGAGACCTTGATTACTGTGGTGGATCATAAAACTGAAGTGGGACTGAGGGAGATTGTGTGTTGCAAGTTTACAAAGCAGCATGGTCTTAATGTTTAGTTTTTTTAAATTACATCTAAATAACAATGACAAAACGTTTAGGGGGATATGAGGTTGGTTTGGGGAACCTAGCTCATAATTCTTACTTGGAATGCCCTGCAGACCTGCTGATATATGTTAACACTGTTATAAAATGTTGTATAGCTTATTTTATTTTAAAGTCAGAGAAGGTCAGTGTCCACCCATGTTCTGTGTGACAGGCATGTCCTAATGACAGTTGACTTTTTTCACAGAGAATCTTTACAATAACATGTTGTTTGATAAATTCATAAATGTCAAAATAACTGACTAAATGAAATGTACCTTAACCATATTTCTTTCTCTTTGATTTGCTTTTTCTTTAATTTTCTCTATATTATTCCAATTTTTAGTGCATATGGCTAAAGTGAGAAGTGATGAAAAAACAGACCATATTATTTTAAGCCACACTTACTGCAGAATAATAACTGAAAATTTTAATAGTATGATCTTCAGACTGCAATGCTCCTTTGAATCTATCATAACAAAACTTTAACATGTATAGTTATATTTAAATAGTATATTATTCTCTTTCTATAGATGAGGAAACAGACAGTTAAATGACTTGTCTGAGTTCTCACAGCTAATGAGTGAAAGAAAGAGTCCTGAAATCCAGACTTTGTGGTCCAAAGTCACATCTGTTTTTCCTGAAAGCTCTCTTTGTGAGCTGCCACACACACGGTGCACTCCCAGGCCAACTCCTGCCTCCTCCCAGAACTCAAGCACTCATCTCCCCAGTGGCTGGGAGTGCTGTTGGCTGACAGCTCTCAGCTAAGTCAGAAAGTCTTGTTTGGGACTTGCCTAGGCTCAGGAGGAGTATGGCCTAGCTTCTCCCGAGAGGATTTCCATCCACATGCAGTTGGTTTAGAGTATGAAACCCTGTCACTCTCCCCAGCTCGGGACACCTCACAATAACCATTCTAGCTCTAGGTCATCTGTCTGATCAGCTGATGGCTTTTCTGCAAATGCATCATCATTCAACTTCCTTCACGCCCAGTCCTGATGTCGGTTCCAAGAGCACCTCCCCATGAACCGACTGCAAATCTGCATCTTAGAGTTTGCTTTCTGGAGAACCCAACAAATGAACTTTCTCTGTAGTATTGGTTTCCTTCAAAATTTATTTTGTGCTTCATTACACTGTGTTCATTCAGTCAACAAAAACTGGGTGCCCTAGCGTCAGTCGGAAAAAAAAATGTGAAAGACAGAAACTACTCTATTTTCAGCAAAAAGGTATTTAGTACAAGGAAGTAGGTACCTCCAAACCATTGAAATGGCCAGGACCCCATGACTGACTGCTGTCTCCGCCACAACCAGAAAAAAAAAAAAAGCAATCAACCCATCACATTGTACACCTTAAATATATACAATTCTTATTTTTAAAAAATAATTTTGAAAGAAAACTGAAGAATCCAGAAGACTTGTCTAATTGATATGTGCAGATCTCAGCATCTTAGATACAATTCCAAGATTAAAAAAAAAAAAACCCAAGAGCTAGAACCATTGGTTCCAAGGCCCCATCAGACCTGCTAAATCTGCCCCCAGAAAATGGAAGCCTCGTACATTTTCTGCTTCTATTCCCATTTCACATAATTCCAGATTCAATCGATGCATGCGTGTGATTCAAGAACATAACTCACATCTGGAAACTTCCCTGGAATGTGTTCTGGAAAGGTTTATTTTTGGCTGTCCAGTTTTTGCAAAGGAAGTTGGGACAGATGACCCTGAGCCTGTCCACTATAACTACCATACATGGGTCTTGCCTTCACCAGGCTTACATTTCAAGCAACATGGAAGACAATAAACAAACAAATAGGGTGGATGACTTAATAAGTCTTAAAATGTTATTATAAAATTAACAAACTTAAAAAAGTTTAGTTTCACAATCAACACAATTTGTTCCTTGTAACAATTTATATTTTAGAGTAGGTGGTACAAAATATCAGCCCTCCTCCACCATTTGGCAGTGGTTTCATGGACTGATTTGGGCTTTGAATGACAGTGTACATGTTTAGACGTGTGTGTTACCACTTTTGAAAGAATTCTACTGAACTCAGCAAAACTAATTAATTAAATTTGGAGAGTTTATGCTGTGGAAATTAAACTTGATTAGGGCTTGACCTAACTCAGATTTCTCCAGGTTTTTTATGTGAAAAAGATTAACACTGAAGAGTACAGAATGTAGGTTATTATATCCAAGCGGTTCATATTTTGACTCAAAAAAGGAAACTAACTTTTTTTGCTGAGTCTGAACAAATAGTACAAAATTGAGTATAAAACATTATTGCTTGAACTGTTCTTGATGAAAGGCACCTTTGAGAATCTAGTAAAAGCTATAAACTTACATTACATAAATGTGGAAATGCACACATATGTTTATATGCAGGGTAGGGGAAAAGTAAGTTTACAGTTGTTCATATGGAAATAATATAATAACTAATAAATAATAATAAAAGAATAAACTCTGTGCTTCACATACTCATGACTGTAAACCTACTTTTGCGTCACCCTGTACATGCATATACAAAATACTTCACAAATGTCAGCTAATTCACAAACCCTGAGATCTTAAGTCCTGAGGTCTTGGCTTGAAAAATTCTAGTCTAGAGTGGAATGCTTTCTTAAATTTCTGACTGCTTTGTGAGATTTCAGCTTTTTAAAAATGTGACTATATGTGCATTCATGATACTCATATATGATATATGTGTGCAAATATCACATAAGTTCATGCAACTAAATGTACAAAGAGTTGTCCCTCAGTTTCTGGGTGGGGGGCAAACATCAGATCCAGGTCCACTCTGGGTACCAGAATCCATGGATGCTTATGTCTCTTATGTAAAATGGGGTAGTATTTGTCTAGAACCTAAGCATATCTTCCTGTCTACTTTAAATTACCTCTAGATTACTTATAATACTTATATAATGTAAATGTTATGTAAATAGTTGTTATACTGAATTATTTAGGAAATGACAAGAAAAATATGTCTGTACATGTACAGATGCAACCATTGTAGATCTTATTTCCTAGTACATGTCAGTTGTCAGCAACAATGTACCTTTTTTCTTTTTAAATTTTGTACATCTGCCGTTGGTGCAGAACTGTGGATATGGAGATCCAATTGTATATCATATGCACACATCTATAATACATATACATGTATATACATGAAATGTATTCTACTAAATGTCATGCTGGAGATGTGTAGGCTAAGTCGGTGTCTCAAAATTGTCGCGATGCACCATCAGTAAAATATTTTTGACAATTTCCTACTGCAAAGTTTTCCAGAGGAAGAATACTATTTGTTTCTCTCCCTGTTACACATTAATAAAATAGAGGCAGATCACCTACTAATCAACTGAGTAGGGGTGTCATCTTGAGCAAGTCATGCATCTCTTTTAGTCTTTATGTCTTTATAAATTTATTTCATAATGTGATTTGTATTCTGTTCCATGATAACATTTGCAATTCTTTCAATTGCTACTAAAATGTGGGATTATATTTATTGGATTGTTTTGAATAGACAGACAATATATGAATCAGAGCAGATTCTGCTTGTAAATTATGCCTCAACAATACTAGATACTAAACTAAAGCAAGAAGGAAATTTCTTATGCTCTTATTCCAACTGAAAAAATAAATGAATGTGTTTCTCTTTGGGAACAAAGACGACTTCTTTAACACATGATGAAGCTATCATGGGGTCTGTGGCCTGAGTCCCAGTGTGCTCACAGCAGCATAGATAGTAAGAATGTTCCACAGGACCTTGTCTGTTTGTCTTTCAACCTAAGTTTGCCAGAGCAGTGGGATAGGTAAGGGACTGAGATAGGGTGGCTCTGGCTAACGTGCTCAGGCATGTAATTTTCGGGGGCGGCTCAAAGACATTGATTAGCCAAGAAAGTATTGATAATTAGAATGACCTTCATAAAGTTAGCTCAGGAAATGAGTAACAGTGTTCAACACTAAAGAATATCTGTGCCTGCATCTAGGGAGCAGATTTAGAAAACTTGATTTATTTCATGACTTTTATGGATCGAGTGCTTGAAGTGAAATGCTAGTGCGTCGATGAAGGGGAAGGACGGTGGAATGAGGAGCGGTATGGCGTTTGGTAACAGGGCAGGGTGTGTAAGTCGGAGGCTGCTTTATAATTTGCTGTTTCGTTTCCGTGTTTGGCTTCTGCTGCAACCAGGTGGCGTGAAGGGCCTTTTCGGAGTTTTGAATCAGGAAAAGAATAAAACTCACCCAGGCTTCACTACAGATAACATGAACATTTTAAATTTGATTTCTGGCAAGACAAATGTGTACTTCGGTTTTTATTTTATTTTTTTAATTGCGGTAGTATGTTGGTGGAGAGTTGATCTCCTTTAAGACTTGGGAATTTACGTGTGAAGTAGTACCTGCATTTAAGAAATTTTTATCTCATTTGAAAACAACCGACATAAACAACGGCTGCTTAATGTAATATCAATTACTGGATGTTGATTAAAGCATTACAGACCTGCCTCTTAGCTTCATCTGGATCTACTTGAATTGGATTTTTCACTCTAATTTAGAGTCATTGGTATATAGTCATGAAAATGAGAAGCCATTGGATGTGTTGTGTCTTTGCACTAATCTCTGCCATTTCCTTTAATTTCTCTAATGATGTGTAATGCCTAACAAATATAGTTACATGTGTATGAAATGTTGTGTTCAGCTCAATTATTTTTACATACTAGTCACACCTTTGTAACCACCACCCAGATCAAGATGTACACTATTACTAGAAGCTTCCCTTGTACTTTCCTAATCATCTCTACCCCACACATTCGCAAAGAAAGCAATTATTTTGACTTCTAAGACACAGATTATTTTTGCCTGTTTGGGACATTTATATAAATGTAAATATATATATATATATATATATATATATGTGTGTGTGTGTGTGTGTGTGTGTCTAGCTTCTTTCATTCAATGCTGTGTCCATGAATCTATTAATGTTGCTTATTTATATATTTGATCATTTATGTATTTGATTGTATCAATATTCTAAAATTATCCACATTTTTCTATTTATGGATATTTGGGTTACCTTGTGTTTCTCGCCAAATCAAATACTATTGTTCCTTTCTGTACTCAATCTATCAGTGTATATACGTACACATTTCTGACACCCAGTGTACTTGCTGTGCCATATGGCATTTGTAGCTTTTGCTTTAGGAGATACAGTCACACAGCTTTCCAAGGAGATTGTACCAATTTACACTCTCACCGGCAGCACTTCCCCCCAGAACTTCCGGTGGAGCATAGTGATGACACTGTGTGTATGTGTTTTATTTAATCTTTTTTTTAAAGGCTGTGATTTGTTTAGAGCAGTTTTAGGTTTGCAGCAAACAAGACAAGGTATGGAGATTTTTCCATATACATTTACTCCCTGTTCGTCCTATACATGAATAGCTTCCTCATTATTAACATCGTCCACTAAAGTGGTACATTTATCATCACTGAAGACCTATGTTGACGGGTCATAATCACTCAAAGGCCACAGTTTACATTAAGGTTTTCACTCTTGGTGTTGTGCATTCTGTGGGTTTGGAAAAGGGTATAATGACATGTATCCACTGTTATAATATGATTCAGAATATTTTCACTGCCCTACCAATCCTCTCTGCTCTGCCCATTTATCCCCACCCCTAGCCCCTAGGAACCAATGATCTTGTCATTGTTCCCACAGTTCTGGCTTAGCTAAAATGTCATATAGTTGACATCATAGTATGTAGCCTTTTCAGGTTGGCTTCTTTCACTTAGCAATATGTATTTAAGGATCCTTCATGTCTTTTCATCATTTGATAGCTCATTTTTTGTTAGTGTGGAATAATATTACATTGCCTAGAAATACAGTTTATTAATCCACTCTCCTACTGAAGCACTTATTGGCTGTTTTCCAATTTTGGCAATTCTGAATCAAACTGCTCTTAAACATCTGTGTACAGGTTTTTGTGTGGACATAAGTTCTCAGCTCCTTTGGGTATTACTGAAGAGTGCAATTGCTGGATCACATGGTAAGGAGCATGTTAGTTTTGTGAGAAACCTCCAAACTGTCTTCCAAAGTGTCTGTCCTCTTTTGCATCCCCACCAGCAATGAATGTGGGTTCCTCTTCCTCCGCATCCTCACCAGACTCGGGTGTTGTCAGCGTTTTAGATTTTGGTCTTTCTAATAGGTGTATAGTTTTAAAGCTGTTTTAATTTGCATTTCTCTGATAACACGTGCTATTGGGCATCTTTTCATATGCTTTACTTGCTCTCTGTTTATCTTCTTTGAAAAGGTATCCATTCAGACGTTTGGCCCAGTTTTAATCAGTGGTTCATTTTCTTACTGTTTGGGTTTGAAGAGTTCACATGTATTTCTGTACTCCATCTGGAATCAATTTGAGTTTTTTGAGGACATAGGATCAAGATTCATTCATTCTACTTTTTCCCCCAGTTTGGTGCAATGTTGCTTTTCTTGTAAGTTGATGGCTATACACTGTTTCATAACAGTATTTTTAATACCATTAGTCAGCTTTTTAATTCATGTGTCAATATCATAAAGTCTTAATTATTGTGATTTTTTAAAAAGTCTTGATATCTGCTGATATAAATACTCTGACTTTGTTCTTGTTGAAGATTTCCTGGCCTTATCATGACCATCTTCATTTTCATATGGATTTTAAAATAAAGTTTTTAATAAAAATAATGCTGTGATTTTAATTGGGATTGCATTGAATCTATGTGCAATTGGGACAAGAATTAATATATTTACAATATATACTCTGTTATTTAGCTCTTTAATTTTTCATAATAATATTTTGTAATTTTGTGTTCAAAGATTTTGCATAATTTTTATTGGATATATATCTAAGAATTTGATATGCTTGGTGTTAAAATTAATGTTTTGTTTTAAAATTATTTTTATCTAGCTATATTAAATGTACTTATTGATTTTAATAACACATAACAAATGCTTTTGCAAGCAATGTCTATTCATTTATTTCTTTCCAACCCTATAATTTTAATTCATTTTTATAATATTACTGCACAAGCTAGGACATAGGACTTCCAGTGCAAAGATGAATAGGAGTGATGATATCAGACTTTTTTTTTACCTTGTTCCTGAAATAAATTGTCTGTAGTTTTTCTTTTTCATAATGTCCTTCTCAAATTCTAGAGTAATGACTATGCTGACCCCACAGGTGAGCTGTGGATTGTTCCTTGTGTTTCTCTTCTCTGAAAATATCGTGTGAAATTATTTCTCCCTAAATGTGTCCAAAAACTTAATAGTGAATTCATCAGGAGCAGGATTTTCTTCTTTTAACTGAAATGTTTTAATAACATTTAATTAGCTTAGTAGATAATAGGATATTTTGCATTTGTACTTCTTTTTTACTATCAGCTTTGATATATTTTGTCTTTATTTTTCCCCTTGGGAATATTTTTTTATTTCATTCAAATTGAAGAAAAATAACTAGGGCCATAGTTCATTATACAAAGCAAAAAAATTATAAATCTTATCAGTTGCATTAAATATATTATATATAATATTAATAGGATTTTGCCAATAGGTGCACCTTTTTATGCTAATTTGGTCAAGTGTCTGTTTCCCAGTGATATATTAAATTAATTAAAATAAGATGTTTTTCATTAGTATTATAGGTAACCCATGTCCTCCACATTTTAAGAACTATAAAATCTACATAGTTCTAACAAACCCCAGTATTTTTGTTTGCTACTAGATGGTCTTAAAAGTTAATTTTAATTTTGTTGATCATGCTTCTTTTTAAGGGTGAAGTGCTTGTTACCATAAGAACTTAACAACTGAAAGATGAATTGTTTACAAAATTCATGGCTTCGTTGTTCATCAATATACCATAGAATATACTATATCTACTGCCTATATCCTAGCTACTGTCTAGAATCTCAGATCATTTTTTTTGCACGTGCACTTATTTTTTTTCCCAAACAGTTAGATTTAGGACACACATACACACAAAGGTTATAAATTAGGTCCAGTATTTTCAAGAGAATTAACACGGATTCCAGTCCCTCCAGAAATACCACCCTAGGCTGTAAAACCCCCTCGGCACTATTTACCTTTCTTTCCTTAGAAATGGGCTCAGAGTAGAGCAAACCACAGGTAAACTTGTAGGGCTTCGGTAGGGATGGCAACAGGAGGTGAGGAATAGTGAGGGCAACGTTCAGGATCTAGGTCAAGCGTATTAGTGAGAGCCCCACCAATTCCAATTTAGGGTGACTTGTCTGAGGGCCAGAGGCAAGGACTACACAGGCTGCCTTTATGAGGGGTTTGGTTATACAAGCTCTGGGTCAGCTCCCATTCTTTGTGGCTATCCAGGCAAGCCGTCTCACCTATTTAGCTGGCCGGGTGGACCAAGGAAAGCAAGGACAACTGAGTGCTTTTCATTGCTAATCCTGGCCTTGACTCATGCCATGACCTCTCTTGGTGTGTTTCTTCAGCTGGAAAGTAAAGATAATAATAATGACCTATTTAACAAGGGGTGTTGTGTGGATTAACAGTTAATAACATGTTTCACAAGACAAGGTAGCATTGAGCTTGTAAATACTAACAGAAAGTTTCTACATACTACAAAGTAAATTAGTACTTCTCTTGAAGAAAACCCAGTACGCCAGAAAAATGAACATACAAAGCAGTTGAAATAAGGTGAATTTTTACTTGACAGGAGTAGTTTAATTTTCTACAAGAATATTCCTCAGTTTTTCTTTTGATAGTCGATTCACCCTTGTGCATTAAAAAGTTATTTTAAAAAAAAAAACTAGAGTGGTTGGAAATGGGAGGGAGGTGGGGAGGGCTGGGCAGTGGGCTGGGTTGGTAGTAAAAGACAGAAAACTGTACAAGAACAACAATTAAAATAAAATAAAATAAAATAAAATAAAATAAAATAAAATAAAATAAAATAAAATAAAATAAAGAGGAGAGGTTGTGGAGAAAAGGGGACCCTACTGCACTGTTGGGGGGATTGCAGACTGGTACAACCACTATGGAAAGCAGTATGGAATTTTCTAAGAAAACTAAAAATGGATCTACCTTTTGACCCAGCAATTCCACTGCTAGGATTATATCCTAAGAACTCTGAAACACCAGTCCAAAAGAACCTATGCACCCCAATGTTCATAGCAGCACAATTTACAATAGCCAAGTGTTGGAAGCAACCTAAGTGCCCATCAGTAAATGAATGGATCAAGAAACTTTGGAACATTTACACAATGGAATTCTATGTAGCAGAAAGAAAGAAGGAGCTCCTACCCTTCGCGACAGCATGGATGGAACTGGAGAGCATTATGCTAAGCGAAATAAGCCAGGTGGTGAGGGACAAATGCCATATGATCTCACCTTTAACAGGAACCTAATTAAAAAACAAACAAACAAACAAGCACAATATAACCAAAGACACTGAAATTGAGAAGGGGTTGATAGTCACTAGAGGGGAGAGGGGAGGGAATTTCAGGGGGAAAGGGGAAGGGTTTAGAGCAACAAGTATAAAGGACACATGGACAAAAACTAGGAGGGTGGAAATGGGAGGAGGGTGGGGAGGGCTGGGGTGGTGGGCTGGAATGGGAGCAAAAGACAGAAAACTGTAAAAATAAAATAAAATAAAATGTTATTTCAAAATTTACCCCTACCTATTGTATTATTTGAATGTGTAGTATTCTGAATACATTTTTGGTATGCTTGGATGTGATTTTTCCAAAAAAAAATTTAACTAAGAATAAGTATCATATAGCTTGTCACCAGTATATAATCACTAGGCTTCTGTAAAGTCAGCTAGACTTACAGAAGCCTAGTTGTTACTTCAGTTGCTTCATCATGAAGGATTCTTGCATTACTCAAGGCAATTGTGTTAAACTTATGGTTTTGAATTTAGGCATAACTTTCCAGGACTTGGTAACATAATATTGTGTCAGGCAATTTACTTCCAATAATTCAGCCTTAAGTCAGCTGTTTGCAAGCAAAATTATATATGCTCTCCACCAAATTTACTCTCCTTTCAATGCATTGCATTTCCTTTTTGTCTCCTTTTGCTATTTATAAAGATGAAGAAAAGTCACAGATGTAACTGTAAAAGAAGTATCAGTTACTTTATGAGGGAAAATTATAGAGAGTGATAATTTCGTACCACTAAAAAGGACTCACTGAATTTTAGAACTATCATTGACTTTAGCAAGGTAAGGTCAAATACAAAGACAAAAATGATGCTGGTAAATAAATTGGCAAATAAAATACTAAACTCCGTGTTTAGTAAATATTGTTAAAATAATTGGTAAAACATGAAAAGGCATGTAGATAAAATTTTGTCCAAGTTATGGCCGAATACTTTCCTACAGTGGTATTAGCAATTGTCTTTGTGTATATATTTCAATCAGGATTTGAGAAGATTTATATAAAACACATCTTTATTTTCCGCTACTAATTTACCCCCTCATACCCTTTTTCACCTCCACCCAGCTCTCTCCCCTACAATTATCACAGTGCTGTTCATGTCCACGAGTTCTTGTTCTTTTTCTTTTTTCTTTTTTTGCGGGATGCCTCCACCCCTCAACCTTCCCCAGAGCTGTCAGCCTACTCTGTATCTATGAGTCTGTGTCTGTTTTGCTTCTTTGCTCAGTTTGTTTATTAGTTACCACATATGAGTGAGAATTATATGAGAGAGTTTAATACACCTCTTTGATCGTTGCAAATGAACTGCTTATAAACATGTGAGTTTACTTTATTAGTTTCTTGAGTGATGTGAAGAGGACATATGATCTTTTTCTTTCTATAGGAGGAAAAAAAAAACTCTAACAGTGTGTTCAGTTATTCATCTATTCATTTTCCAAAAAATAAATTATGAAGCCTTACTCATAGTTACACCAGTTTAAAATGATACTAAATTATAATTTATAGTAAAATTGTCTTTGAAATATCAGTCAAATCCTCCTCACTATGACATTTTGCTTTTTTTTCTACCATCTAGATTTAGATTATCTTTGCTTATTCTTCAGTCCTTTAGTTTTACTAACTTGCTTCTGCTACACACACACACACACACACACACACACACACACACACATATATATATATGAGAGAGATAGAGAGAAATAGAGAGAGAGTTGCCTTAATATTGAGATGGTAAGGAAATTCTTTTTTATTTTTGTTGCCAGTTCATTAAAACATCCCACTTAGAACTACATATAAATTTTCTAAAATGATATAAATTAAGATAAATCACAACATTTGGGAACTCTGTAGTTTTGTCACCACATACAATGCTTAGCCTTTGCAAATGCAAGAGTGTCAGGATCAGGTCTTTGCAGAAAATGTTCTACTAGAGCCCATAACTACCAGAGATACAATTTTAATATTAATTTCTGTTACAAGGCAATTCTTAAACTTTGAATAAAAGTAATATTATACTCTATTAGACATTAAATACAATCAAATAGAGACTTGGTCTTACAACTGCTTTTTTAAGAGTCCAATATTGCCAACATTATTTGGGATGAGTCTATGTACAATTAAAGAGGTAGGACTATTGGCAGAGGGCCTTTCTCAAGGAACACCACACAAATTTCATTACTCTGATCCCGGGTATGTGTAGGTGGGACCATATTCATCCTACTGTTCCAAGTATAGCCTCTAGCGAGGCGGAGAGATCAGAAACTTGCACAAGAAGGGTATTCTGGGCCCTGCCCAGCTGGGCTCAAAAGCAAACTCCCGGGTTGCATGGGCTGGGAGTTCTGGACTGTGTCCCTGCAGTAGTTGTGGGTTGAGAATTAGACAAGCAAGAGGTGCGTGCCTAGGATACTTTTCTTCCCAGAATGTAAACCTCTAAGGGAAAGGTGTGCTCATCCCCCTCCTGCAGGGTTGCAGAAACCTCCTCCTTAAAGGACTTCCGCATATCGGCCCTGCCAGGTCCAAGATTGCCCCTGCTGGGTGCATGTCCACAGAGGGATAAAAGAGAAACTTCAAATGGGGATTCTCAAAGTGTGAGAATTTTGGAGGCTATTGAGCAGGATAGAGAGCTTAGCCTCCTACTGAGGTCTTAGATTGAGAAAAGAAAGTTTAATTCCCACGTATGGTACAGTTTTACCCCAAACCCGACATGAGGCTCTTTTGACCTAGCCTCTGAAGTCTGAAGCTGCTGAGCACACTCCTGGAAAGGGAAATGTTTAATGTACCCATGGTGGATAAACAGCGAGCCCCCCTGAGGAAGCAAGAGCCTGAGTCTCTGGCAAAGACTGAAGAGATTGGCTTAGAGTAGGGCTACTCTCTCTTCGCTGAGTGCCCTACAGACTGTAGTTCCAAAACAGTAGAAACCTGGTAGCCCCATTTCAGCAGACCTTGTCTCAACTTACAGAACCTCATCAAAGGCTCTGGGAGGAGCCAGGCAACTGCAGGGAAGGGCAGAGAGCCTGAAAGAGCGAGGCTGAGCCTTGGCTCTTACACAGAGCTGCCATCAGCTCCAAGCAGAAAAGACCTGCCCCTTTTACACAGAGTGGCCCCTTACATGAAAAGGACAGCTAACTCTTTAGAAACTATTCACTACGGAAAATAATCTGGGACAGACCTGGACAGGTGGTGCAGGGATGGAGAAACACACCCACCATCTTCCCTGAAGTGTGAACAGCTCCTAGATCCAGATGTCCCATTCTCAGATTGCAACAGAAACCTTCTCAGAAGCAAACATGTCAGAGACTAGAATAAGACTAACAACAGGACCACAGATAAAGGTGGGTGGATGTGGTATCTACAGTGCTTTTGGTCATTAGCCAACTCACCCTTGGGCCTTGTACTGATAAAAAGCTAGCAGGGCAGAGCAGCGAGGACCATCCTGGACACAACCAAGCCTGAAGGAGACAGCCACACACTGCGAAATGCTTGCAGCCTCAAAGAGGCTGCCTAGAGCTAGATGGGGACAGCATCTGAAGTTGGCTTGCACCAACTTCAGTAAGCAACAGAGTTGTACCCAGAAGGACAGCTCAGCAGACAGGCCCTGAGTTCTGCTGAGATGAATTCCACTTTCTTCTTCTTCATTATTTTTAAGTATTTTTTATCGATTATGCTATGATAGTTGTCCCTTTTTTTCTCCCCTTTATGCCACTCTGCCCTGCATTCCCCCTCCTACTGCCATCCCTCCCACCCCCTTAGTTCATGTCCATGGGTCATACATATACGTTCTTTGGTTTCTCCATTTCGTATACTATTCTTAATCTCCCCCTGTCTATTTTGTAACTACTAATTATGCTTTTTAATCTCTGTACTTTTTTTCCCTCCATCTCTCCATTGATAACCATCCATGAGGTCTCCATTTCTGTGACTCTGTTCCTGTTCTATTGTTTGCTTACTTTGTCTTTGTTTTTGTTTTGTAGGTCCAGTTGTTGATAATTGTGAGTTTGTTGTCATTTCACTGTTTATATTTTTGATCTTCTTCTTTTCCTTAGATAAGTCCCTTTAACATTTTATATAATAAGGGCTTGGTGATGATAAACTCCTTTAACTTGACCTTATCTGGGAAGCACTCTATCTATTCTTCCATTCTAAATGATAGCTTTGCTGGATAAATTAATCTTGGATGTAGGTCCTTGCCTTTCATGACATTGAATACTATTTTCCAGCCCCTTCTTGCCTGTAAGGTTTCTTTTGAGATATCAGCTGATAGTCTTATGGAAACTCCTTTGTAGGTAACATTTTCCTCATGCTGCTTTTAAGAGTCTCTCCTTATCTTTAATGTTGGGTAATTTAATCATGATACATCTTACTGTATTCTTCCTTGGGTCCAATTTCTTTAAGACTCTCAGCTTCCTGGACTTTCTGGAAGTCTATTTCCTTCACCATATTGGGGAAGTTTTCCTTCATTATTTGTTCAAATAAGTTTTCAATTTATTGCTCTTACTTTTCTTCTTCTGGCACCCCTATGATTCACATGTTGGAACATTTAAAGTTGTCCCAGAGGTTCATAAGCCTCTCCTCATTTTTTTAAAATTCTTGTTTCCTCATTCAGTTCCAGTTGAAATTTTATTTATTCTTGTTCTTCTAAATCATTGGTTTGAGTCCCAGTTTCCTTCCCTTCACTGTTGGTTCCATGTATATTTTTCTTTATTTCTCTTTGCATATCCTTCACTTCTTCCTCAATTTGGTGTCCATACTTAGTCATTTCTGAGAGCATCCTGATTACCAGTGTTTGAACTCTGCATCTGAGAGGTTGGCTATCTCTTCATTACTTGATTGTATTTTTTCTGGTGTTTTGATCTGTTCTTTCATTTGGGCCATATTTCTTTGTCTCAGCATACCTGTTATGTTGTGAAGGGCAGAGCCTTGGGTATTTGACAAGGTGGGTAACCCACTTCACTGCATTGTAGTACTGTATGTTGGGGAGGGGTCAGAGTGAAAACAACTCCACTTGCTGGGCTCTCAACCCACTTTTCATCACTTCCTCCACTATCCACAAGCAAATTGTGTCCTTTCACGTGCTGCCCCATGCTGATTCCTGGCTGGGTGGGCTTGTATGTGATTTAGGACCCTGTGGGACCCCCAACAGACCATCCTGTTAAGACTAGCAGTTTCTCCCACTGCTGCAACCCCACAGGTTTTTACACCCAGAGGTTTTGATGCTTTATTTTCTTGGTGCTAAAACCCTGGGTTGCTCTCTCCAGTGTTCCTCCCAGTTTATTCATATGAAAATGTGGTACCATCCAGCCCGAAATGCCATCTCACCCACTGGTCTGTTGCCTTGCAGCACATCCTCTCTGCTCTTGCTGCCCACCTCCATCCCTCTTACACATCTGGGTGAATGTTTCTTCTTTAACTCCTTGGTTGTCAGACTTCCATACAGTTTGATTTTCTAGCAGTTCGGTTGTTTTTTGCTTTTATTTTTTAAATTTTACTTTAATTGTTGTTCTTGTACAGTTTTCTGTCTTTTACTCCCATCCCAGCCCACCCCCCATCCCTCCCCACCTCCCTCTTATTTCCACCCCCCTAGTTTCTAACCATGTGTCCTTTATACTTGTTCCTGTAAACCCTTC